>MNCI01033474.1:2766869-2856842 GCA_015680685.1 Gnetum montanum
AACCGATTCCTCAACTAGCTGTACACATCAGACCCGGGAGTTACCAAGCGCAGAATCCTGGAATACACTACTGGGTTACCAAGCAGCCGATGCTCGTAATTGAGTCGTACTCATGCATTGCGTCAAGCAGCCGATTCCTTGACTAGCCGTACACGTCCGTAGACGCTCGTAATCAAGTTGTACTTGAACGCACTAGGAAAGCAGTAAATAAAGCAATAAATGAAACCACGTGCTGCAAGGTTTATCCAAACAAGTTCGTCTTTATTGCCGTACACAACTTGGGTTCAGGTTACAAGCTGCTCGAATAAAGAGCCGTTCACTCTAGGACTCCTACTGCGGGCACATGGGGAAAAATTCTAACTCTGGAGTGATCAATCTGCCAGAGCTTCGCTACACTAGCCAGGATTGGGAAATAAGGGGAGTGCCGCCTCTTATTTATAGATATGGCGGCTGGTTGCGATATCGCGTACGCGATATCGCAGGGATAGACGCGATATCGCGGCGGTCGCGATATCGCATACGCGATATCGCGGCCTAGTGCATATGGCGTCTCATCAAAGATCATAGCCAAAAAGCTATGAGGGTCCATGACCCTAAAGACCCTTCCATCATTGAGTGTAGAAAATATTTGAGGGTTAGATGGGAGAGTCCTGATTTTGTAGTCGTAAATGAAGAAAGTTATAACTTCATGTGTGCTAAAATACAAGCAGTCATGCTAATTCCATGTATTAAAGTAGAGGCCAAGAGGGAGTTTGAGCTCATACAAAAGAGTGGGAAGGAGCACATCCCTTCCCTATATGACCAAATTCCTCTTAATGACATCTATGTTAGCATCCTAGCCAAATTGATTGCCATGGAAGAGAAAGATGACAAGCATAGCTCTAAGGAACAATAGGAAGAGGAGGATGAATTTAAGGTAGAATCTGAGCCTGAAAACATCTTGGAAGGGTTGTTCCAATAAACATCCCCCAAGGTTAGAGTACCCTCCTCTAATGCTTTTGTTTTCTTCATGGGCTTGATGCGACTGTCTTGCACTCTTTCCTACCCTAATATGATGGATCCCATGCTAGTTATAGCCATGGATCAAACTCAGCCAATGACAAAAACAACAAACTATAATACGTCAATGCCATTTACAACACAATCTCAATATATAAAACCATCGACAATGATTTTTGCCATCACAAATCCACTAATTACTCACATGGGGTATACCATGGGACTCCAAGCAACACACGGCTCACACACCTCATTTTTCCCATTTGTGCCTCAAGTACCAGCATAAACATCCTTTTCTTTATTTGGCCCACAAGCCACAACTATGACACAACCTCTTTCTTCTATCTTGAAATCCATAGCAAGGCCACAAGCCTCACAAAAAATTCCATAGTCATATGTGCAAACTCAACAACCAACAAGGCCACCACAAGATCTAGATCAACCCTTCCAGATGATCTAGGACCTAACAAAGGAGTTAAAGAGGCTTAAAGCCTCTACTTCACAAACTATCAAGATTATGGACTTCTACTAGGATGATCCCATAAGTCTTGTAGTCCTATCCTTGATAGTTCCTCCTAGTGTACATATGCCCCAATTTAGCAAATATAATGGAAAAGGTGATCCTAATGCTCACCTTATTACATTTCAATCCAAATGCTTACTTTTGCAACCATGGCCTCATATCATCGTGAGGATTTTCTTAATGTCTTTGACTAGGAAAGCAATTGATTGGTACCATGAATTACCCAGAGGATCCATATCCTCTTTGGAGGACTTGATTTCCTACTTTGTAAATCACTTCAAGTATAACTTGAAGCTTGACATAATGCTTGACTAACTCATGAAGGTTAAGTAAGAGCCCTTAGAACCCATGCAGAAATTCATTTATTAGTGGAATGAATTGCTAAATGAAATACCAGAGCCTATAGCTGAAACCCATTTGTCAGTCATATTTAAGGAAGCAATTAATGATGTCATCAAGTGTAAATTCTATTACCTTGGTCCACGGTCCCTCAACCAGGCATTCTTTGAAACTAAAAATATAGAGGATGCTACGAAGGCCAATCATGATTTAGCCTATATAGTATATAAAAGCCAATGCACTCAAAGAGATAAAGAAAAGAGAGAAAAAAAACAACACGACTATAGTAACTATAACCAAGGAAACAAAGACCATGAACCAAGGGCCGAAGATTAATCTACCTAAAGTTCCCACAACCCTAAACCTCTGGTGCCACTACATCGATAACAACCTGACCTAACTTTGAAAAGAAGGATAGGTCAAAATACACTACCTTACCTATAAAACCATCTGAGTTGCTAGACCAACTATTAAAAAGTGGATGCATGCAACACAAACAAATGATCAAAGCCACTCAAAAGAAACACAAGTGACTATGTAAAATAGCCAAAGATCCTACTCGGGTAATGAAGGATGATCCTTAATTTCCCAAATACTTCAAGCTAGATTGATTCTTCCATTATCATCAACTACTTGGTCATGAGATATACTTCTACCTTGCACTAAAGGATGAACTAAAAAGGATGATAAATAGGAGGGAGCCAGTCTTAGATGCTTCCAACCCAGTTCTACCACAAAACTAGCTGATGCAGGTTTACAAAGACCCATTGAATGCTAATGATAGTCCCTATGTTATTTCAACATTTAACATTGATGATGATTGAAGACTTGAAAAAGAACCATTCATGATTCAAGTACCCCTCTATGATGAAAGGGCTTCTTTAGCTTCCCACAGCTCAAGAACTCCTTTTTCTATAAGAGTAACATCATGAGTGCCTCCGAGAGAACCTTTTGTCATTAGGATCCTCCAAACCAATACAACCCAAATAGCTATAGCACAACCAACAATGTAACAACATCATGTGGTGGCCAATGCTGCTACCGCTTCCTCATAATCAGTAATTAAAAACTAAAAAACTTCAGCCAAACAAAGGAAGAAGCATAAGTAAAAACCTGACAACAAGGAAGATAAGCAAATGAAGGCCCAAAGGAAGTGGATTCAAAGAAGTCTAGTCCTATTACAGATATACCAATGACCTCCTCTATCCCAACCCATTCAACCAACAAGCCACAAGAGGACCAAAAAGTTGACAACAAAGACAACAAGGAAGAGCCACAATAGCCACATCCTAAAGCCAAAGTTCACATTTTGGGATGCATGGAGAAAGTAAAGCACAACCAATGCAACAAGCCCATGGCTAATGATAAAAAATTCCTTAATATAATGGACCAAGTTAGATAATTCCTCAAGAAAAAAACACAAATTTAAGCTTATATGACCTGATCATGGCTTCTGACATACATCATGAGGAGCTAGTCAAAATGTTGACTTCCATACCCATTAGTGAGGATATCCCTGTAGTGATGATTTCTCCCATACCAAGGAGGGAGAATTCAACATCCTTAACATTTCACAATAGAAAAATTAAGGTTAATTTCCAAAATGAGGAAGCAACTACAACCCCTTTATTCATAACCATATACATAGGATAATTTAAAATATATTGAGTGCATGTTAATGATGGAGGTACAACTAACGTCATCCCATGCACCATTGTTGAACACTTGGGCCTAACTGAGTAGATACAACCTATAACCACTATAGCTCTTAAGTACTTCAATGGATCAAGAGTTGTCATCAAGGTGTCTATCTCCTTGGATTTTGTAGCTAGGGAGAAATTCCCCACAGCTGCCGATTTCTTGATGGTGGAAGAGATACCAAGGTTCAACCTAATCTTGGGAAGACCTTGGTTGGCTCAATTATGAGCTATGTTCTCTCCCATCTATCAAGAAATTCACCTCCATTACAAGGGATGTAAAGTCATCATTCATGATGATAACATAGTTCCCCTAGATTTCAACAATGTAAACATAGAGTAGGGGTCCAAAGTAGAGCTTCAAGAAGAAGCTCCCAACTATGAAGAGCAACAACCCAAGAAAGCCAACAATGGCAACAATAAGGAATAAGATAAATTATGGGATGAACTCCATTTTAACACTGTAAGCAAAGGGGATAGTGAATATAAGCTTGTGTAGAGTAGGCCTTACTCACTCCCTAATCTTGCAAAGATTAGGAAGAATCTACACAAGTGAAGTTTTCCTTAACCTTTCCATGCCCCTATCACTAAATGCACTTATAGCCATATAGCCTTACTTTTCTATTATATATTATTATATCTTTTTATGCATTTATTGTTTTACTCTTTATGCACATAGCCTATTCATGTAGCCTAAGTTCATTTGCATTTTTTCCTATTTGCTACAACCTTTTTCATTTCTACTTATGTTTTAAACATAGAAAATTCCCTACCCCATCCACTAAGACCTTAAACTAGCATGATGGTCTACTAAGACATTAAACTAGCATGATGGCTTGTCGTGGCCTTAAACTAGCAATGTCTACCAAAACAATGCAACATGGCCTACCATGGCCTAAACTAGGAAAATTAACCTCAATGCATCATGTCCTATAATGGCCTTAAACTGATAAAACTATATAACTTGTACCTGTGATGGCCTAAAACTAATAGTCGTCCCTTTTATTCTTATATCTCTCATTGCTTAGCCTATTATCACATCAATTAGCTATTTAATGTTATAACCAAAATGTCAAAAAGCCATTTTTAACATTTACAACATTTATAGTGTTTACTATAGATACATATAGTAGAAAATAAAACCAAAATTTAAATTTAAAGTTAAAATGTTTGTATCCATACATAGCCATGGCCACACTATGTGGAAAAAATGTCAAAAAAAAAATAACACTAATCTATAACATAGTCTTGGCTAATCATAGCCATCAATATGAAAATAATAACAAATAGCCAACAAGCTAAACTAAAGAAGGCTACTAAGTGGCATCTAAAGGAGGAAGTGATGGATCATTCCCACCCTTATCGCTGGGGTCACCAATGTCTCTTGAGGCTGAAAATGCAACAACATATAGCTAGTTAGTAATCCATAGCCAAAAATCATGACTTAAAACTAACACTAAAACATAAAATATATCAAACCTATGAAGATTCTAGCTCCATTACTTCTAGGAATAGATGGAACAGGCCTTCCTTCAAACAATGGAGGATTTAGTCCCCCATTATGTTGACCCAGTTAACATCTCCAATAGCAATGCCAAAGAAAATGTCAAGCCTATCTATAGGAGTCCAAGTAGGAGGCTCCTAGGAAGCAGTAGCTATATAGGTCTTACCTATAGTAGTTGTAATCTAAAGAGTAGGGGATTAATCCACCTTGAGAGTACTTTCAAAAATTTAATAAGCAGTCTCCACTTGGATCCCCTTAGATGAATAGCTCTCTCTTGCACCATTCAGCCAACTCCTCCTTGAGCCACTTTAGGCAGGCCTCATGATCCACCTTGTACTATCACTTATGGGTCTTTTGTATCTTGCCCTACTCTAGGACCCAAGCATAGTTATCCTTCCAATCCTCAACCTTCTTGGAAAATGAGGTCCATCTACATACGTTGTTTCGCCATCTCCCATTGAACTATTTCTTTGTCCTAAATGACATGCTAGTAGCAGGGTCATGTGATCTCCTTAGTCCATAATTTTTCAGCTAGCCACTTGGGCTTCCACAAATCCTTATAGTCTTAGAAATCTCTAATCATCTTCTCCTACCACTGAGTCTTTTCCCTTAAACTTGCAACTTCCTCTCATAGGAATTTGTTGGACCTCTCTAGCTTTCATGAAGGTTTTGCACATGAAATTGCTAAATCAATAACAGTCTCATACAACTTCATGGGTGCACTAGATAAATTAGAGGAAAGATTAGGCAAGGAGTCTATCTCCATGTCTCTATTGGGGTCCCACTCCATAGAAGGAACTACACAAGCATAAAATACAACCATAAAACATAATGCACAACCTAAGATATCCATAATTCAAGCAAAGCCTATGATTGAAGCACATAAAACAAAATACTTACCTATCTCAAGTGTAATCTGATTCAACTAATCAATGATGTCCTTAGCCATTGCATGCATGAACTCCACTTTGTTTGGAGTCTCTACCCATGGTTTCACATGAAACTTATGGATGGGAGCTTGCACCAGTGGCTCAGAAACTACTATAAGCATAACAATCATCAAAAGGTTAAGATGAAAACCAAAGATAAACAATGAGATATAATGAAAATGTTAGTGCATGGGCAAACTTGACTCCTCCTCCTCCACTTCCTTCCCTCAGATGATGATGGGAGAGGTACCTAGTAGCGCCTCACCAAACAAAATGTCTAGATAATCTATACCTACATTGGAAAATCCTTCAACCATAGGTTGCTTTAGGAGTGTCTCTTCTACATGTCATTGTTCTACCTCTATAGTAGCTTAGGCTATTATAGCTTGACAATTGTCGACAATCATAGCACATAGAAAACTAGTTAACACATGAAACCATAAAGTAGCCATAAACTTTAAAATAAGAAATAGCCAAATTTAAATAAAGCATACCTACAACTACCTATTGTGATGGCCTAAGCTTAAACTTAAGCTTCTTCAAGGTAGGCTGGTCTGATGCTGGGGGTGCCTCCTCCATAGTCCTCTTGAGTTTCTTTCTAGCTATCCCTTTGGCCTCTGTATGCCATTGTCTGGCATCTTGGACACTAGCAGGAAACATGAGAGGCAATTTGAAAATGCTCATATCTAACCTATGTTATGAAAATGCTCATATTCATATGGTTGAGTGTAGGGGAATCTAACATGAGTTGGCATCTTGGACACTAGCGTGAAAATGCTCATATTCATATGGTTGAGTGTAGGGGTATCTCGCCACTCATCATTGGTACCATTGTCGGGGATGCTGCTAGTTATCTAGATTAGTTATATCATACAAGGTCATTGTATAGGGCTTAACAATATATCTCTTAGAAAGAATTAATTATTAAAAGTCACATTCAAATTCACACACCACTTTAAACAATGCCTCTCCTACAAGATTATAATAATGCCACACTTAGTGAGGAAGTTCATTGGAGAACCAACGAACTCTATGACGATGAAGAGTGGAGTATACAACCTAAAGTGGGGGTTTCTTATAAACATGAATGAAAGCAACATCATCCCAACACACGAAATCATAACTTACCTAATGACGATGAACCCCTACTAGCCACTACAAGTCTAACGCAAATACAAGAGGCTATTCGAATCTCACGTAGGCATCGTAAAGAGAGTCGTCTACCCAGGCTCGATTTAAACAACTTCCCTAATTTTTTAGGAGGCTATGAATTAGATCTACATCAACATTTACAAGCCTTCTATGATGCCTGTGCATGGAACAACATTGACAACAATTGGCAAAAACTTAAGCTCTTTCGTATGACACTCGTTGACCAAACAAATGTATGGTATAGATTGTTAAAACCAAATTCAATATGATGTTGGTCAACAATGGTAGAAGTCTTTAACGAAAAATATCAAACCTACGCAAGAGTGTTAGCCTTGAGGAAACAAATCCAAGGATGGAAACAAGCACAACATGAACCCTTGTACATGGCCTTAGAAAGATAGTATGCACTGTTACACAACTGTCCAGGTCATGGGTTCTCCAAGGAAAGGCTAATGTACCATATCATTGATGGGCTTCGTGATGCAACAAGAGAAACCTTAGGGATGTATGTCCAAGGTCAATTATATGAACTAAGAACCCATCAAGTCCAAGAGCTTATTAAATGGATAGCAAAAGAAGAAGGAGAATTGGCTAGATGGGAGTGTTGAAAAACATCAACAGGACCAAAAACTCATCTTAACAAAGGTGCATGATCATAAAGAGGAGAAATCAAAAAATCTCAAGGTGGAAACATTATCTTTTCCAATACAACAATCATTAGAAGAAGTCAAGGCAAAGATCAATAAGATGTTGAAATGGACATATCAAAAGTGTGAATAATTTATTGATATTATTGGAGATAGAGTTTTGACAACCCAAGAAGCAGGACAAAATATTAGACAATTGGAAAGAAGGGATAAGAAAAATAAGATCTCAACTTCCAATCATACATATGAATGTAACATATGCCTGTACGATCACCCCAATGGCCAATGCCCAATATTGTTACATTTACATGAGCATTGGGGAAACACGTTACATCCAAAGTTCATACAAAGATACTATTTTCAATCACAGTGGAAACAACCCTAGTCATGGGGGAATCCACCCTTAGACTGGAGACACCCTTCATATTATCCGAATCCAAATGCTTATCTTGTTCAACATCTTGTTTCTCCAACTGGGCCAATGCACTTTATCTCACTACAGTACCATTCTCCTTAATACTATCAACCCATGCCTCCAACAAAACCATCACCTTGTGTATCTTATATGCCTCCTAATTTTCAAAATTCTCATCCTTTCCCTCCTTCTACAATGCCACCAACTATCCCTAAGGTGTCTACACCACAACAACAACCCATGAACGACACTTGTGCTGCTACTACTAACAGTAGTGAAAAGCCTCCTCAACATCAACAGTTTCCTTTCTTTAAACACTGCCATAAGAAGGGACAACCCAATTCCAGGGCCACTACATCTTCCAACTTAGCACAATTCCAGGTGCATCCTTATCTTCGAACCCAATGCCTCATGTTACTTCATCAGGGCCACCAACTAACACTCCAACAACCATACGGCCTAATGAACACAATCATGGAAGGCAACAACCTAATCCTTGCATACCATCTAACGGTCCCAAATATCATAGTGGGTCAACTCATTATCCAGGAACTACATTGTATAAATTGCCCCACTATGCTCATTATAATCAAGTGTGTGAACCCCGATGGGGTCAATATGACCAAGTTCCAATACTTCCAACATGCAAGGATCCTCATCTTCCATTTATTAATCCTTTCCATACTCAACTGATTAGTTATGGGGGATATCCCCCATTTCAATAACAAGCAGGATTAATAACCACTTTTTATTTTCTTTAATTTTACAACTTTTTATTTTCTAGTTTTTCAATTTTCAATTTTATCTTTTATCTTTTTATCTTTTTGTGCTTTTGTCTTTTTACGTTTTTGTAAGTAATCTCATCGACGAATAAAACACTCATGTGGATCTTTGGTTGAGGTGTGTTCTATGTTATTAAGTTTCAAGTGATCAATTATTTGGAATAATGAGCCCATTACACCCACTCATTCATTCTACAAATAAGAGGTTCTGTTCGAGGGTACAATGATATTCTTGACATTCTTAAAACTTAAAAATTAATTTTGTGTTCATTGTACCTAGAATGAAGAAGGATGGACCAAGAGGGAATGATTAGGGTGTGACATCAAGGGGACTTGCAGATTCTTTTTGGTAACGTCTGTGGGAGTTATCATGCGACATGGTTGTACTAATATCCTTGTAGATCTAATGAAAAATGGAAGTAAGAGTAATCAAACTGGCATGCAAAAATTCAATGCTATTCTAGGGGGCCCCACTAGAAAGACATGCATCCATTCCTAAAGGTTGGCGACTTCTTTGGATTCAATATTCAAAAAAATAAGAAGAAAGAGAAAAAGGAAAAAAGAAGTGCCATAAAACAAAAATCACTCCTCCCTTGAATAAAATGCCAAGTGATCGTATGCCTTGTTGTCATGGTCCTCTCATAGTTGCTCATCATGGGATGAAATAATGCAATGTCACTGCTTAGAGGAATGAACTTGGTCCTGATCTTAGAATGACAGGTTAATGACACATTAATCATGCTTACACGTAGGATTCTCTATGCCCTGGGTCAGTTACCTCATGTCCCAATCTCTACGATCCCTTTCTATATTTCATCTCATTTCATTGTTCGTGTAATTGTTTCTCGTGTCCCATGTAGCATAGAATTTTCATCTCATTTCGGTGATATTTACATGTGTGTGTTTTGTGAAGTTAGTGCAGATTACATTTAACCCTTCTAGTGCCCACAGACACTTTAAGTGTGGTTACACAAGGGCATTATAGGTTGAAACCTACTTTGGGGAGGACCCACTTGTGTAATCTTTTGTATTCTCACTTATGACATCACTCATACACATCATTTCTTACCCTTAGCATAATTTTTAAATGATTTTATTTCCTTACTATTATCCCTCTGA
This sequence comes from Gnetum montanum, assembly GCA_015680685.1. NCBI lineage: Eukaryota > Viridiplantae > Streptophyta > Gnetopsida > Gnetales > Gnetaceae > Gnetum > Gnetum montanum. Next base: position 2,776,976 of record MNCI01033474.1, read on the forward strand.
ATTTTCACATTCCAATGTACCATTACATAACCTTTTTCTTACCACCTAAGGTTTTATTGATAAAATCCACACCATTATCATTAATTGTGCCTTTTGAATTAATAGAATTACCCTAGAACCCTTGATAATAGCCAATGTCCCCAATTTACAACATTTATTTCAAGAAAATCCCTTCAAAATTTGGTCTTTTTTTGTGCCTCACATAACTAGGGACGAGATATCTCGTATGTGATATCATGTCCCCGTCGCCTATAAATAGGTCGCAACCCCCCCCCCCCCCCCCCCCCCCCCCCCCCCCCCCCCCCCCCCCCCCCCCCCCCCCCCCCCCCCCCCCCCCCCCCCCCCCCCCCCCNCAATTTTTCTTTACAACTTACGATTGAGTGACCCTTGCTTTTTTCCTCATATCTCACTCGCTGCTACTCCTATTTTAATTCTGTTTGAACCTACTTGAACCTGGAGTGTTCAGCTTAGTCGTGGGGGAGGGACACTTGCCGAAAAGTGCCTAAATTTTTTGAAATTTATCATCACCCAAAGGACATCAATTAGGGTAATTAACTGTAACACTTAGAATAATTGTGCCTAAAAATCATTTAATCCCTAGGTATACCGGGAAACTAAAATGGAAACCACCTAAGTCACAGGACTCATTATTACAAAATTTTGGGCACTATCACACATAATAACATAAGATCTTTAATTAAGGCAAGTAGTAAGGTATAACTTAATTTCAAAAGAAACCTTATTAACGCTTGGCCGTGTGATTGCAGATGGCCCCGAAATGTCGACAATAAGAAGGTCCTACCCAAGGTGGAAGAAAATGAGCTCGGAGAGGTGGAAGACAAGGTCCTGTCAGACAACATGTAGAACAGGAGGAGCAATAATTTAGCATTCATCAAGATGAACCTCCTATCAGACAGTTCGGGCAGGCAGAAGGAGGAGCTGCTGTTGTGCCTGAACTGGAACAACAACTCACGTTGCCCCAAGATTGTGTTCAGGCTATCCATGAGAAGTCCACATTCGCTGTGGTGATTGTGGAGTTGAAATTTGAATCATTTGTAGAGTTTGCTCCTGAGGCTGTCAAGGATCACCTCAAAGGGTCTCCCTTATGGCCTATCCTCTCTAAAAGTAGTGCCTGGTACCTAGGAGAGACATACCAATTTTGACACAATAGGAAGCAAGGCACCACTGTTAATATTTGTGGTGTGATAGTTGACTTCTCTATACAGGCCATTTTGGAAGTGTTAAAACTTTCAAATATAGGGCCCTAGGTTGCTTGGTTATCTACTCATTTAGACCCTAATGTGTGAAAGGATTGGTTGGAGAAGGCTTATGGCAGGGATAAAGCATTTGGTGAACTGACAATGGAAGATAAGGTTTACTTCAAAATTGGAACATATCACCTCTTCCCCACAAAGGGCTTAAAAAGGATATTGACGTATGTAGCTAGAGGATGTGCAGTGTTGATGGGAAAGGTTAGCACTAACCTACCCCATATATATTTTACGGAGATCCTGAGGTGGTTCAAAGAATGAAAGATAGGGAAGATGGCACTACCTTTCCCCTGTCTTATCAAAAAGCTTTGCTGACATGCTGGTATTCGGGGATACACCAATGACATCCTCCGAAAGGCCCAAACTGATTCATATGCTGAATTGCTAAAGGCACAAACTCCAGGAAAAAGCACTGCCGAAGAGCTGGGACCATAACAAGAAGAAGAATAGATGGCTAGACCCAGTCAACCTCTAGCCATGGGTCCCAACCAACAACAAGAAGTAGGGCCTAACATAGGCCAGGATCAACTACCACCACCGTAAGACTACAAACCGTCAATGAGCCATCTTAGGGCCATCACTGAGACAGTCAGTTGTGATGACGCAAACCTCTTCCGCATCATCAATGATGCCAAGTAGCCTATGATTTTGTTAGATCACATAAGGGGTGAAGTCTCTATTCAAATAGGAGGAGGGAAAAGTAGATGGTCACAACAGATCTCAGGAAATGCGACATCTTCCCAAGTGTAGTTAGATACTGGTGAAGGGGCCACTGTGGTGGTCATGCAACACCAGAATGCCATGGGAGCTACAAAAGTGATCATATACCACATCAAAGAATCCTTCAATGTACCTGTTGTGCCACTGACAGATCTCTTAGGAGCACGAGATGCTCAAAATTTGGCTGGAACCTTAATGACTCCTGCGGAACATGAGGATGCACTTGATAGATTGCTTCAAACAGGGAAAGTAATGACATCCCTATTTGACATTCCTCAGGATGTAATAGCAATTCAATCAGACCTTATTTCCACAAAGGGGAAGCTAGTCTTAACAGAAGTAAGGGTCGAGCATGCTAAAGCTAAAGTGCAGAAATTACAAGAGCAGCTCATGGCCTTACAAGAAACACAGTGGGACCCTCTATAATTTGTTCTTGCATATCAGCTATAAAAATTTAGAACCAAGCAACTAACAAAATTAATTGCAAAAAATAAGAAGGTGGTGAAAGAAAAGGAGAAGGTTGTTTGGGATGTCTCCGTAGCACAAGTGCAAACCCATGCGCATCTTAAGGCACTCAAGGCCTTACATGAAGAAAACAAGAAGCTGGTTGCTGACAATCTTCATTTGACCACTGTAGAAAAGTAAAAGGATGTTCTTGATGAACACTTTCATCAATTACAAGAACAATTCATTTGGTTCAATCGAGACGTAAGTCGTTTAGCTAGAGAAAATCGAACCCTCTTGATGGAGGAGGTATGCACCATTCATCAAAGGTCGGCAATTGAGATAAGCACAAGGCAGAATGAGGCTAAATGACATGAAAAGCTAAAGGAGCACTTTCAGGATCAGGTGGCGATGTACAAACAAATCGTAGAGAAGGAGATCCATATGGCCAAGGCCCAAATCAACACTATTAATTCTCAACACACTGATTGGCGAGCCATATTGGACACATATGCCTTCACCCACTAAGCAGAAGTTAAGAACTGGGACCTACAGATTCAAGGCTTGACAGAATACATGGAATTGGTAAACCTGAGATATGCCAACCTTTCTATGTTAACAGCAGGGCACCCGAGGTCAGAGCTCGAGTAGCAGGTAGCAACCACCCACATCAAATACGAAGCAGAATTTGCAAAATGCAAGAAGCTATTAGAAAAACTAGATGTTGCAAATTCTGAACTTGAGGTAGTAAAAGCTAGCTACTAGGGATAGAAAGATGTCACAACTAACTTGGATCGACGGCTAACGGACCTTCACGAATACAAGAACAAATCCAAAGCCTATGAGGAGGAATGATGGGTGTTTGTCGCTTGGTATGTCAAGGCCAACCAAATGTTCCCACAACTACCCTGTCCATGGGAGGTGCCGACTCTGTCAAACATTGGAACACTAGCATGGGTGGCATAGGACCCTCGAACTGAAGAGGAGAAGCTCTAGGTGATACTTCAACACCATCAAGCCTCAAAGCCTAGAACACAAGACAAAGGGAAGGCACCAATGGAGGAGCCACTACCACCAAGAACTACATGAGTTCCAAATTTCTGTAGTTGTAGCATATTCTATGTGTTGTATCTTTGTTTTTTTTTCTTCCCACACTATGACATCATCCCATTTCTTTTTCCACCTAATAATCCCATACCTATCCACTATGTAATCACTGTAACTTAAGGACGAGTTTTTATTCAGTCGTGGAGGTATGATGGGATGCGATATCGCATCCCCTGTGATATCACATATGCGATATCATCTCTTCCCCTGTGATATCGCATACGCGATACCGTAGTCTGCCACAATGTCTATAAATAATAAGTAGCTCTCCCTTGTGTCATAACATAGGTTCGATTGTAGTGAAACTCTGGCAGTTTGATCCCTCCAGAGATAGATTATTTTCCAGTGTCTGCCTGTAGTGTGGTGAATGTAATTGTACAGCATCCTTTATTCGAGTGTGACGTACTTGAACACACACATGACCAAAAATAAAGATTGATATTACTTCATCATTGCAACATTCACTTAGTTTAATTATTTATTTATTTAATTTTTATTTACTACTTTCCTAATTAGTCTCTCTCACCCTTAAAATCTTAGAATGCAGAATGAGTACGACTTAATTAGAAGTATTTAAGTGTGACTACTTGGTAGCCCAGTGGCATACCTAGGATCTGTGCTTGGTAATCCCAGTGGTAGTCGTGCACGAAGTCCAAGATGTGTACAGATGATTAAGGAATGGATGCTCATCGCACTTAGGCTAGATTAGATTCTTTTACCCTTTCTATCTTAGCTTAGATAATATTACTTTCCATTGCCTTCAGGAGTAGCATTAGATTAGGAACACATCATAAACCTCACTCTAGACTAAACCATACGTGACAAAGCTAATACTAATCCATGTGGGAAGACAAGGAACTGTGACCTAAGGCTAACTATCTAGGTGCCACAACTAGTCTGTCTATAGAGTTTGACCGAATCATGTGTGAAAATGCTCACATTCGTATGGTTGAGTGTAGGGGTATCTTGCCACTCATTAATGAGGGTATCCTCATGACATGAACCTAAAAGTGGTATAGTAACATTAGCTGAGGTGTAAGGTCCTAAAAAGCAATAACTAAAGTTTACCATCAACATGAGCAATTTCAACAACCAAGCAAAGCAATAGAACACTCAAAGTTATAGCCATAAAAACACTAGAAGCTATAGCCTTTACATTTACCTTTTCTTTTATTCTTCGGTGTGGAGGTCTTGGCTAAAAGGGTCTAATCCATGCTATCGGCATCTACCCATCAGCTATGCTTTGTCCCATCATCCTTACACTTCTTGTATACATGGTTAAACCTAGTGACATATTCATCAAAGTTTCCTATTAACCATTAATACATAATAGTTTTGATTTGAAGACTCTTGATGAATTTTTCCAAGCAATTTGAGCCACTACCATGATTTGATCATTGATGATCAAACTCAAATCATTGACCTTGTACCTGCAAGAAGTTGTAAAACTAATGAAGTTAGGAAAGCTAGTCAAGAAAAAAACATAAAATTATTACAATAACCATTTTTATCCCTATAGATGATACATGATGCCAAGTAAATTCTGGAATAATGTGTGGGCTCTATGTGCCATCATTAGAGTATTGTCAGTATTATACTAACTATACTCTAGCATTGTCTAGATCTCTATAAAGTAATGTGGGATTATAGCATTTGTTGGTCCCCCTACAGTCTTAAAAAGTAGCTTGTCAGTAATGAATCTCATAATCAAGATAGATGACCAAGGCAATAGGGTCTCCACATTAACCCTAGCTACATTTGTGGACAAGTGTGACCATAGCATCACACTGAAGTTCCTAAGGAGATAAGCAAAAAAGTCCCTTTCCCTAAGTCAGAACCACAATGAGAGTTCCCAAAAGACATGTCATGTGGTGGGGTGTTGGTCTTGGGATGACTAATGTAGCATAGGATACCAACCAACTACACTATGATGAAGACAGTCCTCAAAATGACCTTTCATGAAGCAAAGTAAAAAAAAAAAAACACTTATGACCTATTAAAGTTACTTAGCAAATTTAGACAAAACATCTAGTATAAGGTGAAGTTAGCCTTTATAAAAATCTCTAAGGTGTTTTTCTAAATTAGTCTAAGAAATTCACAAGAAAATAGTATTATAATATTTTTTAACTCTTACATTATGGAAACACTTGGCAAATTTAGATGAAACATCTAGTCAGAGGTGAAATTAGCCCATGCAAAAAGCTCTAAGCTATTTTATGTAAATTAGCTTAAGCAATTCCGTGAAAGCATTGTTACCATATTTTATAGCCTTTATAGCCAAACTTTTATAGCCCAAAACTAATTCTTAGTCTAAATTGTGCATAAATTTCCAAAGAAAAACATGCAAATTATGCATAATTAAAAAAAAAGCATCTAAGTTATGCATAAATTTGGAAAAAACATGCAAGTTATGTATAAATATAGAAAACAGCATCTAAATTATGCATAAATTTAGAAAAAGAAAGCATAAGTTTAGAAAAAGTGTCTTAATTATGCAAAGCATGCATAAATTCGAAAACAAAAAACATCTAAACTATGCACAAATTTAGAAAAAGCATCATAAACTTAGAAACAACCATGTAGCCATAGTAAAAGCTTTCTAAAAATACAAAAACCTTTTACTCTTCTTTAAAAACAAAATTAGTCATTCGTTTTACATGTTAAAAAAACAAAAACATAAGTTATATGTATCAACCACTTCCATTTGTAAATTGGTAATGTGCTATGACCATAATTTTACCTTGTTCACATAACCATAGCCAAAAAATTCATCAAAAATTTGTTTATGCTCTAATTTCATTAATTCTACCACAAAATGAATTTTTATATTATGAACCTTATAGCCATGACCATTAAAAAAAAGTATAGCCATATATCCATAAAACATGAAAAAATTTAGCCAAAACTGTAGTCGTCAACATTTACCCCTTTTCGCGCAAGGTTGGTAAAGAATTTGCCAAAAATTCGTTTGAGCTCCAAACAAAGTGATTTCACCACCATTTGAAAGCTCAAATTGATCCCTACACAAGAATCCTTAGAAAAAAATTCAAATTTATTGCCGTTTATGTAGAAAAAATTTGTCAATTTGGATAATAATCTGAAAATGGCACAACCATCTGCATTACACATGCTTAGTAAAAAAATCATTAAACATTCATTTTAAGTCCAATTAGAGTGATTCTACTCCATTGAAAAGCTGAAGCCAAACCCTACTCAACCATAAACTAGAAAATAGCAAAACCCTTATCATTTCCTTACAAAAGCTTTGCAAAATATCATGAAATTACAAAAGTAGCACAAACAACCTAATTGTGCAATGTTAAAAATATAGCCATAACTTCATTGTTATGAATTCAAATTAAATGAGACAAAATCTATTAGAAAGCCTAAAGGAAGGGCTACAAACCCATGATCTTCAATTTTACAAATGTGTAGCCATTCGACAAAGAAAAAATACACAAGTTTGCTTGCTTTTTCATATCAAAACTTCAAAAACCTCAAAACCTACATTTCATATAGCCATGGAAACAGTCGAAATAGTAAAAACCATTGAAACCTATTAAAATTTATACCAAAATAATGGGGTAAGATTTTTTTAAAATTTTATTTTAACAAATCCTAAGACCTAGATCTGAAAAAACGACCACACCCCAAAATTTTAGAAAAAAAGCATGAAACATCAAGCCCTATTTTCAAAATCGAATCTACAAAAGCTAGAGTAATGAAAAGACCATGAATCCATGTGGAAATAGCGAGAATAGATGGTGGCACTTTATCATAATTATATTTTAATCCCTCCACTAGATTAGATCTTTAAAAATGGCTTCAACACATGGGAAACAAAACTAGAAAAACCATAGAAAACAAAGGAAAAAATAGGTGGAACTACATACTTGGGAGTAGCAACAGAAGAAGCCTAGATGGAGATGGGCCTAGGTTCTTCTTCTAGCTCCCAAGCACATTCATCCACCTTCTAGATCATTGGGTTCTAGCTCTTTCCCCCTCATTGCTTTGGTGCCATGACAAGATCAATGCTAGAAATGACTAAAAACTGATAAGGATGGGAGATCAACGCTAGCTATGAGGAAGATGGAAAGCTTCCACACTGAAAATTGGTTTCTTCTACCACAAGAACCTCTACCAAATCTCTCCTACAATGCATTGTTAATGTAGAATGATAATTGTGATCAAAACTTGCAAAATTTGACACATAAAACTCATCTAAAACCTAAATTCACACCTTGAAACCCCACCTACTAATTCAGTGCACCATAACTTGAAGTGCACTAAAGTTCAAAAGCAGGAAAGTCTAGCTCACATTGGTTTTGGGTGGGAAACAACTTCACCTTTTAAAATTTTAAATTTTTGGATTGTGGGCCCCACCTTGTTCCTTCTCTCTTAACCAAAAATTGCATCAACACTAATCTTTTCCTAATTTTGACACTTAAATCCTTATGGAAATCCTAATCCCCATGCATCCATGTTGGGGATACCATGCCCAATGTGGAAACATGCCTTCTAGTTTGAAAAGCCATTAAAATACAACTATTTTACTATTTTAAGCAACCAAAATCTACCTTTTTCAACCCTAGGTTCCCAAAAGTGGGTGAAACATGAACGAAGCTAGATACTGTTGGCATATTTGGCCATTCCATGGAATAGGATTTATAAGGTTATGGTGTTTTTTGAAAAATTTAAAAGAGATTTTTGAGATTTTGTGTCTTCCCCAAGCTTTTGCTGATTGGTTCACATCCACTAAGACATGGTTGAATGTCCAAAAAGGGCCTTGTTCAACTTGCATCCTTGAATCAACCAAAGGTTGGAGTCTACTGTTTTGCGTCGGAGAAAAATAAAATCAAAAAACATACCATCGACTTTAAAAAAAAGGGGAAAAATTGAACATTAAACCAAGGTAAGGAGACCGCGCTGCACAGTCGCTGCCACTGAGAATTATGAGGTCGGTCCAGAGAGATGGATGCACAGAACAATGGTGGCAGTAGCAGCAACGTCATTAGCAAGAGAAGGAGAGCACACCCACGGAGACTGAGGATGATCATTCGGAGTAGCCACAACGCATTCGAGCCATTTACGGTTGCCTACAAGACAACAGTGTTCTCGGACACTGTGCAAAGGTTTAGGCTATGGAGGCTCACTGTGAGCAGCTGCTGTGCGTCCATACTCCTTCCCATGACCTGTTTGACATATTTTCATCATTCTTTGATGGAAATCTGTTTGGAGGTAGCAGCGAAAAGGGGCATTCAAGATAGCGCAGAGGGGAAGATCTTATGCATTTTTTTGCAGGTTTCTCTACAATAGTTTAATCAAGAAGCTGTCTCTCTCCCGAAATGTGATCTATCCTAAATACAGAGGCAAGGGATCAAAATTGGGCATGACTACAAAATGCCTTGGATATCAACGATTCAGCAGCATCAGCACAACCCACGGTCGTGGCATCGGCCACGAGGGTTGCCCAGATCTGGCAGATCTAGCAGGAAGCGCGGACGGCCGGCGAGCAAAAGCAAGCGAAGGCTGCGATGGTAGCACCAATACAACATGCAATTGCGGCATGTATGGAAAACCCCCAAATTTGAACCTGCGTTTTTCTGTGTTTTGTCCCGCGTGTCTACAGTTGCACTGCGGAAAATAAAGAACAGAGAATAACAGGCAAAAAAAAAATAACAAATAGAACACAGCAACAAATCGGCGATAAGCATGCCCAATGTTAACACCTTTGATGCAACAATGTTCCCTATACAGTGGCTGAGCCTTCTCATGCGCGGCAGTTGCTGGTAATGATTTTTGGTATGATGAATCAGTTGCAGGATCGGTGGCTTCACCTTCGGTTTCATATTCCAGGACATTCCGAATTTTAGCTACAATTATCGGGATGCAAGAGAAAATTTAGTTAACTACCAATACCACCAATAAGGTGGAGGTTATATTATATTTCTATGTTAAGCTTAGTGGCACTTGGAATTCAAAATTTTAAGTTAGATTTTATGTATCCTTCTTAACTTCCTAAATCACATAATTTTCTCCTAGCTTATTGGACAAGTAATCCTCTGATTGGTTAGTCAAATTACTTAAGAGAGAAGATAGGGGAGATATTTTTGAAATATTTTTGGGATATTTTTCCTAGGAAGAGGAGAATCTCATTTTTTGGGAAGTCTTATACACCACTTAAAAGACTTGACATCTCATTTAGAAGAGGCAAAATTAAAAAGATATATATATGTATGAAGTAAGTTGCCACTATAGCTTATATTCCTATGTATTTTAGAAATTATATTTTAATAATATTGTAACCACCACCAAGGCCACTTGTCACNGGGGAGGAGGTCTCACATCATAATTGGAAGATTTGTAAAGAAGATTGTTTGCAAGATGGCTTGCTAGAATAAAGATTTCAGCCTCTTTGTCATGGTCCTGTGAGTTATGCATTTCATTTTTTGTTTTGTTTAAATTGCTTAGCTAGTGGTTTAGATAGTATCATCCTTGGCAAGTAATTTTGGGATTTTTAGATTTCTCTTATTGTTCTTGTTGCCCGATAGAATTTTCTATTAAAATTTTGCCATAGAAGCGCTTGTGTTTAAAAGCCTTGAGAGCATTTTAGTAGTAAATTTTGTTATTGTGCAACGTGTGGGAACTGCTATTGGGATTGTTGTAAGAGAGCCTCTGTTTGTAGTCACGCCGTTGAACAATATAGTAGTCGAGAGGGTTCAAAGAATCTTTGGTATTTTGATGGGACCAGAATAGCTTCTTTTTATCTTTAAAGTGAATTCTCGTGGTATTTCAATCAGAAATTGTCAAGTCTTTTAAAGGTTCTGTTTAAATGCAATCATTGACATCTATTATCTAGCCAAAATAGAGTCTCGTACGTGGTAGTTTACGCAGCAATTTTTGGTAGCATAGTAGGATTGTCTTGAAGATATTGCTTGTTTGAACCTTGGAAGTTTGAACAATTTCGTAGATATTGAATTTGGGATAGATTTATTGTGAAGTGTTTACTCGTGTCATTTTTCCTTGTTTAAATATTTGAGGTCTACACAAATCTGCTTTCTTTTCTTTTCTGCTTATTTCCATCGAATCTTACTCTATTTCTAGTTTTCTTGTGGAACTATCTCTTTCTCTGGGGAAAATTAGGAGTAGATTGCGGAGTTGTGCTCAAATGTTTTTGCAAAATTTTATTTGTTACAAGTAGGTATTATAAAGACCGCATTGACTAGGCAGTTGAACAAAATAGAAAATTTTCAAGAACTCACAATACTTGGCAAAGTTGGCTGAATCTCTTTAAAGTAAGTCATTTGTAGTTCGCACACAAACGAAATTGTCACATTTTACACAACCACACGCCGCAACAGCACACACACATACTCACATTAACTACTGAGTTTATTTGGAGGTATCTGGGCCTTGGTGTAGCCAGAGACCAGCAGGCACCTAAATCCTGTTCGAGGACACTCGTTGGCGGTCGCGTCCCAAATGGTCGCCAACAGATACCATGGGTTTCCACACTAGGGAAACAATGCCCAACAAGGATGAATAGGGGTAACATCCATTCTTAATACCTTCCCCCGCCCAAACACCCATCTAGCCCAAGTTTGATACTAAAGTTAGTCCCACATGATTGAGAACCCCTCCAAGCATCTCTAGCAACCCTAGAATCTCACCAATCCTAGCTGAAACTCTAGGACTTGGTTTTTCCATGCTAGGGGAGGCTTCATCCATGTTGGACATCTCCCCCTCAGCATGGATGAATGGGGGAAGGCAAAAATAACCTAAATTAAATATCAAGTAGCCATTTTTCAAAGCCTCATGATCCCTAGACCCTACCAGAACCCTCTAGAGCTTCCCAAAGCCCCAAAAGTGGTCAAATATGGCATAAAATTGACCAAAAATATACCTAGTGTGGAAGAAAGATAAGAGACTACATGAAGCACTTAGTAGTCTTCAAACTAATGGATCTTGACACCCAGCATAGATCATCGACACCAATAACCCAAGAAGTTGACATGCATGGTCGATTGACTACCAATTTGGCCTAAATCTAACTTTCTTGATTGGGAAAGACCTCTTCCACTCTGAGCATCCCACCCTTAGCATTGATGAAAGGGAAAAAGCTTGAAAACCCCCTCATAGCCTTCAAAATAACTAAATTTTGACCTTAGCCACTAACAGCCAACACTAGCAATCCTGTGGACACTCATGCATAGCTAGAGTGATCATAAAAAGATAAAAGGCCCTTTTCCCTAGTTTTCCATGCTCATCATTGAAGCCCTATCTTGGAAAATTGGGGAAAGCCTAAAATTTCCTAATGACCCTTGAAATGATCAAATTTCAACATCAAATGTTAGTAGTTAATCCTAGCAATCCTAAAAGCCTACATTCATGACCGAAAGTGACCAAAAATGGCTAGAAAAGCTTTTCCCCCAATTTCCCAAGCTAAGCATGAAAGCCCTAGCATGGAAAAATTGAGAAACACTAAAAACCACTCATCAACCTTCAAAACAGTGAAATTTTAACATCAAGCATTGATAATCATCAGTAGCAACCTCAAGAACCTACATGAATGACCAAAAATGATGCAAAAGGGTAAAACTCTATTTCCCCCCAGTTTTCCATGCTAGGCATACCATCCCCAATAAGGAAAACCACTTGAAAAACCTACACACTGACTGGTTTTGACTCCAAACCCTAGTCTTTCAACCTCAATAGCCCTAGAAGCACACATGCATGGTCAATTGAAAGAAAAACTAGGGTATATTTGAGTTTTATGGTGCTTGTGCTTCCATGCTAAGGATCCCCCTCCATGATGCTTAACATGGAAATTAAGGGGAAGACTTATTTAGGGTCCATAAATACTTTAGAACAACATGAACTGAACTTGCATGTGTTTTGAAGCCTTAAAACTTTAAGATAATGATGTCAAATGGTCAAAAAATGATTTTCCCTAGTTTTCCATGCTAATCATCCTAGTCCCAATGTTGAAAAAAGGGGGAAAGCCCAAACAATGCTCAAAAGTACTCCAAATTTCCAAAACTTGACATGAAACCCTAGTCCTCAAACCTGATAGCCCCAAAGGTTGATATGCACAATCAATTGAGATCAAATTTGGCCTAGATCTGAGATGCATAATTCTTCAACAATTAGGATCCCTTTTTCCACACTAAGGATAGTATCCCTAATGTGAAAATTCAATGGGGAAATTGTTTGAGGCTCCTAAACACCTTAGAATGACATTGAATGACCTTTCATGCAATCTAGAACCCTGATAGCAACCATTTGATTCCTTAAACTTCACAAGATTTATCCTAGGTGGCCAAAAATTGGTTCCACCTAGTTTTCCATGCTGAGCTCTCTATCCTCAACATGGAAAAATGGGGTGAAGCTAAAACACCACTTAGGGATACTCAAAACTAGCAAATTTTGACATAAAGACATAGCCCTTGGCCCTAGCAACTTCAAAAGGTAACATGCATAGTTGATTGTGATCTGAATTTTTCTAGATTTTGAATTCTTACTTTGTCCATGTTGGAGTAACTTCCCTAGCATGGAAACAAGGAGGGAAGCTACTTCTTCCCTTCTGGTGACAAGATGAAAATTCTAGAAGACAAAGATCTATGCTAGAGAAGCCCAAGAATTTCTAGCCTTAAGATTTTGCTTCTTTGATCTTATTTAAACCTTCAAAATCCATTCCCCCAATTCTTTCATGCTATAGTGACTCCCTCATCATGGAAACAAAAGGGGAAGACCTTAAGTTCCCTTAAACAACCTTCAAATGTGGCTAAAATCAGCCAAAAACTTGCAAAATTGAAGTTTACTACCTTGGGGGGCCTAAAAACCTTGTCAAAGTGCCCATAAATCACTCTAAATTCATAAAAAAAGTGTCCCCTATTTTTCCATGTTGAGGATATTGTGCTTAGCATGGAGGAAAAGGAAAAAGCCATTTTGACAAGTTTTGACACTCAAAATCAACTCAAACTACCTCAAAATTAAGCTAGAGGATGCACAACCTCCAAATTTGGGTGCTAGCTACCTGGTTGACCATGTTTGACCTCATTGTGGATTTAATTTTTGTTTTCTATGCTAATCCCTCTTTCTTCCATGCTAGCCAATGTGAAAATAAGGGGGGAAGGATCCAAAACCTACTTTTTAGCCTTTATAGACCTCTAGAATGCCCAATTTTGATAGATCTAATCCTGCACTACCTTAGGAAGGTCTTAGCACCTCAATTTTGAACCTATTAGCATCCCAAAATCTCTTTTCCTTGGTTTCCACACTAAGGATCCTTGTTTCGATGTTGAGCCCAACATGGAAGCCTCAAAACAATTGATTTTTGGGTCCAAAGAGCCCTGATTGATGCCTAAACTCACCTAATAGCCTTGTAGCCTCAAAACATGGCCCACTAAGGCCTAAAAAAAGAAAAACCTAATCATTTATTACCTATAGTAGCCACATTTTACCATATATAACCTATTTTTCTTGGTTTTTTCCTTATTACATAATTTTCTGCCTTGTTTCTAGACTTATGTTGCCTTGTTAACATTGTTGACCTTCTATGGGCTTTTTATATCCTTATGTGTTCTTTATTTTCTTTGTTATAGCTTTATTTTCCTTTTTTGCCTTTAAATTGTATTAAATAATGGGGTTTAACCTTCTCTAACTACCATTTGACACCATGTGACCATGGACCACTAAGTCCTTAAGCTAACATCATAGTCCACCAAGACTCTAAACTGGCATCATGGCCCACAAAGTCCTAAAACTTGCAAAATTTTTGCCTTTATTGATCATATATAGCCTTATTTCTTATTTTTTCCTTAGGTTGACCTTTACTTGATCTTTTTTTGCCTTCATTGCATTTTGTTGAATTGTCCTTACCTCATTGATGACATCGAACGACCTTCATTGCATTAGATTTGCATGTGTTTGCATAATTTTATAGAAGTTTAGCATTATTTATTTAATTTTACGAAGGTTCCACTTAATATGCTTTGGTTGACATGTAGGATCAAAGTATGAGTACCTAGGAGTAAATTAGTTTACCTTTGTATCTACATGGACCTCACGATGATGTTGAATGATGTATCAACCCTAATTGCCTAGATCTTGTGCTTAAGAATCTTGTAGACCACATAGCCTTGATAGAGAAACCTCTAGAATGGTCTGAAAACCTAGTCAAAACCCTTAACTTAGAAGCAAGATACATAACCAAACACTCTCTAGTTGAGGTTCCTATCACAACACACAATGGTGAGGAGAAAACCCTTAAACTAAGTTGCTCACTAAAGCCTCAATGTGTTCAAGACATCATCAAGGTCCTACAAAACAACATTAAGGAATTTTCCTGGTCATATGAAGATATGACAGGCCTAGACCCATGTCTAGTCTAGTAGAACATCATATTGGATCCTATCATTAGACTAGTTAAGCAAAAAGTGTGCAAGATTAGACCAAATTTGGCCTTGGTAGTTCACAATAAAATCTCAAAGCTCTACCAAGCAGGTTTCATTAGGGCTATTGATTACATAGAATGGCTATCCAACATAGTGATAATCCCTAAGAAAATGGGAGTATCCATATTTGCATTGATTTTTAAGACCTAAATAAAGTGACTATCAAGGATGATTTCCCTTTTCCTAGTATTGATCAACATATCAATACTACAGCTAGACATGCCTTGTTGTCCTTTATGGATGAATTATTGAGGTATAAGAAAATTAGGATCAACTTAGAGCACCAACTTAGTATGATCTTCATGATTCCATTGGGTACTTTTTGTTATACCATGATGCCCTTTGGCCTTTAGAACACTAGAACAACATACCAAAGAGCCATGACCTATATCTTCAATGATTACATGCTAGGTTTGTTCAATGATTATGTAGATGACACAACTGTGAAGTCCAAGATGGTCCATGACCATGATAATGACCTAGATCTTTTTCTTAAATGATGCCTCAAATAAAAGCTTAGGCTCAATCCTAAGAAGTGTGTCTTTGGTGTTAAGACTAGTAAGATGCTTAGCTTTGTACTTTCTAAAGCAATGATACACTTCAATATTGATAAG
Source organism: Gnetum montanum (assembly GCA_015680685.1). NCBI lineage: Eukaryota > Viridiplantae > Streptophyta > Gnetopsida > Gnetales > Gnetaceae > Gnetum > Gnetum montanum. The sequence goes on from MNCI01033474.1 coordinate 2,792,588, forward strand.
GTTAAGGCCATATCCAAATTAATAGCACCTACTAATATTAAAGAGCTTCAAGGATTACAAGGCAAATTACAATTTATTCATAGATTTATCTCTAGGCTTATATATAATTTATAGCCCATGCAATACTTGCCAAAAAAAGGAGTTCACTATGAGTGGACAACTCAATGCCAAGAGGCCTTTGAAAACCTTAAACAAGAATTAACATAACTACCGATAGACTATTCTCTACAAGAGGGTAAACTATTTTACATTTATCTTGCCATCTCTGATACATCCATTGCCTCTCTACTATGTTAGAAATGTGATGATGGAGTAGAAATTCCTGTATACTACCTTAGCCATACGTTAGTAGCCCACAAGACCTGATACGCTGAGGTGGAGAAGTATTGTCTAGCACTAGCCTTTTCTTTGAAGAAATGGAGACACTACCTCTTTAGAAGCCAAGTCAATATCATTTGCAAGGACAACATACTTAGAGCCATAACAACCAACATCTATGAAAGTAGTTGTATAGCCCAATGAAAGCCATAACCATGGAATTTGACCTTCATTACATCTCTCAATCTTCAAAAAAAGGTTAAGCTATAGTCATGCAACTCAAAATTTCACCTATTGATGACCAAGCATCCATAGATCTTAAATTCCTTGATGAACACATTAATGTAATTAGGCAATTACTTGAGGATTATGAGGTGGTCATGCACTTTCACAAAGCTTCAACTACCCATGGGACCAATGTCGCTACCATCATAACATTCCCATCTAGTGAGATCTAATCCTTTTCCTATTATTTTGGATTCACATTTATGAACAACATATCTTATTATGAGGGTTTGATTAGAGGGATGACGGTAGCTCATGATTGAGGAATTAGATGCCTAGCCATCAAGGGCGATTCACAACTCATGATTAACTAAGTAATCGAAGTCTATGCATGCAAAGCTAAGCACTTACAATCTTACTATGACCTAGGGAAGCAATTGTTACAACAATTTAGAGACATTGATATCCAACACATACCTCAAAATGAAAATGCCATAGTTGATGCAAGTGCAACATTAGCCCTTAGTGCGACACCAGATGTATTTAGCAAGTTTTCCACCTTAACCATGGACTATGCTACTTCCATCACATAAAACGTTAAGGATACCTTTGTGGGCATAATTCATATTGCTCCTCCAAAGGAGTGGTATGGAAATATCAAATTTTACCTTATGCATGGTGAATCCTCATAAGGCCTAACTACTTCTCAGAAGAACATCATATGTAAGTGATTGAAGTAGTATGTCACCATAGGTGATAACACATTATGTTAACAATCCTATGATGGCATACTCTTAAAGTGCTTAGGTAAAACCAAAGCTATAATAGTCCTATATGAGGTTCACGGGTGTGTTTGTGAAGAACATATATGACTAAGAGCTATGACTACTAAGATTATATGGTTAGGCTATTACTGGCCCCATATAAAAAAATGACTACCTCCAAAAGGTTAAGTAGTGTAACACATGCCAACAATATAGCAACCTAATACATGTATCACTAACTAAGCTACATACCACTCAAATAACATGATCATTTCAATGATGGGGGTTGGATATCATTGAACCCATAACACCTAAGTCTTCCCTAAGGCATAGCTTCATCATCACTACAACTAAATACTTTACCAAGTGGGTAGATACTATTCCCCTAAGGAAAACTACATCTAAACAAGTGTGGAAATTCATCCTAGATAATGTCATAGCTTGTTTTGGCATCCCATGACCATAGTTACAGAAAATGGACCACAATTTAGTAGCCATGAAATGAAATATTTTTATCACAACCTAGGCATTAAAAATTCTTTCTCATCGCCCTACTACCCTCAAGCCAATGGACAAGTAGAAACAAGCAATAAGGCCATCATAAACTTGCTCAAGAAGATGCTCAATAATAGCAAGTGAAAGTGGCATGAACAACTTGTCCATATGCTATAGGTAGATAAAATACCTTCTAGCATGATCCCTTATAGTATTTTTTATGGTTCTAAAGCTATTTTACCTTTTGAATTGTGGTGCATCACTCCAAATAGCCTTAATTGACTTCATCAACAACGAGAAAAATAAATAATTGTGGATAGTAGCCCTGGATTCGATGGAGGAGTAGTGTATGCAAGCACTTGCTCACATTGAGAACTATCAAGAGAGGCAGAAGCAGTAGCATCACCATAACTTGAACATGCACAATATCAAGGAGGGTGACTTGGTCCTCAAGGACATCTGTGAGCATGCAGACAAATTCTCAACCAATGGGAAAGAGCTCTTCCTTGTCACCAGAGCCTATGGAAATGGAGCATTCAGAATCACCAACATAGATGGGAATGAGCTGAACAATCTAGTAACTCATTCCTATCTAAAGTCATACTACATGTAGCTAACAACTGTCAATAAGTGAGCCTACTTTCAATGGCCTACTACGACCTCAAACTAGCAACATGACCTGCCAGGGCCTTAAACTGATACCATGACCTACCATGGCCTTAAACTAGAAACTTTGGTGACCTAGAGAGCATGATTCTCATGTGGCCTATATGCATTATAGTGTTATCATATGTAGTGGTGTTTTGTATTCTTTGTTGGTGCCTCTTAGGTTAATCCTCCAAACACCAACAAAGAGGGACCATTGAAATACCATAAAAATTTGCATGTTATAGCCAATCTTTATCATGTATCTTTTACTCCATTAAATGCAAGGCAAAACTTCATTGTAAATGTGAAGATTGTAATCCATAGTGGGAAATTTCACATACTTTATATTTTTGGGGATAAAAAATGCAAGCAGATACACTTTAATGGGTTTTATGATAGGTATACACTTTTCTACACTAGAAACACATGCAAGGAGATAAATCTTACCCCCAACGTGGAAGGATGGGGATTTTGGAAACATCCCCCCTTTAGCATAGAGACTACATGCATAGCTTGAAAACCTTCCCCATCAATGTGAAAGTTTCCCCCTATCATGGAGTCTTCACCCCCAATGTTAAAAATTACATCCCCTAGTGTGGAAGCCACAATAGACAAATTTCAACACTTCATGCACTTCAATGTTGACCAACCACTTTAGCAAGCATGGTGGAGATCTCAATGTGGAAGATTCATCTCCAATGTGGAAAGTGTGCCTTGGTTACTATTTATAGTAAAAAAAGGACCATTGGAGGAAGTACTTACTATGTATAGTAACCCCCCAAATTTGGGCATCCATCTCACTTGCATTTGGCAGCCAATTTGCATCCATTTTGCGACCATATCATAGCCATTTTGCATTCATGGGACAAAAAACCTATAAAAGCCAACCTTAAACACCATTTATAGGTTCAAAAATTTTCAAAAAGTGCAGCAACTATTGGCATACAAACACTTTGACAGTTCCAAAATTGTGGAGCACTTTATATGGTTCATCAATTTTCAAAAAGTGTAGAAAATTTTGGCATACAAGCACTCTACTAGTTTCACAATTGTGGAGCGCTTTACATGATTCATCAGTTTTCAAAAAAAAAAACATACACACATTTTCAAGCAATAATTACACATTTGGAGCATTTTCAAGCACTCAAGGGTTCTTGCAATCTCCCATGTTTGCATCCTCTTGAACCCCATAGTGGAGGTATAATCACCTTGAGATTTTTGGATTTTTGGTGTCAACACTACACTTCTGGGATTTCCAAACCCCAACATGGAGCAATATGACTTCCAAATTAACCACTTTTCTCACCTCCCAATAGCAAACCAACTTGCAAATCTAAGGTTACAGCAAAGGAGGAAGTTTGATAGCATCAAAAGTGGCTTAGCACCCAATTCATGGAGTAGATAACATTAGCTTCAATAGGCTTTGAACTCCTACACAAGTGAACCTCCTTTCTTCTTATCTAGGTACCATTTGTACACATTTCTCTAATTTACACTTCATTCCTTCTAAATAAACTTTTAAGTTTTTGGTTTTGTGTATGAAATATATTTTTTTATTATTTGTGCATTATTTTAGATCTACTATCAATTTTACATTCTGTTTCATTTTATTACCATGCATTGCATTCTGTAAGTCCCTAGTTAATCTGCCAAAGCGACCAAGCTACCCTGAATCCCATTTTTATCATGGAGAACCTAGGGATTCATGGGTTGAGGAATTTCTACACTAAGAATCCTCAATTTTTCTAGCAACCAAGGTTTTTAGTCATAACACCCATAAAATCCTTCTTATATTTTTGTTAAAATTGCAATGCAAACTAAATTTTGAATTGTTCAAACTCATGTAGGATTTACACTAAGGTGTTAGCCTATTGGTAAGACTCTTGATTTTGAGGTTCGAAGCTGTAGTTTTGATTTAGTGGGTAATATTAAGTTATAAATTTCTAATTTAACTATATATCTTAGGGGTACTTAGTTGTTAAAAATAAAAATATATCTTAAGGGTACTTAGTTTTGACACCAAAGAAGAAGAATAAGACTTATGTGAGACCTCATTTCCTCTTAATAATATAGGAATGTGAATTAATCTTTGAAGATATTAACACATGTAGATGTAGTATTGGAGGATAATGAACATATCTTTTTTATTTTTTTTAATATATTGATATTTAAAATGATTTAGTTAAGTTTTTTGAACTATAATAATCAACTTTCGATTATTTTATTATTGAGGTCTTTAATACTTATTAAAAACATATTAAAACCCTATAAAAAGTTATTTTGTTTATGCTATTAACCTTTTGAAAATCCATTAGGAAATAATAAAGCATTTCTAATTCTATATTTATATGGTTTATACTCACTTTAAAAAACATTAATTAAGTAGGATAAATGCTTAATTAGAAGTAAGAAAAGAATCTTTGTTAGAAATCAGCAAGAGCTTTTTGCATACATGATCAAAAAAGAATCCTAAGAAATTTTGGAAGTCTTTTTAGCACAAAATGTCTCCATCACTTGAAATCTCTTTTAATGATATTTGCATTTTTTATAATAAGCTTTTTCCAAGGAGCATGACAAATACTCTAGTCTTACTCAAGCTTCCTTCTATTTAGCTCTAGATGAGGTGATAAATGACATTAAGAGATCAGCAACTAGTAAACTTATGGATCCCAATGATTCATATGCTAAATTTCGTTAATGGGAAAGAACTCCTATTCATAAAGAAACTTGTTGAAGACTAAACCCAATGGTTGAGGATGGCTTGGACCCATAATGCAATATTAGCAAGGTAATACTTGTGCCTAAAAAATGTGACAAAAATAATTGAAATAACTATTGAATGATAGTGGTTTGTACTATCTTATCTAAGCTATTAGTACTATCTTTGCTAACCTATTGGGCACTCTTCTTGAAAAAATATTAGGCACTTGGGCAGAAATTAATAATAAAAATGAAATTTTCGAGGTAGACTTCAGACAAAACCAATCTAATATTGATCATTTGTTACTCTTTGATATGTATAGAAATTACAAAAATAAACCCAACAAAGAACTTTTCATTTTTTTATTGATTTGGCAAAAGCATATGCCTTAGCGATCTAAACAAAGTTATAGCAGTGACTTAATTATTTAGGCACTTCTATAGAGTTACTAGTAGTAACTCAAAAGTTGTATGAGGAAGTCACAATTGAGGTTGAGGATAGTATATAAAAGAATAAATTTCAATTTTAGAGAAGAACTAGAGTAAAGCAAGGATATTCTTTATCTCCAACACTTTTTTGTCTCTTTATTGATGAATTACAAGATTGGTCATGTAAAGGTGAACCAAAGCATGTTATCAAACTAGGATCTCAAACAATATACCTACTTCTATATAAAAATGATGTTGCATTAGTTTCTACATCTAAATAAGGTATGCATAATATCTTACAAGTGTTAGAAAACTTTTATCTTTCATCCGGTCTAAAGGTCAATATGGAAAAAATAAAAATGATGATATAGGGTATCAAAAATATAAATTTTAGTTTTATTTTGGGATCTAAAAAAATAGAAATTATGAACTCCTTTAGATACTTGAGGCTTCATTGTGGAAACAACTATAAATGGGATAAATGTGTCAAAGAAAGAATAGCAGGAGGAATTAAAGCTCTATATATAGTTAAAAACAAATGCAAGGCATTAGGAATCTAGGCTTGGCAAGTTAGGAAAAAAATCTTCCAATCTATCATTTATCCAACTGTATTGTATGTATGTGCATTGTGGGGACCAAGTCTCAGTGCAAAAAACTAGCAAGCTATTGAAAGGGTGCAAAAGAATTTTTTTAGATGGATTACAAGTAAAAGCTAAGACATCTTATTCCATGTTTCTTTTGGAGTGCGATTTGCTTCCCATAGAAGCTTAAGCTCTCTATAAATTTATCTCTTATACTTAAAAACTCTTAGAATCAGAGCATCCAAAGTTTTCTAAAAAAAGTCCTTGAAAGTACAAGAGAACAAGGCTAGTATTTTTAGGGAATACAATAGCTCAAAACTTTGAATATCTTAATGGAGGTGATTGATAAAGTTAATATTGTTGCATTATGATATCGTAGCAATGATGTCATAACTCATGCTACATCATCATTGATGCGATGTCTTGGGATGTGTGTAGCCCTATAAATACCAACACTTGGGTGCACAATATGTAAATTTTTCATTCCATTCTTAGCTAGACTCTTACAATTTTGTTTCTTAGATTTAGCGATAAAGTAAATGGCCACAATGTGATGTTTAGCAATTATATAAAATCTCTATTCTAGTCAAAGGTCCTTGGGCACATTTCATGATCAAAAATAAAAATTGAGATTTCTTTTCATCATTATGGCATCTAGATATTTTTACTATTTTACTTAGCATAGTTTACTATTTTCTTAGTTAATCATTTACATTTCCAAGTACTTTACTTTCTTTGTTCATTAGTAAAGCAGAATGAGTACGACTAGTTTTGAGCATTTAAGTGTAATTGTTTGGTAATCCGAATAGTGTTATTGCTTGGTTCATCTAGTGCTATAATGCTTGGTAACCTAATAACGGTTACATGAGCCCAAGGCATGTATGGTAAACTAGGACCATATGCTCATCATTGTAGGCTAGAATAGATTTATATTCTTGTCATTACTTATACTTAGCATTTCACTTCATTTTCATCTTCACGATTAGAAGTAAAATGAGCCTAACAACATCACTTAACATATGTCTCACTACAAGTTAAACTATACACTTAGACTTCACTAACTCAAAGTGGAAAGACAATAATCAAGAACTCAATATTAATTACTAGCATAATGACATTACCCATCCATGTATTACAATCTGGTCATGTGTGAGCACTTGTAACTTGTATGGTAGAGTGTTGGGTGCTTCATTGTGCTCATCATTGGCACTATTGCTAGGGATGTCTTAATGTATGCTAAGTAATTGATCTTAGCAAGTTCATTGTATCAAGAACCATAAAGTCAGTCTTCATATCTTTACATAATTCTAATAACACATGCACAAGTTAAGTGTCAAAACTATAACATGGCTTCAACACAGAGAGAGAAGAAGTCACCTTGCAAAAGAATTATAGAAAAGTTATGATAGAAATCATGATAACGAAGACTAGAGTGCACCAATGCAAAAAAGAATTTCATATGCTCACAATGATCCATACTATCCTAACTTTACATTCATCCATCATCAAGATAAACAATTCAAATGAAGGAATATGTAGGGTAACATAGTCCTATCACTAGAATGCTTCATACCACTAATGTTTCAAGAAGCCCTCAAGAAGGCCAACTTGAGTCTTGAACAAGAAGGATACTAAGCCAAAAAGGACATGACTAGGTTATACTGGCTAATAAAGGCTCAAGAAAAAAGGAAAATTGTTATGGAGGCTCAACATGAACAAGAGAAGGAAAAGAAAGCCTCTTAGATAGTTTCCTTGGAGAAAATTAAAGATACCTTACTCCAAGCTGATAAATTCTATCAACATCAGATATCCCACTTTCACACATCAGTTATACACATTGAAGATCTTGTCAACACAAAGCCAAAATTAACTCTTATAGAGGACCTTGGAATAAATGCAAAAGACTCCAAATATAGGTAGAACTCAAGGCCTAGAGCTTCTAACTAGCCAAAGGAGAATGAATAAAGGAGTCACTGAAGGAGAACCAACTAGCACCATTCTACAACAACTTTCTTCACCTCTTCACACTCATCTACAAAGTTTGACAAGAAGGAACATTGATATAGAGATCATAGATGAAGGGATTGTGAGAGACATGAGTATAGAAGAAGGTGTCCCAATAGTAAAGAGAATGATTATGAATAAAGAAGAAAAAGGATTAGATGTGAAGAAAGGGAGCATTATGAACACAGAAGGAGTCACCACTACAATAGATCCTACAAATCTTATCACAAAGAAAAACCCCTATTAGCCACTCATAGTATGATAAACATCAAGGAAGAAGTCCATATACCAAGAAGACATATAAGGGAAAACTGCATTAAATAGTTAGACATGAACAATATGCCTAAATTTGAGGATGGATACAATGCAAATCCACAACACCACCTTCAAGCATTCCATGATGCCTATGTCCTCAAAAATGTTGAAAGTAATTGGAAAAAAATTAAGTTGTTCCCTGAGATACCTATTAAAGAGGTAGAAAGTTGGTACAAATCATTGAAACCTAAATCAATCAAAAGGTGGAGTACCATGCTTGAACTCTTCAATGATAAATACCAAACCAATTCTTGGGTGTCCAACCTTGGAAAGCAAATCTAGGGTTGGAAGCAAGGAATCTATGAATCCCTTGATGTGGCAAAGGATAGATACTATTCACTTATACATAGGTTCCTAGGCCATGAATTTTCCCAAAGGTAGTAGCTTAGACATATTGTTGATGGGCTAAGGAATAAAACCAGGGAAATCCTTTGGGCTTATGCCCAAGGAAAACTATCTAAAATGACCATCCATTGAATTCAAAGGCTAATTGACCAAGTGGTCAAGGAAGAATGGGAGTTAAAGAAGAGAGAATCAAGCAAAGATTATAATAGAGAACCATCTATCTAGAAAAGAGATGTACGAGTATGTAATAAGTAAAAGGAAGAAATATTGGAGGAGGTAATATAAAAAAAGACTCTAAAATCCAAAAGTATATTAACAACATAGCCACCAAGGTAGAAAAGATGTGGGATTTTTAGTGGACGATAAATTTGCAACAACTTTAAAAATTATAGAAGAAAGAACTAAACAAGCCTTTAATAAGGGCAAGGGAAAGAAAAAGAAAAGAGACTATGGACTAAGCATTATAAACAAAAAAGAAAAATTGCTTCCATGGAAGAATATGCTGACTCAAGCTTAGAGGATGAGGAAGGATGTAAGGTGTACCAGTATGAACATCCTAAGGGATGATGTCCTATGATGGTACACTTGCAAGAATCAGAAGCATATGCACTTAATCCAAGATTCATCAAGAAGCAAATGCCCAAACGATTACCTTACCCTCAAGGTAACTACTGACAGACATTCCAATTAGCCTACTACCCTAGTGGAGCTTACCCACAGCCACAAGAGCAATATCAACAATAGTGGCAGCAACCACAATCATGGGCAATGCCACCATTGAGAAAGAAATGCCCATATTAGCAACCAAATTCTTATGGATACTATGTTTAGTGCTTGATATCTCTTGGAAAAGCAACAATTCAAACTTCTCAGTACTATCCACCAAAATACTATAGAGAAACACCTCTAAGGATGGATTCCAACCCACATATGCATCAACAAGTAGCTAGTTTATTAAGTCAACCTTCTAACCATCTACCACTTGTGCCACCACCTACAATGCAGGGAGAATTTCCATCACAACCTTAGTAGAGAAGTGCTACAAGGGCAATGAATGTATAAAGAGAGGGCCATACCAACGATACTAAAGGAAAATCAAAAAACCATCCTTTCTTCAAGACAAGTCCAGAAAGAGCTAGTAGAGTTAGGAATTCACTGAATTATGTTCCATATATGATGAATCCTCCTAAAAACACCATGATTCCACAAAAACCAAATTAGGAACTTAAAACTATCATGCTAATGAATATAGTATCAGATTGGATTAAGGTAGGAACACTTAATAAGAAAAGAATAGATCTTGAAATTCCTCTAACTTATCTACAAATCACTAGAAATTTATAATGCAAGGCTCTACTAGACTCAAGTTTTGGAGTAAATTTGATATCTCAAGAAACATACAAGGCATGGAACCTACCACCCTTAATGAATTGCAACATAAAGTTAGAGCTAGGAGACTAATTTGTCACCATTTCTTTGGGATAAATAGAAGACATGGTGACCACTATCAATGGGTGGTCCTATCCAACATATTTTCTAGTGATTGATGTGAAAAATGATAACTAGAAATTTTCTATCATTATGGAGAGAGCTTAGCTTAGCACAATTAATGCTTAGTTAGAAATGAGAGATTTATACATGGAAATCTCCAAAGAAGATAAGCAAGGAGCAATACATACAAAAATAATTTCATGCATAACTAAATATAACAAAGGATGTAGTTATGGATAGAAATCTCAAAATGTCAACACAATCCTTACACCAGCCCACAAAAAATGGGATAGACATGTGTGTGTATAAGAAGAAACATGGGCCACTAAACCAAAAGACACCTAGTGGTGGAAAACTAAGAACATAAAATTGTCCAAAACATGCATGGAACCATCTAACTCACTTATTAGCTCCTATTCTAAGAAAATGACCCAAACTAAGAACTCACAAAAGGATGTCATAAACCATAATCATACATCAACAAATAAGGGAAATAAGGACTTAAAATTTGAAATTAGGAATCAACAAGAAAGAATAGTTGAACCTTCTAAAATGAAACGATCATCTAGTCTAACAATATATATGTCCTCAAAAGATCAAAATTTGATTACCATCAAGATTACATGGGATTATAACTAAAAAGCCAAGTCACTAAGGATGGTAAGTGAAAACCTAGAGTGTATGATCAAGGGGATCTAGAATCCATTTTTGGAACAATCGTCCACGAGTTCAATCATGGGGGAGATACCTTATCTTGATTTAGGAATTAATAAGTGCTTTTCAACCTTTTTTTCTTTTTCAATTCTTTTTAGTTTATAATTTCTTGTTATACTTTTTCACATTTCTTACCAATTTTTGCATTCTTCAATATCTTTTCATTCTTTTATACTTTTTTAATTCTTAATCATTTTCCCATTCTTGGAAATTTTTATATTCTTTTTATAATCTTTCATTCTTACTATCTTTTCCATTACTTCACTTGTACATATTTTTACTAATTTTTCAATAAATCACAAGAAATAAAGCAAAATGTAATCCCAATAAGGTGAATATTTCTCTATATTATCAACCATAAAGGTATTGATTACCTATACAATAAGACCACAACATCCACCCATCCACTTCAATAATAAGAGGTTCTTACCATAGCCATAATAGTATTCTTCTCATAATAAAACTAAGAATAAACTTGTGATCATTATGCTTAAATAGAAGACTGAAGACCCAAGTGGGAATGCAAAGGGTATGACATCAAGGGAATTTTTGGATTCTCTAGGCTTACTATTGTAAGTTCTATCCTATTGATAAGGATGTATTATATCCTTGTAGATATAATGAAAAATAGAAGTAAGAGTACACTACATGTTACCTTACCATGTCACTGGAAAGACATGTTATCCATGCTTGAAGGGAGTCCTCTACTAAGGTTGACATAGTCAAAAATAAAATCCATGCATAGGATATATTTCTAGGGGTCCCACAAGAAAGAAATGTTACCCATGCCTGAAGGTAGCTAACTTCTTAGGAATTTCAAAAAAAAAGGTACAATGAATAAACTCCTCCCTTGAACAATATGCCAAGTGGCAATACTCCTTATAATAGTGGTATTCATATGGTTGTAAACCCAGAGATGAAATAAAGTGATGTCGTTGAAAAGTAGTTTGGACTTGGTCTAAATCTAAGAAAGAAGGGCTAATAATTACTTTAACTATAGATTACACACAAAAATTCATTATGCCTATGGTAAGACACCTCACGTCCCAAGTTTCAGCAATCCCTTCTACAATCCATCTCACCTCACTATATATTTAATCATAACTTTATGGTTTTGTATAATATAGTGTCATTTTCCCAATTTGGAAATACTAATATGTGTGTTTTGCTAAACAAGTATATCTTACATTGAACTCCTTAAGTACCTAAGGACACTTTTAGGCATGGTTATACATGGGTACTAAGGGCTAGAGCCTACTTTGGAAGGATCCACTTGTATAACTCTTGTATTTCATACTTGGCAAGAAATTCCACATCTTGTGCCTTCCAAAAATAATCAAGATCCATTAAATACTTTCCATATCATCTAATAATCTATCCATACATCTAAAATTCTTAACCCATCTCCTATCCATTCAATAAAATTTTGTTACCCAAGATTCCTTCCTTATGAACTTTGAGTGCCAGATTTTTGAAAATTGTACATCATTAATGGCCCAAGATCCTTTAGAAAAGCTTCACATCTTTCAAACATTTTAACTGACTCATTTTCCCCTAGAAAATTCAACAAAAATTTGAAATTTTTTTATGGTGACATCACAACTACAACGTCGTATCCCTTACAATGTCGCATCTACAATGTGGCGCATATAAAAATAGTACATATACATGCAAGAGTTAGTGAAATTTTTCATTCCTCTTATTTGTAGCAAGAGAGGTTTTTGCAGTTTTTGCACAATGATCTTTCACACTAAATTTCCAAGGCCATAACTCCATCTCTGTAGCTCTAATTTCCAAAAATTCTTGAACCCTATTGATTCCAAAGTGTTCAACTTAGTCATGGAGGGGTACATTGCATGATACATCTAAAAATTTAAGACAAAAATTCCTAACTCCTAGAAGATACCATAAAGGATAAGTATAAGAGATAATAAGAACCTTATTATTAATCAAACAAACTTAAGCCAAGAGGACTTATTTAATTCTCCTAAGTATTCATACCAACCATTTTAAGCTATAATAAGCAAGAAAATGATAACTATGGAAGGTCATGTGTAATGAAAAATACCTAAGGGATTTCTTTTTGAAAATTTTTCCAACTATACAATCATAATTAAATAAGGACTTAATCTAACTAAGGGTATGAGAAAGATAAAGAACTATTAAGAGCTAATCTAGATACTTTAACAATTTCAAACCCTTATTGATTGCAGATGATCCAAAAAAGACCAATAGTGGAAGAACCTTCCTAGCATAGTGATGGGACGCGATATCGCATAGTCTGCAATATCGCATCCCCCACGATATCGTGTACGCGATATCACAGTGCATCGTCAAATCTATAAATAAGAGGTGGCTCTCCCTTGTTTCGAAGTTTTTAGGCCTAAACCATAGCGAAAATCTGGCAATTTTTCCTCTCTAGAGATAGAATAATTTCCATGTGCCCACAGTAGGAGCTCCAAAGTGAACGGATCTTTATTCGAGCAAATATTGTACCTGAACACAAGTTTGTGTACAGAAATAAAGACGAACTTCTTGGATAAACCTTGCAATGCATGGACATAGGACTTTATTTATTGTTATTTATTGTTAATGTTTAAATGATTTATTAGTTCATTAAATCTCTCTCAACCCTTCTCTCCTAGTTAAGTACATTCAGTACGACTGCTTCGAGCCTGTGCGTTACGCTTGGTAATCCCAGCAATGAATAGCATTTGGTAATCCCAGAAGGTTGCATTGCTTCAGGGTGTGAATGGTAAGTGGAAATGGATACTGATGCTAGGTTAATTAAGTCTTAGTTAGTTAGTTAAATTTAGTTAATTAATCTCTTCACCCTTCACCTCATTAGCATAGGAGATAAAACACAAAATATATAAAAATCATATACCTCAGACTTACTTTGGAATAGGTTGAGGACATTGTTACCACCGTGGATGGTTGGTCATACCCAGATGATTTCCTAGTGATCCAAATAAATAATGAAAAAGGGGATTTCCCAATAATAATGGGAAGGGCATGGCTGAGTACAATAGATGCATGCCTAGGAATCTGCAATCTTTTCCTAGAAATATCCAAGAAAAATACTTTTGAGAAGATTTAGAAGAAGAAAGTTCCATGCATTGCATATAGTGACATAGGGTGCCATTGCATGTAGGAATCATGGGTGATGGGAAGTTTAACATTGCCTGCATGCAATCGGTGTGCACAAGATATTGACATAAAAAAGTGCCTATATGCAATAGCCACACAACAGGAAAACACCTAGTGGTTGATGGCTGATCAAGAGAGCAACTCAATAACATGCATGGAACTAACTGAGGGGATAATTAGTGCTTACATTGAAAGCACAGACGTACTAGAGCAAGTTCATTGCCAACTTCCAGCCCTTAACTTCGAAAATATTAACTGGGGGAAGTTGGAAATTCCTAAGAAATTTAAACAAGAGCCTCTCGATCTGAAACCATTGCCCACCGGTCTAGAGTATATGACTCTTGAAAATGGAAAATCGGTAATTATCAATGCAAAACTTGTCCCCAAGAAAAAAGAAAGCCTATTAAAAATGATCAATAAATGGTCAAAGGCCTTTGCCTGGTTATATCCCAAGCTAACCGAAACAGACCCTAGGATATGCCAGCATAGGATTTACATGGACCCCTCCATGAAGCCTCGAAAACAACCACAGAGGTGATTGAACCAAAAATTAAAACAAGTAGTAAAAGAAGAGATAGAACAACTCCTCAAGGTTGGGTTCATATATCCCATTGCTGATAGTGAATAGGTTATTCCTCTAGTAATCATTCCTAAGAAGGGAGGCAAATGAAGGACATGTATAGATTTTAGGCTACTAAACATGGCAACATTCAAAGATCATTTCTCAATGTCGTTTGTTGACCAAGTCTTGGACACTATAGTGGGGCATCGCTATTATAGGTTTCTGGATGGGTATAGTGGATATAATCAAATACGAATAGCACCAGAAGATCAAGCCAAAACAATGTTCACCAGTCCCTAGGAAACGTTCACATATAAGAAAATGTCATTTTGCTTGTGCAATGCCCCTACCACGTTCCAACGTTTAGTCCTAAGCATATTTCAAAAATAGATAGAAAACGGAGTGGAAGTCTTTATGGACGACTTCTCCACTTATGGGACAAGCTTTGATCAAGCCATGGATCAATTAGAGTAAGTACTAAAACAATGTGTTGAAACCAACCTAATGCTCAACTAGCAGAAAAGCCACTTGATGGTTCAAGAGGGCATAGTATTGGGGCATAGGATTTCACAGTTAGGAATAGAGGTGGACCCGAAAAAGGTTAAAGTCATACAAGGAATCACCCGACAATCAAAAACTATCAAAGACATTTGATCATTCCTTGGACACACTAGCTACTACAGGAGATTCATCGAGAACTTCTCCAAAATTTCCAAACTATTGGTGGAATTAATGAAGAAGGATGCACCATTCGAATGGACTAGGGAATGTGAACGAGCATTCCAAACTCTAAAATAGAGGCTTGTGAAAACTCCCATTCTACAAGCCCCTGACTGGTCCAGACCATTCCATATCATGACCAACACATCTAATTATGCCTTAGGAGTTGTACTAACATAGTTAGATAAACAAAAACACCCTTATTACATCCATTGTGCAAGTAAGAGTATCACTGGTGCACAACTCAACTACACAACTACGGAAAAGGAATTAATGATTGTAGTGTTTGCACTAGACAAATTTAGGCACTATGTGTTAGGCTACAAAGTGCATATTCATACGGATCATAGCGCAATTAGGTTCCTCATGAACAAACCAATGGTTAGCCCTCATATTATATGTTGGTTGGTAATCCTTCAGGAGTTCAACTTAACAATAGTAGACTGAAAGGGCACCGAGAATGTAGTCACAGATCACTTATCTCGATTGCATTGGGATAGCAAAGAGGATGAATATGTCGTATCTGATCATTTTTCTGACAAAACCCTCTTTTCTGGTGTAGTAAATAACCAACCCACAGGAACAAATTGGTATAGTAGCATTTTTACTTATCTCCTTTCCCAACAAACACCACATGGGTTGGACTTTAGGAAGAAGCAAAAATTTCTTCATAAGACCAAGTACTTCATGGAAATCAAGGGACAACTCTATAAAGTCTATCCTGATGGCTTGGTTCGATATTGTGTGCCTAATGAGGATCAATTAAGAGTTCTCCAAGATGCTCATGAGGGTCCCTGTGGATGCCACTATGCAAGAAGACGAACGACCATTAAGATCCTGCTTGCAGGATATTACTGGCCAACGCTATTTTGGGATGCCCATCAATTTGTCCAATCCTATGAGCACTGCCAACGTGATGGTGGAATGACTACTAGAATGGAGGGTCCACAACAATGGATTCAACCTTTGAAACCATTCGACATTTTGGGAATAGATTTTATGGGGCCCATTACACTGATGTCCAATGGGAAAGCTTATATCATTGTTACTGTTGACTATTTAACCAAATGAACTAAAGCAGCTGCTGTAATAGATTGCACATCGTCTACAGCTTCACGATTTGTACAAAAACAAATCGTGAATAGGTTTGGTGTGTTGTGTGCACTCATCTATGATAATGGAACATATTTTATGGGTGCAACCTTTCACAAGTTGATGCAACACTTAGGGGTTGAACATAAATTGACCACATCTTATCACCCCCAAGATAATGGCCAAGTTGAGGTCACTAATCGGAAGATTACGAGAATATTAATGAGAACAATTAGCAAATTTAGGTGAGATTGGAGCACGAAACTGAATGACGCTCTCTAGGCATACCGCTCCACTTGGAAACTTCCTACAAGCTACTCTCCCTATGAGTTAGTATACAGAAAACTTCCAAAGCTCCCAATACAAATTGAGCTCCGTACACTATCCATGGCATGTGACCTCCACCTTGACCTTGACCTTGCAAAAAAACAAAGATTGGCAACTCTAAACATGCTAGACAAGAATAGATTGGTTGCTCTGTCGCCAAATGAGTTGCACAAGGAACATAATAAACAACGTCATGACTTAAGAATTCAAAGCGTTAAGTACCAACCAGGAGACAAGGTCCTTTACTGGAACCCCACGCATGTACCACAACATACAAAATTTCAAACATTGTGGGAAGGACCCTACATTGTTCATATGACCTTTCCCTCAGGAGCCATGACAATATACAAGCCTGAAACCCTGATAAGAGGTTACTGGTCAATGTGCAACAAACCAAACCCTTCCATGAACCAAGAACAACTAGTGCAAATTACACCTCTAATAGTGGACAACCACACTCCTTATTTCAGATCTCTCCCTTTCAATTCAGTCATGGGGGAGATGGCCACCTGTACTAACCAATTGAGGCCCTTAGTTCTTTTAAGTTTTTGTTTTACACATTTTTGTTTTACAACATCGTTCATACATTTTTATTTATTTTTCTATTTATCTATTTTGTTTTGTTTTGTTAAGTTCGTCACTCAATAAGTGCTATTAAATGATGGTATGAACTGTTTTCTACTGGTTGCTAATGTTTGGCTTTTACCTTTAAGATTATGATGTTGATACTAAGGTATGGTTCTTTTGATATAGCATGTAATGAGTCCACTTCATCCATATATCCACAAATTTCTATGGTCTCTCTCAGCTTGGAAATGTACAGTCCTTTTCTAAATAAGAATCATCAACAAATTGGTGACTAGGCATTTCTCAAACTAAGGAAGGACTCAAGGATTGAAAAGGATGTGACTTCAAGGGAACTTGGTGCATTTGTGTTGGCCATTCTCTTGAGTGCTTGGATGTTTTCTTCTTGAGTTTTCCTTCCCATTTCGACATTGCTCCATTATCGAGAAGCTAAGCTAATAAAAATAACAAAGTCTTTACATGGTGTGGTTCTCAAGCATAAACACATAAAACACAAAAAAAAATAGTGAGAATTCAAAGCACACCCCTTAGATAAAATAATCATTTGGGCTACAAGCACTGGTTATGGAACTCAAAATAAAAATGTTCCCTCTAACTAAGGCCCTACCCCGCTTTCTATCTCCTCCTGCATTTCATCAAAATGGTGGTGGCCCTTTGGGAAGGCATTCTTGTTACTTCAAGGGGATGGATTGGCCGAATGCATTAATGCAAAGTCATTGGATGTGGTTGGTTTGAGAACAGACTTGGAATGGGATCTACTAAGTCACATTAATCATTAACTACATAAGGGTCTGTACACCACCTTGTTCTTGAGATTCCATTCCATTCTCCTCTCTCCATCCTTCTCTCCATTCTTCACCTCGTTGCCGATTATATCATTAGTGTATATTTTGGTTGATGCATTGTTTTCTTTTTGGTAAATTCTTGTGGTTAAGACTTTAACTCTTGTTCCAAATGATATTCCTAGAGCCTACAGACTCTTTGAATGTGGGTTTGTCAGGGCATTAAGGGCATGAGCCTATTTTGGGGAGGACCTACTGGCATTCCTATTTGGTGCATCAGTTAAACTCTTTCCCTTAACATTTTTGCAATCCACTCTATTTTGTTCATTTCCATCTTGACATCCATTTTATCAATGTTATAGTTGTCTCTTTTTCTCCATCTTCCTTGTTCTTTTTCTTTCTCCATTCTACCGCTACTGGAGGTTCGCTCTTAGTCATGGGGGTCTAGACCCAATTTTTTTTTATTTTCTCCTAACCGCTACACCGTCGGTAGTCACCATGAATATATCTCCAGACCTATATCAACCATACCACAACTCAGCTAATGGACTTTTCACCGAAGCAAGGTATCAACTGCATTGTGATTCATTTACCCTTGGTAATATAAGACTGTGTTGTGTGTGTAGATGGCAATCATACAACAACAGATTGGATTTGGAGGGAACACTTGGAATGGATCGGTGCTAAAGCAGCTATGCAGGGAACGAGATGAATGGTGTGCTTATGGATAGATAACAAAAGACGCAACCTTGGCATTGGCAACGACAGACTTCTTCTCTCTTTTCTCTTCTCTCTCAGCTGTCAAATAAGGCCTAATGTCAAATGTATAAGGTGTTCACTCTTGTTGTCATGAACATCAATTTTTATCATGTTCTGTAATGATGATCCATTCACATGTCATCCCATTCACCATTAGTTCCATTCAAGTTAATAATCCCATACCTTCCCAATATTTTGTAAGGAACTCGAGGATGAGTTTTTATTCAGTCATGGGGGTATGATGGGATGCGATATCAAATGGGCCACGATATCACGTACGCAATATTGCGTCTACCACAATATCGCATCCCCTGCGATATCGCATACACGATATCGCGCCTTCCCCTGCAATATTGCGCACGCGATATCGTAGTGCACCACCAAATCTATAAATAAGAGGCGGCTCTCCCTTGTTTCGAAGTTTTCAAGCCTAAACCGTAGCGAAACTCTGGCAGTTTTTCCTCTCTAAAGATAGAATAATTTCCATGTGCCCGCAGTAGGAGCTCCAAAGTGAACAGATCTTTATTTGAGCAAATATTGTACCTGAACACAAGTTTGTATATGAAAATAAAGATGAACTTCTTGGATAAACCTTGCAATGCATGGACTAAGCTAGATAGGACTTTATTTATTGTTATTTATTGTTAATGTTTAAATGATTTATTAGTTCATTAAATCTTCCTCAACCCTTCTCTCCTAGTTAAGTGCATTTAGTATGACCACTTCGAGCACGTGCGTTACGCTTGGTAATCCTAGCAACGAATAACATTTGGTAATCCCAGAAGGTTGCATTGCTTCAGGGTGTGAACGGTAAGTAGGAATGGATATTGATGCTAGGTTAATTAAGGCTTAGTTAATTAGTTAAAGTTAGTTAATTAGTCTCTTCACCCTTCACCACATTAGCATAGGAGATAAAACAGAAAAGATATAAAAATCATATACCTCAAACTTACTTAACCATACAACCGTGAAAAATACAAGTAAGTCTAGGAAGACAACGAACGATTAACCTTAAGTGTTCCATGAGGTGTGTAGGCACTTAGTCTACGGAGTTCAACTAGATCACGCATGTAACGCTCGTATTCGTATGGTTGAGTGTAGGGGTACCTTGCCACTCATCACATAGGAGCAAAAGACCAAGATGCCATGGAAGAGACCAAGCAAGGGAACAAACCCCACAAGATGAGCATGTAGAATAGGAGGCCTAATCATTTAGCATTTACCAACAAACCCCTGTTACCAAGCATTCTACACAAGGGAAGGCAAAGATTCCACTAGCACCCAAACAAGAACAACGTCTCACATTATCTGCTAAATGCCTCTAAGTAATCCAAGAAAAATCTATTATGTCCATGGTCATCATGGAGCTAACTTTTTGTTCTTTCATGGAGTCTTCTTTAGAAGCTATAATGATGCAACTACAAGCATCACCTTTATGGCCTACACTATCTTACAATGGTGAGTGGTATCTAGGGGAAACATATTAGTTCTAGCAAAATAAGCAAGTAGATGCTATAGTCAAAATTAAAGGAGTCTCTGTGCCTTACTCAATAGAGGTAATTGCAAAGGCCCTCAACATCCCAAATGAAGGGGCAAATGTGGCACAAATTTCAACAAGATTAGACACCGATACTAAGAGGCTGTGGTTGCAAAGGACATGTGGAAAAGAAGACAAAGGAGCTCACAATCGAGGAGAAAATATACTTCAATATTGGAACCTATCACTTATTTTCAACCAAAAGGCTCAATATAATATCTACATATGTAGCCAAAGGAAGTGTAATCTTGATGGGAAAATTTAATGCTAACATCACCCATTTGTTCTTCCTCGAGATCCAAAGCCGGTTCAAAGAGAAGAAGGCGAGAGAAAACTGACACTTCCATTTACCTACCTCATGAAAAAGTTGTATTAATAAGACAAGATCCTAGAATATACCAATGATATCCCAAGGAAGGCCCAAAATGCTTCCTATGTAGAGATGTTCAAGCTAGTGCCACCAAAGAAGGATTAAGTAGAAAAATTAACAAATACTAAGGGAGCTACATGTACCATCCTTACCAGTAACATTCTAGCTTAGCAACTAGCCACAAATAGAATAACAACAACAATAACAACAACAATAAGTTCCACCACTGCTGCAAGGTTACAAATCATCTATGAGCCACCTACAATAGATTGTAGAGATCATCAACTAGGGAACAAGAGAGGGGGCTAACCTTTGAAGATGTGATGATAAGATGATTTGACACCACTCAAGCATTCACTTATATAGTGGTCATACTATCATGCTTTGGTTAAAAGCCAAATTATGGAGTTATAATCCATAATTAATCATAGCCAAATTGGGTGCGAGGTTACATATTCTTTTGACATATTACATACTTTGGCTTTTGTTATTTTCAGCCAACATGCCAAGACTAATTTACCAAGACTAATTTACCAACATAGCAACAGTTAAAACATGAAGGTGTCTTAAACTTAAAATTCATAAGACTCCTAACAAAAGTACTCACCTGATTGCTTTTGACCAGCAATACAAGACCAAACATGAGTTGATCGTCTGTCTGTCCCGTCTGTCTGTCCTCGAGCTCTAGGATTTTAGTCTGTTAACTGATAGCAGCAGAAAAGAAGCCTTGTGACTTGGTTGGCTACCATAGTATTTTCAAAATCGGAGACCCATCTCTGAACTTCATTCAAATACAGTGACCGCTTGCTCAGTAAACAGTAACGGAGATTTATGCATACCTGGTTGTGATGCACTGTCATTACCAGAGTACACAGGGCGTTGAAAAGGAAGATGTAACCTGTTAACATCAATACAATTATCTGATTTTTAAAAAAAATCTGCAATTGAAATTTGAATTGTCATCGAGTAGGAATGTTGGATAGAAACCAATCGGGATAGTATGCGATGGCAACCCAAACTAGTGCCTCAACTGCAGAAATTGGTAACTTAAAAATCCATGCAGCTAACGTGTATGCTCAAGTATGAAAGAAGAATATTTCTGTCCTGGTAAAACAGAGCAAGCCCTTCCACATGCCAGTAGCACTTCTTGGATCTCTACTAAGCTCACGCGTGAACAATAATGTTGTTCCAATGGAAGCCGGTATAATGATCTGTATTAGAGTTTGATTCAGTTGCACATATTGCAATAGATAAAGCTAAAAAGTCCTCACTGAGTACATAAATTTCAATTCAGAATTATTAATAACTAGACAACATAATTTATTAAGAAATTAGTTAGTTACCTAACTGAATCATTTTGAAAGAAACTGAAGTTTTCTTACGTCCAAAAGACCCATACAGAAACATACATTCCTGAAAGCATTCAACGTATTCAATGTGTTTCATGTGGGGATTAAACTTGCAAGAAGAATTGTGAACGCATTCAACATGTTTCATGTGGGGATTAAATTTATTTCGTAGAAGAGATAGGCAATAAAATATTTGTGCAAATGGATTTTAGCAAAGAATTCAAGTAGAGGCCCTTCTTTCAACATCAAATACTATAACAATGGAAACATTTGATACTAGGGAACCAAAAAATCATGTGTCAAATAGTTTAACTTTAGAATCCATGGGCCTCAAAAAGATCTAAAGTACCTCAAACAACCTTGCTGATAGCTTGAGGACTTAGGAGATCTATTACCAAGTATGTAAAATTGAATAGGAGAAAATGTATGAAAAAAATGATATAAGCACTAAATATAAGAATAAAAATATGAAAAAATAATATTGCAAAACCAAAAAGGCTACAAACTTTATATTAACTATTATAATAACTTGTGAAAAGAGGAAGGTTTAGATAATACAGATCATGGGCTTTAAAAGCCTGAGAGTATAAAAATATTCTAGAAGTTTGATGTAGATGGTAGAGTTTGTTCTGCCACTAGATCTACACTTGTTAATCTCAACCAATCTACTCTTGAATGTCATGTGTAATAGGTTCTCTCTTCTCATAATGATGTATGTTAGGGGGAAAGGTTATAAACTCTTATATGTTTCTCTTCTCTAAAGTCTCAAGTTTTGCCGAATGCAAAATGATATAGAAGTCATGAAAACTCCATTAATTCTTGCTTAAATAGGCCATTAATTTGTTGCTTCTTCACTAGTTTGATTCTAGTATATTTTTGACATTTACAAATCATATTTGAATCATTTTCATGGTCCAAAACTATAGTGTGTGAACTACCAATATTTTTGACATTTTGAGCTTGAAACTGCAATGTATATGATACATTTCATCACTTAAAACTACAATATATAGGCCACCAACGTGTAAGATTCTTACTACAAAATTTGCAACATATTTGGATTATTGTCATGACCAAAATTCCAATGTGTGAGCAATTTTACCTTCACACACTACCTCACACATTGGCATCACGTTTGGGACAAGGTGGTATAGTGTATGGAACAAAAACCCATAATTTTCAATCATTTTTGACCCTCACATGCTAGCATAAGTGAAATTCACAACATGTGGGCTATAAATCTCACTTTCTCACACTAAAAATAATCTAAAACTTTGTCGAAACAAGGTCATATGATAGGATTTTTAGTGAGAAAATAAGACAATTATTTCTTCCTTTAAATTCCCATTAAATTACAATGTAAAATTTGGCTTTAAGGCTTTCTATCTATAACATGAATTTTCATGAGGTGTTTCATCGACAAATTATGAAAACAATCTTATTACTAAAATCACATCATTCTATATGAATTAATTTAGTTCCTAATGATTAGATCTTATTAATAGCCTCACTACTAACATCCTTAATGGCCATGGTATAGACCTCAAAATGATAGGCCTTGATTGTGTCACTACACATCTTTAGACTTAATGGCTTAGTGCCATGGTCTTGGCTAAGTCCTAGATGTACATGAACTTATAAATTAAAATCCAAAGTAGGAAATCCATTCCAACCCTTGTTCTTATGAGGTAGAGCTTACTAAGGAACATCTTCCCACTACTTGAATATAGGGACATCACAAAGATCTATGATTACCATTACCAACTAAGAAATACTAGTCATCATGAGCATCATCATCCTAGCCTTATCCTAATAAAATGATATTGGTTACATGAGTTCTTTTTTGTTAGTTTTCTTTATGAAGAGCTAGATCTTTGTTTATTTGTAGTTTCTTCAAATCATCTTTGATCATTTTGTCCTTTTCTTTGCTCTTCCTTTCAGTGGCTTCCCTGGAACAATGATGTAAAAATCTTTGTTTATAGGCTCATTAATTAATCTTCATTGCACATGTCCAAACCATCTAAGCCATGATTCTTATAGCTAATTTAAATGGACAGACACTCTAAGTCATCCTCTAATGTTTGTATTACATAGTTTATCTCTTCTAGTAACATTTAACATCCATCAAAGAATTTTCATTTCTACCATACTGATTTGTTGTTCATGTCTATTTTTTACTACCCAACATTCAACAATATATAAGATAGTAATCTCAACTGTTATATTGTAAAACTTCATCTTCAATTTTATTAGTATTCTTTTATCACAGAGAAAAACATTAGTTTGTCTCTATTTTGACCATCCTACTCAATTCTATTTCCTATATCTTTATCAATTTCACCATCTGATTCAAGGATTAATTCTAAGTAGTAGAACTATTTGTAGTGAGGGACTTTTTGGTCTTGAATTATCACTTATATTTTATCACTATTTATGTTGATATTAAAATTGCATTCCATACATTCTATCTTGTTTCTATTAATTTTTAAGCTTTTTGATTCTAGAGCATGTCTCCACTTCTTTATTTTGAAAGAAATATTTTCTCAAGTTGTTTCCACCAATACAATATCATCTAAAAAAAGCATACTCCAAGGCATTTCATCTTATATTTTCTTTATTAATTCATCTATGATAATGGAAAATAATTACGAGCAAAGCATAGATAATATTTATATTTTATCTTAGTTTCTTTTATAATTTTCCTCTACATAAGATTTTCAAAATAGATAAAAATTACACAAAATCTCTTTCTTAGCTAAGTAAAATCCAAATAAACATAAAATATTTGAAAAGAAAGTTGGGAAAAGTTCCTATATATACTCGAAAATTCATCAAAATGATACAAAAAGATTTGGATAAAAATTCAATCTAGTTTCAATTGAAAACAAGCCTAGAACAATAAAACTTTAGCAAGATCTCTACTTAATAATAAAAATAATAAATTAAAAATTAAAACTGAGCTATAGATACAAAGAGTACAAAATTCATAACAAATTTTGTAGTCTCAAGAAAAGAAAATTTTAGTAAGCCTTCTTACAATATCTCTGTAATCTTTCAAAATCTTCTTATTTAGCTTTCAGTTCCCTTTAGAATGTCGTAAACATTTTTTTTCTTACCCTAAATCAACATGTTTGAAGCCTTTCATGAGTAAATATTACATTTAATGAAAGGGTAAGGTTCTAATTATAAGAAGATGGATCACATGCAATATGACATGTCACCTAAGCATATGTTAGTGTACATGAGTTCTTTTTTTAAAATTGAACATGTTATGATTTTTGTTTAATATGAAACACAATAGGAACATTCTCCATGGAAGAGGGAAATAAGGATTTGATGGAGTTTTTACATAAAATGAACATCATAGCTTTGATTATGATGAACTAAGAATCAAATCTAAAATTTTTGAACATCTTGGATGCATTGGTAAGGTTAAATTCTAGGTAGGATACCATTGTAAGCTACTTAAATAATCTACTTTTTAGGATATTTAATTTTAATTAAAAATCCAATTTGTTAACCAAAAGAGGTAGGGGGTATGACCTAGAGAAAGTTAGAATCCTAATTCTTTATGAATAGAGTATTGTATAATCACATTTATATAATAAATATAGAAATAGGCATTATCATATATTTATAACATCAAAATAAAATATGCCTAATTAAATGTACATAATAAAGAAAAAATATACATGATCAAGTGTGCAAAATACAAAAGAAAATATGCATAATTCAATATTTATAATGGCATAATTACTAAAAAACAAAAAACGTCCATGGATAATTGGAATTCAACATTCAACCATAAAATATTACAAAATCTGTAACTAAGCATCAATAATGGTAAAAAGGAAAGGATATAAAAAATTAACAAAATACTATAACATATAATGTTTAGACAAATAAAATAATAACAACAATGATAATTTGATTCCATTATTTATTATACAAAATTAGAAAAAAATTATTGAACCACAATTGACAATATTAAATTAAATAATTAAATCTATGCAAAGTATTATGCCATGACAATGTTAATTATAGTGTAAAGTAGATATAGTTATTTTTACTAATGTTAAGCTTAAGGGATGGTGTTAAGATTTGGTACTTTTGTGTTGGAACCCAAAATAAGTGAAATATAGGTACACCCCAAGACTCAGTATTGCCCACCAAAATTGAACCAATAACCTAAAGCTTCTAAATCAAGTAGCTTACCATTAGGCTAACACCTCATTATTTTGATTTGGAACTTTTTTGAAACTTAACACTTATGAAATATCTATCTTTTTCACTATGGTAAACTTACAAACCTCATCTACAAGATTTACACTATCACATTCATGCTAATATTCATGGTGATGTTATATGTCTATTAGTTGAAGTTAATTAATAATTTACAACATTTTATCAAAATTCATAATGGTTCCCAAAGTCTAAAAATTCATTGAAGTAACTTAGCATAAGAGAAAACAACATGGTCTAGTATCATATAAAAGTCATTTAAAGCTCCTTAAAATATTTATAATTAATAAAGCATAAAAGTATTATGTTGATTGATCCCTGTTGATGTGACCTTGTTGATGTGGTGTTCTTCATTGATGGGGCCATGTCAACATAGCATTTGTTGCATTTATGAGGCCCCATCAATCTAGCTCCATGATAATGTCTATAAATATGCATGCTCTCACCATGTATAACAATTATTTTGTCAATAGAGTAGCTAAACTCTTATAATTTTATCCCATAATCTTATAGAACAGTTAGTGAGTGCCCTTAGTATGGATCTAAGTTAGTGGTATGATGTCTTATTCAAGTGGCATTATACCTTAACACATTCCATGAATGACAATAAGATTGAGACTGCAGCACTTTAACTTAGATTCAATTTACTTTCCATCTAATTTACTTTTTAGTTACTTAGTTAATATTTACATTTCCATGCATATTAATGAATTGGTAGAATGAGTGTGACTAGTTTCAAGCATAAACACATATTCGCTTGATAATCCCAATAGTGTTACTGCTTGGTTCATCTAGTAGCATAGCGCTTGGTAATCCCAGTAGTGGATACATGGGTTTAGTACATGTATTGCAAGCTAGGAATGAACACTCATCACCCATAGGCTAGTTTAGACTTTACTTTTCATTGTTAATAAGTTTAAATAATTGATTTATTTATTATCATTAAGAGTAGCATATGGCCAAAACAACATCAAGAATCATATGATTAACTTTGGAGTAAACCCTATGTGACAAAGCTACCACTAGTCCAATTGGAAAGATAGTGAAGTACAATTAAGACATAATGATCTAGATATTGCAACTAGTCCCATCCATGGAATTTGACTGAATCATGCATGAATGCTTGTGATTCATATGGTTGGACGTAGGGGGTACCTTGCCACTCATGATTGGTGTCATTACTAGGGATTGTGCTAGTTATCTAAATTAGTTATATTATACATGATCACTATAAATGCATTAATGATTTATCTTTTAGAAAATATTAAGGCACACATATCATTAACTAACAAAAATGTCCCTTTCACAAGGAAGTAATAATGCATCGTATGGAGAGAAAATTCATTAGAAAACTAATGAGATATATATTGAATAAAATAGGAGTTTCCATCCTTATGTAAGGGTTTCATATATTCATGACCATTCTGACTACACTCAAGGACCACATTCACCTAAGGTAGATAATCCTAGAGGAGATGAAGTAAGTCCTAAACTAGGGGAGGCCTCAAGGCCTTGGACCTCCTCAAAACCTAGAAAAGATAAATTAAGGGACTATGGGGAACACTATAGAGGCCATGGTGACTCTCCCAATTCCTCATCATCCTATCCCTCTTCAATGTCTAGTTCTAACAAAGATGAACATAGGTATAGAGATAGAGCTCCACTATGGGGTTGAAATAAAAATAGAAATCAAAACCAAGGGTAAAATCAAAGACATCAAAATGAGCATAGAAAAAGTCATCATAGTTAGACAAATAGAAATAGAAATTTTCACTATGACATGTTTGATGATGGCGATCCCTTATTAGCCACTAAGAGCATGATCTAGATCATAGAGGTAGTTAAATACCCCACAGGCATTGCAAGGAAACTTGCATCAAAAGGCTTGATATGAGTAACATCCCTAAATTTATGGGAGGCTATGATTCTAATCCACAACATTATTTGCAAGACTTCTATGATTCCTACATCTTACAAAGCATTGAAAGTGGGTGGAAAAAGCTTAAGCTCTTTCCTAGAATACTAATAGTTAAATTTAAAGTGTGGTATAGATCGTTGAAGCCAAATTCAATCCATCGATGGTCCACAATGTTGGAACTCTTCAATGTGAAATACCAAACCTATGTGAGAGTGTCCAACCTAAGGAAATGAATCCAAGGATGGAAATAAAAACAACATGAACCCTTAGATATGGCCCTGGATAGATACTATTCTCTACTAAATAGATGCCTAGGCTATGGTTTCTCTCAAAAAGAGCAACTTTTCCACATCATAGATGGGCTTCATAGTTAAACAAGAGAGACCCTTAGGATGTATACTCAAGGTTAATTATATGAACTAGGAATACATCATATCCAAAAGCTAATTGAACATGTGGAAAAACAAGAAGGAGAGCCATGTAAATGAGAGAATGTTAAAGAAATTAATTGGGACCAAACTCTTCAAAAGAAGAGGGTCCATACCTATGATCAGGAAAAAGAGGTAGCTTTCAATGAGGTGAGTTTACAATAAATCTTGTTAATAAAAAAGTCTATTGATGAGCTTGAAGCAAGGTTAGATAAGATGTTAGAATGGATAAATGATAAAGTCACCACTTGCGTAGAAATCATAGAGGATAGAGTAGTGCAAAATAAATTAAGTAATCACAACAAAAGAAGAAAAAGAGACCAAGAGATAGGTAAGAACTCTAACCACCAAAAAGGAAAAATGACTATAGAAGAAGATGCTATAGACTCAACCACTGAAGAAGATGATGGATATGAAATTTGCCTATATGATCTTCCAAATGACTATTGCCCAGTCATGTTACATCTACATGAGTATTGGGATTTTGCATTGAATCCCAAGTTTGTACAAAATCAAACACTTAGGAAATTACCTTTTTCACAAGGTTATTATAGATAGTCCTACAACCAACCATACTATCCTAGTGGGACTTATTATTAACCTCAAGAATACTATCAATCATAGTGGCAAAATTCATAATCATGGGGGAGGCCATCATCAAACCTACACTACCCTTATGATGAGTCGTGATATCGCATACCCGATATCACATCTACCACTCGATATCGTGTACACGATATCGCGTCCTACCTCATCTTCTATAAATAAGAGGTGGTTCCCTCTGTTCCAAAGGAGTAAGACTTAGACCCTTAACCAGATTCATGCAGTTTAGTCATTCCAGAGTTAGAATAATTTTTGTGTGCCTGCAATAGCAGTCCTAGAGTGAACGGATATTTATTCGAGCAATTTGTACCTTAGCACACATTTGTGTATGACAATAAAGATGAACTTTATGATAAACCTTACAACATACAGACTAAGATAATTAGTAATTAATTATTTTTGAATATTTAATGCTTTCCTAGCTAATTAATTTCTCTCTCAACCTTTGACCCTCTTAGTTAAGTGCACTTAGTATGAGCACTCAAGCATGCATGTAGCACTTGGTAACCCAATAACGTGTAGCATTTGGTAATCCCAGCAGTGTTGCACTGGTTAAGGATGTGTACGGAAAGTGAGAATGGATGCGGGTGTTAAGAATATTTAGAAACTAGTTAATGAATAGTTAAGATAAATTAGCCCACTTAGTCCTCTCTCCCTCTCCTTATTAGCAGAAGACATAAAAAGATAAAAGCTATAAAAATCACATACCTCAAGCTTACTTAACCATACAATCGTGACAATACAAGTAAGTTTGGGAAGAGAAAGATTGATTAACCATGAGTGTTCCATTAATGTGTGTAAGCACTTAGTCCTTAGATTTCGACTAGATCATGCATGAAACACTCGTATTCGTATGGTTGAGTGTAGGGGTACCTCGCCACTCATCATTGGCATCGTTGTCGGGGACTTAGTTGTTTGTGCACTGTGTAGAACATAGGAAATCATCCATATTTTTGGAATGCTAGAACGAACCCTTAGGGTTAATCAAATAAATATAAGCCAACGGTACATTGCAAACCGAACAAGAAAAAATGTCTTCTTCGCATAAGAGCACTTCACTACCTAGGACTAACATAAGAGACAATTGGTGGCATAATACACATAACCAAGATCTGCTAGTTCCTCAACAATTTTAGGTGGTATATACTCATCATGATGAGTATGTACCTGATTTCAATTTTATCCTCCACCAAGATGAACAACTATGTTGGAGAGACTTGGAGGGTAACATAGTGTTACCTCCAGACCGATCAGTCCCCAACATGCTCCTTCATGCTCTCACACAAATAGGCATGCCTCTTTTATATGTGGAATACATTGCATGCGATCATGACATAAGGAACTATCATCCCATAGAAGTACAATGTCAAAGGGACTTGCGATAGGAGAGATACCATACATCCTTGAAGGGTAAATGGTCTCATAATGCTCTGCATGTCTTGAGCAAAATTGAGGATGGTGAACCTATCTCAATAGGTTCCCAACAAAACAATGTTCCCCCTCCTAACGATGGTTGGGAGGTGGTGTATTAGAACCTCCACTCCACTATCCACAACCCTGGTTCTGGTACCTATAAACATGAAGTGTTTAATGAGGGAACACAGACACACGATAAGGGTAGACACTCTGATCATGATCACGATCGAGGTCGAGACCACCAAAGAGAAGGTAGAAAAAACCATCATGGCAATGGTTCTCTTTCTTCTTCACCTTCATCATCATCTTCACCCTCTCCTTCAACATCCAGATGTATTCATAGGAAATCCAATCAAGAGGATAAAGGAAAATAGAGTGAAAAACATCGATGAGACAGTTGAGAACGAGGATGAGGGCACGCTAAGGAATCAAGGCATAGAAGAAGGGAGAGTAGGGAACCACGTAGAAACCATAGATGCTATGAATGAGATGATCATGAAGAACCCATTCTCGCAACTAGAAGCATGCTAGATATAACAGAGGCCGTAAGAGTTCCAACAAGGCACAAAAAGGATAGTAGGATCAAGAGGTTAGACATGAAAAACATCCCACGATTTGAAGAGGGATACAACACTAATCCTAAAAGTCATTTACAAGAACTCCACGATGCAAGTGCCTTGCAAAACATAGAAAATGAATGGAAAAAACTAAAGTTGTTCCCAAGGACACTAGTGAAAGAAGCTAAAAGTTGGTACCAATCCTTAGAACAGGAATCCATTCGAAGGTGGAGTACAATGTTAGAACTGTTCAATGATAAGTATCAAATGTACTCCTGACTGTCTAACTTGAAAAAGCAAATCCAAGGATGGAAGCAAGGAAATCATGAACCCTTGGATGCTACCATGGACTGCTATTATGCACTAATACATCATTGCCCTGGCCATGGTTACTCACAGTGGGATCAACTATGCCATCTCGTGGATGGACTTAGGCATGAAACAAGAAGAACCCTTAGAACATATGCCCAAGGAAGATTATCAGAGCTTAGGTCTCATCAAATTCATAGATTGCTAGAGAAAATAGCCAAAGAAGAAGGTGAGCTAGAAAAGAAAGAAAGTGCAGAAGAGTATAACCAAGATTCTTCCCTCTAAAAAAGGGGAGTGAGATTTTGTGAGGAGAAAGAAGAGTCATCACTCAAAGAGATAGTGAATAGGAAAACCTTGCTACTCCAAAAGTTAACAATAGAAGTGTCAGAAAAGGTAGACCAAATGTGGGACTTCCTAGATAGTAGGTTTGAAACTATTCTTAAAATTGTAGAGTCTAGGGAGCGAAGTAGTCATAGTGAAAAAAAAGAGAGAGAAGTGGACAATGCATGTAACAAGGGTAAGGGTAAAATGGCCATCACAAAAGAGGTTGTGGATTCAGACACAGACAATGACAGTGGATGTGAGATATGCCAATACAACCATCCTAAGGGATGTTGCCCAGTGATCTCACATCTACAAGAGTTTGGAATGTATGCAGTCAACCCACAAATTAATAAACGACAAGCACCCCGATGATTACCTTATCCCCAAGGTAACCCAAGGTAGTTCCACCAACCTTCAACATATTATCCAAGTGGAACTCCACCACAACCCATTGAGCAACATCAATAGTGGCAATGCCCACAGTCATGGGGGATGCCACCACCAAGGCAACAATACCCCTACCGGCAACTAGACCCATATGGCTACTACGTGCAGCATCCAATCTCCCCATGTGACTCTATTAGTCACATTACACCACAACATCACTACCAAGCTTGAGAGTATTATAGAAATCCTTCTCCTAGGGGAGATAACCGACAAACATACCATCCTCCAAATCCATCCACAACTCTCACACCAATAGCTCCATTACCACCTACTCCAGCAATGTAAGGGAAACTCCTTACTCAACCACAACAACGTAATGCCATGAGTGCTATGAATCCTCAACTTGTTATTGGTTCTAACAACCGTATGATGAAAAGACCTTACTTCAGAACCAACAGTCCAAACAAGCCCTCACAACCACAAGTGGTTGAACCTATGAATGCCTCCCCATCAAATAAGGCTTTAGAGCTTCCTTCAAACCAAACACCGAGCTCAACGCATATCGTTATGTTAACACATACCATTACTAACTGGATTAAGGTTGGCCACCTTCGCAAGAAATTCTTTGATCCTGGAAGCCCCCTAATCTATCTCCAAATCACTGGGAATGAGTCATGCAAAGCTCTTCTAGACTCAAGGTTCTAGAGTCAACTTAATATCACAAGAGATGTACAAAGCCTGGAACCTGCCTCCATTAAAGAAGAGCAATATTCACCTAGAGCTAGCTGACTAGTCCATCACTATTTCCTTGGGACTAGTGGAGGACATCATTACCACTGTGTATGCATGGTCGTACCCAACTAATTTCCTAGTGATACAAGTAAATAACAATAGAGGGGACTTCCCAATAATAATGGGAAGGACATGGCTAAGTACTATAGATGCACTCTTAGGAATCCATGACCTTTCCCTAGAAATATCCAAGAAGAACACTTTTGGAAAGATCGAGAAGAAGAAGGTTCCATGCATCGCATACAGAGATATAGGGTGCAATTGCATGCAGAGATCATGGGTTGTGCAAAGTTTAGCATTTCCTGCATGCAATCGATGTGCACAAGACATTAATATACAAAAGTGCCTATATGTAGTAGCCACATGACAAGAAGACACCCAATGGTTGATGGCTGATCAAGAGAGCAACTCACTAACGTGCATGGAACTAACTGAGGGAATAACTAGTGCTTACATCGAAAGCATAGATGCACTAGAGAAAGTCTGCTGCCAACTTCCAAGCCTTAACCTTGAAAACATCAACTAGGGGAAGTTGAAATTCTTGAAAAATTTAAACAAGAGCCCCCACCGGTCTGGAATATATAACCCTCGAAAATGGAAAACCAATAATCATCAACGCAAGACTTACTTCCAAACAAAAGGAAATATTGTTGAAAGTAATAAACAAGTGGTCAAAAGCCTTTTCCTAGTCATATCCTGAATTAACTAGAATAGATCCTAGGATATGCCAACATAGGATTTACACTGACCCCTCCATGAAACCTCAAAAAAAAGCATAGAGGCAATTGAACCCAAAATTGAAGCAAGTAGTAAAAGAAGAAATAGAACAGCTTCTTAAGGCTGGTTCATATATCCCATTGCTGATAGTGAATGGGTTAGCCCTTTGGTGATCGTGCCTAAAAATGTGGGCAAATGGAGGGTGTGCATAGATTTTAAGTTGCGAAACATGGCAGCATTTAAGGATTACTTTTTGCTACCATTCATTGACCAAGTCTTAGACACCATAACAAGGCATCGCTATTACAGTTTTTTGGATGGCTATAGTGGATACAACCAAATACGAATAGCCCTAGAAGACCAAGCCAAGACAACGTTCACCAATCCTTGGGGAACGTTTGCATATAAAAAAATTCCATTTGGCTTGTGCAATGCTCCTACCATGTTTCAACACCTAGTTCTAAGAATATTCCAACAACAGATAGGAAATGGAGTAGAAGTCTTTATGGACTACTTCTCCACCTATGAAATAAGTTTTGATCAAGCCTTGGACCGATTAGAGCAAGTGCTGAAAAGATGCATAGAAATTAATTTAAGGCTCAATTGGCAGAAAATCCATTTAACAGTCCAAGAAGGTGTAGTACTTGGGCATAAGCTTTTACATGCAGGAATAGAGGTAGACCTAGACAAAATTAGGGTCATCCAAGGAATCACCCGACAACCAGAAACTATCAAAGACATATGGTCATTCCTTAGACACATTGGATACTATAGGAGATTCATTGAGAAATTTTCCAAGATTTCCAAACCATTGGCAGAGCTAACAAAGAAGGATGTACCATTTGAGTGGACCAAGGAATGTGAAAGGACATTCCAAGCCCTGAAACAAAAGCTTGTAGAAACTCCCATTCTACAAGCTCCTGACTAGTCTAGACCATTCCATATAATGACTGATCCATCCAATTATGCTTTAAGAGCTGTACTTACATAGTTAGATGGCCAAAAACATCCTTACTACATCTACTGTGCAAGTAGAAGTATCACCGATGCACAACTTAACTACACAACTACAGAGAAAGAGTTAACGGTTGTAGTGTTTGCACTAGATAAGTTTAGGCACTATGTGTTAGGTTACAAAGTGTTCATCCACATGGATCATAGTGCAATCTGGATCCTCATGAACAAGCCAACGGTTAGCCCTCATATTATACGATGGCTGGTAATCTTACAGGAGTTCGATCTAACAATGGTCGATTGAAAAGGCACCGAGAACATAGTTGTAGATCATTTATCTTGGTTGTGCTGGGATAGAAAAGAGGATGTATATGTAATGTCTAATCATTTTCCTAATGAAGCCCTCTTTGCTAGTGTAGTGAATAACCAACCCACAGAGGCGAACTAGTATAGTAGCATTCTCACCTATCTCCTTACCCAACAAACACCACAAGAGCTAGACTTTAGGAAGAAACAATAGTTTCTTCACCAAGCCAAGTACTTCATGGAGATTAACAGATAACTTTACAAAGTGTGTCCTGATGGCTTGGTTCGATGGTGCATGCCCAAGGTAGACCAACTAAGAGTTCTCCAAGATGCTTATGAGGGCCCTTGTGGGGGTCATTATGCAGGGAGATGAACAACTATTAAGATCCTACTTGCAAGATATTACTGGCCAACATTATTTTGTGATGCCCATTAATTTGTCTAATCTTGTAAGTGCTATCAATGTAATGGGGGAATGACTGCTAGAATGGAGGATCTGCAACAATGGATTCAATCGTTAGAACCCTTCAACATTTGGGGAATAGACTTTATGGGGCCCATTACACCAATGTCCAATGGAAAAGCTTACATTGTAGTTGTCATAGACTATTTAATGAAATGGGCTGAAAGAAACTGTTGTTATGGACTACACATCATCTAGAGCTACATAATTTGTGCAACAAAAAATTGTAAATAGGTTTGGTGTGCCATGTGCACTTATTTTCGAATAACGGAACACATTTCATAGGTGCAACTTTTTAGAAGTTAATGCAATGCTTAGGGGTTGAACATAAATTGACTACACCTTATCACCCCAAGCTAATGGATAAGTTAAGGTCACCAACAAGGAGATCACTAAAATATTAACTAGGACAATTAGCAAGTATAGGTGAGACTGCAGCACTAAACTGAATGATGCTCTTTGGGCATACCACTCCAGCTAGAAACTCCCTATAGGCTAGTCTCCCTATGAGTTAGTGTATAGAAAGCTTCCAACACTCTCGATTCAAGCCAAGCTTCATACACTATCCATGGCTTGTGACCTCCACCTCAATCTTGATCTACCACAAAAACAAAGGTTGGCAACTTTAAATATGCTAGACGAAAACTAGTTAGCTACCCTATCATCAAATGAGTTGCGCAAGGCATATAACAAGCAACTTCATGACCTAAAGATTCAAAAGGTTAAGTATCAACTAGGAGATAAGGTTCTCTATTTGAATCCCACACATGTGCCACAACACACAAAATTTCAAACACTATGGGAAGGACCTTACATTATTCATACAACCTTTCTTTCAGGGGCCATGACCATATACAAACCTGAGAGCCCTGATAAGAGATTATTAGTCAATGTGCAATAGACCAAACCTTTCCATGAATTTAGAATGGTCAATGCACATAGTACCTCTGAGAAGGGATGACCCTATTTACTATTTTGAATCTCTCCCTTCCAACTCAGTCATGGGAGAGATGGCCACCTCTACTAACCAATTGAGGCCCTTAGTTCCTTTTTAGGTTTTTGTTTTACACAATTTTATGTTATAGATTTCTTTAACTTTTCTCATTTTTTTGAAACATCGTTATACTTTTCCATTCCTTTGTGTGATTGTTTGTTGTGCTTGTTTTTATTTTTATTTTTATTTTGGTTATTTTTGTTTTTGTTTTTGTTCTTATTTTTGTCTTCATTTTTTTCGTTAGGTTCGTCACCTAATAAGTGCTCTTGATGATGGTATGAAATGTATTCTATTGATTGATTGTTAATGACCTTTGAGTTATAATGTTGATACTAAGGTATGGTTCTTTTGATATAACAGGCAATGAGTCCATGTCATCCATGCATTCATGAATTTCTATGGTATCTCTTGGCTTGGAATTTTACAATCCATTTCTTAATAATAAAACTATTAACGAACTGGTGACTGGGCATTTGTCAAATTGAGGAAGGACTCAAAGATTGAAAAGGGTATGGCTTCAAGGGGATTTAATGCATTTGTGTTGGCCATTCTCTTAGGTGCTTAAACTTTTTCTTCTTGAGTTTTCCTTACCATTCTGACATTGCTCCATTATCGGGAAGCTAAGCTAATAAAAATAAGTCTTTGCATGATGTGGTTCTCATGTAAAAAAAATTAAAAAAAAATAAA
Source organism: Gnetum montanum (assembly GCA_015680685.1). Taxonomy (NCBI): domain Eukaryota; kingdom Viridiplantae; phylum Streptophyta; class Gnetopsida; order Gnetales; family Gnetaceae; genus Gnetum; species Gnetum montanum. The sequence goes on from MNCI01033474.1 coordinate 2,829,947, forward strand.
AATTAAAAAAAAATAGTGAGAATTCAAAGCACACCGCTTAGAAAAAATAATCATCTGGGCTACAAGAACTAGTTATGGAACTAAACAAACATGTTCACTCTAACTAAGGCCCTTTCTCGCTTCCTACTTTTCCATTTCTCATTCCCTCATAATGGTGGTGACTCTTTGGCGGAAGAATTCTTGTCACTTCAAGTGGATGGATTAGCCAAGTTTATTAATGGATATGGATGGTTTGAGGCTAGATTTGGAATGAGATCTACTCAGTCACATTAACCATAAATACACAAGGGGCTGTAGACCACCTTGTTCTTGGGACTTCATTGCATTCTTTCCTTCCCATCATTCTTTCTCCATTTTCCACCTCATTAATAGTTGTATCAGTATTCTATATTTTGGTTGATGCATTGTTGTCTTTTTGGTAAATTCTTGTGGTTAAGACTTTAACTCTTGATTTCAAATCACATTTCAAAAGCCTAAGAACTCTTTGAATGTGAGTTTGTCAGGGCATCAAAGGCATGAGCCTGCTTTGGGGAGGACCCATTGGCATTCCTATTTTTTGCATCAGTTAACTTCTTTCCCTTAAACATTTCCACAATCAACATTTGTTTTGTTCATTACCATCTCTAACATCCATTTTATTAGTGTTTTCATTGTTTCTTTTTCTCCATCTTTTTTATTCCCTATCTTTTTCCATTCTATCGCTACAAGAGGATTGCTCTTAGTCATGGGGGCCCTAGTTCAATTTTTTCAATTTTTTCCTAACCTTGGGTAGTCACCAGTGTTATATCTATAGAATCCATATCGGCCATATCATAACTCAGCCAATGGAACTTACACCAAAGCAAGGCATCAATTTTATTTTGATTTACTTATCCTTGCTCATATGTGACTGTGTTGTGTGTGCAGATGGCAATCATATAACAACTGGACCTAGAGGAAACACTCAGGATGGACTAGTGCTAGAACAGTTTTGCAAGGAATAAGATTGATCACGTGCTTATGGATAGACAACAGAAGGCATAATCTTGGTGTCGATAGTAACACATCTTTTCCTTTTCTCTCTCTCTCTTCTCTCTCAGCTATCAAATAAGGTTGGATGTCAAATGTGTATAGTGTTCACTCTTGTGTTCATGAGCACTAATGTTGCCATGTATTGTAATGTTGATCCGTTCACATGTCACCCCATTCACCATTAGTGTCATTCAAGTTAATAATCTCATACCTTCCCAATATTTTGTAATGAACTCGAGGATGAGTTTTCATTCAGTCATGGGGGTATGATGAGCCGTGATATCATGTACACGATATGGCGTCCTACCTCATCTTCTATAAATAAGAGGTGATGCCCTTTGTTCCAGGGGAGTAGGACATAGACCCTTAGCAAAATTCTTGCAGTTTAGTCATTCTAGAGTTAGAATAATTTCTGTGTGCCCGCAGTAGGATTCATAGAGTGAACGAATCTTTATTCAAGCAATTTGTACCTAAGCACACATTTGTGTATAGTAATAAAGATGAACTTTATGATAAACCTTGCAGCATACAGAGTAAGCTAATTAGTAATTAATTATTGTTGAATGTTTAATGCTTTCATAGATGATTAATTTATCTCTCAACCTTTGGCCCTCTTACTTAATTGCACTCAGTACGACTGCTTTGAGCATGCGTGTAGCGCTTGGTAACCCAGTAACGAGTAGCGTTTGGTAATCCCAGTAGCATTGCACTGGTTCAGAATGTGTACAGCAAGTGGGAACGAATACTGGTGTTAGGAATATTTAGAAACTAATTAGTGAATAGTTAAGATAAATTATACACTTATTCCTCTCCCCCTCTCCTTATTAGCATAATACATAAAAATAAAAAAGCTATAAAAATCGCATACCTCAAGCTTACTTAACCATACAACCGTGACGATACAAGTAAGTTTGGGAAGACAATGATTGATTAACCCTGAGTGTTCCATTAATGTGTGTAAGCACTTAGTCCTTGGAGTTCGACCGGATCATGCTTGAAATGCTCGTATTCATATGGTTAAGTGTAGGGGTGCCTCACCACTCATCATCTTACTACTAGCCAAACATGTACAAATATTACATTCAATAACCTGTTTCCTCAACTGGTTATGCTTCTTCTACCTAAAATCACCACTACCACTTTCCCAAATATCATCGACCTGCAACATCTTTTGAAGGATCATCACCTCTTGCCTCTCATCCTCCATCATATTCTCAATATTCTCCTACTTCCCTCCATCATATGTCACAACCAATAACACAAGAAGGTTAAGCACCACAACATCATCAAAAGAATGCTACTTGTGCTATGAGCATACATAGAAATGATAATGCCAATATATCTCCACCATAATCTTGGAAACACCATTTCTTTAGAATAGTTCCCATCCATAAGCACAATACATGTGGACCTACTAACTCATCAAAACCAACATAAGCCCAATCTGATGCAACAACCTTCCTCGCTAGAACGATGTCTCCTACTCATACAAAAAAGCCAATAACCATTACCACTCCAACACAAGACATAAATGATGAACTTATCATTGTGGAGAGATAGGAAAATCCATGCATCACTAATAGTAAAGGGTGTAGTTGTGGACTGGAAATTTAAAATATTAACATAACCCATAACAAAGTTAAGGAACAAGTGTGTGAGAAAAAACTAGTATGTGTAGTAGACACTAAACCAAAAGACAACCAATGGCTTGAAAATGAGAATATAAAGTCGTTTCAAAGATGCATGGAAGCAACCAATCCACTTATTAGTTCTAGACTTAAGAAAATGGACCAAATAGAGGACATAGATGCATACATCTTATACTTTGATTATACACCAGAAATGGATATTGAACATGGAGACCTAGGAATTAAAACAAAAAATCAAGAAGAAGTAAACACATTTGGACCTCAAAAAATGGAAATACCTTCAAGTCCATATGAAGATATGTCTATGAATGATCCAAAGAAGATTATCACCAAAATTAGATGTGCTACCACATGATTAATTAAATCATTAATGGTAACAGATGGAAAATTAGTGGTGTATAACCAAGGGATTGTGCAGTCCATCTCCCAAATGTGCAGTGATAAGATTATTCATGGGGGAGATGCTCCATCCCATTTCAAGAACTAATAAGTATTTTTCACCTTTTTTGTTTTACATTTTTTTATCATTTTCCTATTTCTTTTAAAATTTTCTAATTCTTCATATGTTTTCCATTGCTTAATATTTTTCTTTTCTTTTCTTTATAATCTTCTCTTTTCCTAAGTCATTTTCTTTCTTTATGTTTACGAATGTCCTTTATTTTTCCATTAATAATATTGCCAATGTTGGGTTTTTATTCTATGCTATCAAGATGATTAGATAAGTAATTATGTAAAGTAGTGAGACCTCCCCATCCATCCCTCCATTTCTCTAAATAAAAGGTCTTTTCAATGGAAAAAATTTGGTTATTTTTTAATAAAACAAAAATTAATCAATGATCATTGTACCCTGAAGAAAAAGGGAATGACCAAGTGGGAATGGTAAGGTTGTGACCTTAAGGGGATTTGTTGTATTCTCTTCTTGACTTCCTTCATGTGGTTTATGACTTCTCAAGGAATGTATATCACTCCTTCATCGACCAATAAAAAGGAAGCTCTGTCTTTGCATGGTGTGGTTTCCATTTCAAACAAAAATAAAAATATAGAAAAAATAAAAAAAAAGGATAAATAAAACACAAAAAGTCAAAAAAGAAAAAGAAAAAAAGGAATAAAAAGAAAAAAATAATAATGGAAATTCAAAGCACACCCCTTAGATACAATAATGAGCTACAAGCACTAGTAATGGGGCTAGAAAGACATGTTACCCATGCTTGAAGATTCCCCTCTAACTAAGGCCCTTCCTTCTTCCTTCTCTTTTCTTGTCTTTTTGGAGTGATGATTTTTCTTTGAGGTGGTTGTGGACTCATGGTGGTTAGCAAGAAAAAACACATGAATGCGAGGTTATTGTTCATGGTATGGACTTGGTCTAAACTTGGATGGAAATGTGTGCTAATCATTTTAATCACATTTTTCATAAGAACCTACAGTAGGCATGGTCAAGTACCTTACATCACCCTTCTCGTCCATTATTCACCTCACTACTGCATGTGATTATGAGCTTTTTGGTTTTGTGTAGTATAGTGCAACATCCCAATCATAGTAGTTGTGTGTTTTTTGGAACAAAGGCATGGCCTACATTTAACTTCTCAAGTGTCCACAGACATCTATAAAAGTGGTTATGCAAGGGTATTATGGTAGTAGTCTGCTTTGAGCAGGACCCACTTACATAATTTTTATTGATCATGGCTTTGAACTAACCTTCACATCTTCTAGAACATTAGTAATAGTTCCTTTGAAATCATGCATGATTTTCGGACTACTTCTAATACATTCCATTAATTTTTTCTACCTTTCTATTTCCATATCCATTAATATTTCTAGCCATCTTTTGAATTAGACATTTGTTTTAAATTGTTTGAAAACATGTGTGCTTCCATAGTTATGCTTATTAGTCATGGGGGCTAGGGATGTTCACTTTGAAATTTTTCTAACATCTTATTTTTGAACATCATGGTAACTAATAATATTTGATCAAAATAATATGAATAGCTTGATGAATTTAGTTATCTCATAGCCTTGGGTATAGTATGTTGTCATCACCTTGTCCTTAAATGAAAGAGAAGGGATTTGAAAAGGGTTAATTATTAAGGAAAATTACCAAAACTAATGTTGATCCTTTGGTTACTACAGGTGATGCTAAAAGAAATGCCTAAGGAAGAAGGTCTTTTTCCAAGCATGAAAATGGAGCCAAGAGAAGGACAATGGAGAATATGCCCATGGACAAATTGTAGCACATACAAGATAGTAGCTCATACATTGCATGTTTGCTAGATCCTTAGGATGAGAAAAAAAATTTTAGTCCATCCTTCGAGAATGTTCCACATAACTAGAGAAGCATCAACATAACAATCAAGGTTGAAAGTCTGCCACCACTAGCAGCAACAAGAAGAATCATCTTCTATGGATTTTTTAAGACCTCTACAAATTTTTTAATCTTCAATTTCTATCCAATCTTCTTTTTGTCATACTATCATTTTGTATGCATCCACTAGAATAAAATTTTGTAATGTGGTACTTAAGTTTGTTATGTTAATTTGTTATGTCAAGTGTTAGTCAATAATCCCATACCTTCCAAATTTTGTCAAAAAACTCAAGAATGAGTTTTCATTCAATCTTTGGGGTATGATGAAGCATCAAACTTTTGCATTGATGGGTCCCTATCAACATGGCCTTGTCAATGGATCCTTGTTGATGTTGTCCCATAAATGTAGTGTTCCCCATTGATAGGGCTACATCAACAAAACATTTTCTATGTGTATGAGGCCCCATTGATGCAGATCCATAATAAAGTGTATGAATATGTCCCTTGTGTATTAGCATTCTTTGGTTAATAAAGTAACTGAACTCTTGCAATTTTATTCCATAGTCTTAGAGAATAGTCAGTGAGTGCCCGTAATGTGGATCTAAGTCAATTGTAGATCTTATTCAAGTGGCATTGTACTTGGACACATTCCATGAACAAAAATAAGATCAAGATTGATTCTTATTCATTGTAGCAGTTTAACTTAGATTAGATTTACTTTCCTTGAAATTTACTTTTCATGTACTTAGTTAATATTTATGTTTCCATGCATATTAAGGAATTGGTAGAATGAGCGTGACTAGTTTCAAGCATAAACACATATTTTCTTGATAATCCCAGTAGCATTACTTCTTGGTTCACCCAATAGCATAGCACTTGGTAATCCAAATAGTGGATACGTGGGTTTAGGACATGTACGGCGAGTTGAGAATGGACACTCATCACCCATTTAGATTTTACTTTGTATTGTTAATTAGTTTAAATAATTGATTTCTTTGTTATCATTAGGAGTAGCATAAGGCCAAAACAACATCAAGAATCGTATTCCTCACTATGAACTAAACCATACGTGATAAAGCTACCATTAGTCCAAGTGGGAAGATAGTGAACTACGATCAAGAAATAACGATCTAGATGCCACAACTAGTCCCATATATGGAATTTAGCCAAATCATGAATGAATGATTATTATTCAAATGGTTGGGCATAGTAGGTACCTTGCTGCTCATCAATAGTTCAATGAATTATAAACCATTCCAAATTCTTCATTCAACTTTGTTTCATTATTCTCTATTTGAAGTTAATATCAATTATAAGTCATTTTTATTTGCTATTAACATTATGATTTAGTTTTCCTTGATCCTTATGACTTTAAGAGTCACTAAAATTATCAACATAAACTTGTTTCAAAGAGAAAGTATTACATAATAGGCTTAGTACAAATAATTAACCAAGAAATTACCATCATCATTAAGTTCAATTAGGTAAACATGAATCATGTTATTAGGTTATCATCATAGGTTAACATAAGATGACATAAGAAATTCATAATTAGACCCATAATATCTTCCTAATATGTCATTAATGTCATATAAAATCATTAGATTATAGTTACTTAGTTGTAACCTAGGTTGTTGTTGTTTCAAGAATATTTCGTCAAGTTGATAAAAGTCCAATTTCTTTTCTATTTCATTAGCAAATACATTATTATTCATTTTCTATCACTTCTTAAAGCATGATCCAACATCTATTTCATGTAATAATTCAAGAGTGTTATTGTTTCATCCTATGTCAATGAGATGAATTACAAGTTTCATTGTAACTTAAGGATTCCATTACAATCACATCTAGGGATTTGGACAATTGTCATGAGTTGGCCATGTAGTTACAACATAAGTAGTCTAAGTTAATGTTAAATATTAGTGACATCTAATCCCTGCTAGTTGCAAGAAAATTTATATGTAAAGTTCTCAATAAAACACTAAAACACATTAAAATAAGTAGAAAAAAGAATTTAGAATATTTGATCAAAAAAGAAATTCATTAATTGGTTAGAAATCACTCAAATCAAAACAATATAAATAGAGAGTAAATGTCTAGGAAAGCACATTGGTACAAATATTTGTACAAAAATATATCATAAATAATTAATTTAATCATTGAATAATATTATACATAAACATATAGAAATTATTCTAATACATGCAATTCTTACGAATCAAAACTCAAAACTACTAGATATTTTTTAGAAAACAAGATAAGACAATGAGATACACATGCACATGAACCAAATTACATCGATGCATTAATCCTATAGAATAATCACTCATAAGAGATCCATAGGTTAAACATATCTTCTCTCATGTTTAGATTTTATTTATCTCTTCCTTCACAAAGCCTCAATTGAAAATTGTCACTCTAAAATGTTATATGTATTTTTGTTTTGTAAATTCAAGGTTTGGATGTTCTTACTTGAATATGTGAATTGGGAGCTATTATGTGTGGGTTTTAATATCCTACATAAAATATAGGCTTAGCTTAGAAAAAAGAAAAATAATTTAGAAAAAAAAATAACTAATTATAAATATATTTGAAATAATTCAAATCTAAAACTTAAAAATAACATGTTAGCCCCATGTAAAACAAAAAACATTTAATTAGTTGTTAGTGATTTTTGAAATTGAAACTAAAATTTTTTACTCACACCCACTAAGACCCCTTGCATCTATTAGGAAAGATTTGAAGTTTCTTTCACAAAAGTTTTTAAATTTTTAAATTAAGAGCTACTAGAATCAAACCTATGACCTAAGGTTACCAAGCTAATACTCTTACTAGTAATCTACCACCTCATTGTTAAAAGCACAAAAGATAAGAGGATACGACACTATACCAAGTATTTGATCTAAGATCTATTCTATATGGAATCCATATATTTATCCATTTTTTATCATTTAAGTCCATCAAATCATGGGTAAGCCTCTAATTTTTATTAAATTTTATGCCTTACTATTCTAATTTTTATGATTAAAATGCTAAGTTTCTTATTGATTGCATTTCATTGTAATTAGCATGGACATCAACTTCTTATTATAGTTTATTTCAACTATTATTTCTCATTATGGCATGGTGAATATGACTTTAATCTTTTCCTACCTATTACATCTTATTTCCTATCTTTTCAACTTTAAATTAATGTAAAATCAAAGGAAAAAACTTTTAAATAAATTATAAATAAATAAAAAATAAGAAATTTTAGATAGGAATGCACTAGTGCCTACATCAATAGTGCTAGAACTTCACATTTGATGCTTATTTTCCATGTATTTTTATGTTTGGTTCAAAAAAGTTGAATTCTTATTGTTTTCTACTATGGATTGGAATTCACAATTAAATTCAAGATGTTCTTTGAATTTTTGGTTGTTCTATGTGTGTGTGCACATCTAAGCTAGATGTCTCATACCTTAGTCATAGGAAATAGGTAACAGTCCAAGTATAAATTTTGATTTAATGGAATATTTTAAACATTTTTCTTACTTCATACATGTTCCATTAAAATTTGATTTTAATAATGTTTTACATGTTTTCTCAATGTTTTTAAATTTTTTCATTATTTCATCAGCATTTTTTAGTAGTTTATTCTTGATGAGTGGCGAGGTACCCCTACACTCCACCATACGAATACAAGCGTACACGCGCGATCCGGTCGAACTCCGCAGACTAAATGCCTTAACGCCACAAGAAACACTTGGGGTTAATCGTTCGTTGTCTTCCCAGACTTGCTTGTAAGTGTCACGGTGTATGGTTAAGCAAGTCTAAGGTATGTGATTTTTTTGTTCTTTTCACGTTTTCTCCTATGCTATCAGAGGAAAGGGTTGAGAAACTAAATTAACTCTAACTAAGGTCCTAGTCTAAATTAACTAGCGTCAGCATCCGTTCCCACTTNAGTCATACTCATGCATTGCGTCAAGCAGCCGATTCCTTGACTAGCCGTACACGTCTGTAGATGCTCGTAATCAAGTCGTACTTGAACGCACTAGGAAAGTAGTAAATGAAAGAAATAAAACCATGTACTGCAAGGTTTATCCAATCAAGTTCGTCTTTATTGCTGTACACAACTTGGGTTCAGGTTACAAGCTACTCGAATAAAGAGCCGTTCACTCTAGGACTCCTACTGCGGGCACATGGGGAAAAATTCTAACTCTAGAGTGATCAATCTTCCAGAGCTTCGCTACACTAGCCAGGATTGGGAAATAAGGGGAGTGCCACCTCTTATTTATAGATATGATGGCGGACCACGATATCGCGTACGCGATATCGCATGGGATGCGATATCGCGGCACAGTGCAAATGGCATCTCATCAATTCTAGTTTCAATAACTTAGATGATGTTTTAGCATTTCCACTATTAACATTGTATTCTAGCAACTATATTTTAAACACTTAAGATCTATGCTACACAAGAATATCTCAAGAGTTGGTAATGGAACTAGCAAAAGAATAGGTTTCTTCGAATTCATTAGTGAAACAAAGTTATATGCTTTTTTCTCCATTGTCATGGATTAAGGATTGTTGATCTCATTCCTTAAAAACAAATGAGATCTTCAACAAAAACCAAAAGCACAACTGATGTCATAGTTTCAACAAGTAGTAGAGATAGATGACCTTGAAGAGACTCTTAAGGATGTTAAGGATATTCAAGAGGATATATGCTCAAAAAATGTGTGATGGGGGGATATTTAAGGAGAATAATTATGAGATGTTTCTCAAAGATGAAAATAATTTTCTTAAATAGATTATTTAGAGAAGAATTTTCTATAATTACCTTACCATGTCTATGGATTAGTATTGAAATGAGGTACAAGAATTCTATACCAATATCTCTAAGGATGGTACCTCAACCATAGCTAGTGGTATATCCATACCCATCTTAACATTCCCAATTATAAGGATCATAAGATTTTAAAATGATAAATGGAAAGAATGGTAGTCACATAATAGAATTCATATGTCAAAGTAAATTCTAAATCTTCAATGATGCCTTTGATATGGAGAAGGAAGAGGTGTAAGTATAAAAGCTAGTAATTAATCTTAATTTCATGTAAAATATAATATGCCACAACGTTTTTCCAATGAAGAGAAGATTAGCTATATCAACTTTTGGAACAAAAGTTATGTTAATGATGAGAGGGTATTACAATATAATCATTTCCTTGTTTATGCAAAGTATCATAGCCAAAAGAGGGGTGGACATCAGAAAGAAAGATAGAAGGTGTAAGCCTATTTAGGTCTTATTAGAAGATTTTATGAGCTTGTAGTCATACCACATCATGGGGGTCTATGACCCTCTACCATTATAATGATAAATTGAAAAACCATCATGCAAGGATCATCTCAATGTATACTTAAAGTTGAATGTGAGGCACTTAATTTGAAGGACAAGATGAATCAAGAGGAAGCATCTCATCCAAGACCATAATCCAACTCCATGTAGGATCATTGAGGGTATCATTGTGATCTTGGAGAACATTTTAGGGATAGATGAATAGATAAAGTAGTTTCATTCCCATTCATCTAGATTCAACATTAGGTAAAGTCATGAACCCATATAGATAATGTGTACAGGTCAATCATGCATATCCAAGATAAAGCTCAAGAAGCGACGATCCTTGCTAAAGGATCACAATAATTTGATAAGAATTTCCTTCAGTTACTAGGATTTTTCATGAACTAAGACGCAATTCATGAGGATCTACTTTTATTTTCTCCTCTACTCTATAAGAAACCCATAACCTAGTAGGATATTACATTACAATTCATACACATGTATTTGAATGTAGTATTTCATCCTTAAATAACATATGATGAAGTTTTCCTAATTTCCAACATGTTATTAAAGTGATTCAAGGACCTCTTAATCAACATGAATCTTACAAATAAGTAGATAAGATGAATGTTAAACATGAAGGTATTAAAGTCATGCTAAGAGATGTGGAAAGCAATATAGATGCTAAACTAATTAAGATATGAGTAGATTAGAAAAAATTTATGTTGATAGAACTTTCTATTTGATGAAGCTACTAAGAATCCAATCTAATATCTAGTGGTTGTATATGTGGTTGAAAAATATTATACCACTAATATCTAATCCCTCCACTAGCATTCCTTAGATTACTGTATAGCATCTAAATGTTGATTTGTACATTGCACAAAAGAATGAAGGAGAAATAGTTTTTAGTAAAGACGTCTTAAAGAGAAAGATTCATGAATTTGGACATCAGCCAAGAAGGCATATGCTAAGAAGAAACAAGAAATTATAGGACTCTCATAGATTATGCAAAGATTAAAAGATAAATATCAAATCAAAATCTAATTCAAGAGCTTACTAAGAAGACTACTAGAAAGATTGATACATTCAAACACGTTCATGATATCAAGTAAGCAACTTGGGATATCAAGACTAAATTCATACACAAGCTCTTATAAATAATACATTAGAGGATATTAAATAAGATAAGAGAAGTAAAAAAGATGTTTGACATCCTTAATAAGCAGTTTTAAGAGATGGACATAAAAAAATCAACTCTACAATAGAAGATGAACATCCTTAAAAACATGTACACTCTTCAACCTATAATAGAGAAATTTATCCTCTAGAGGAGCCTTAGGGATGTAGAGGAAGATGTCAAATCTATGAAAAGAAGATATCTTTATATTATGATCTCTTTTATAAGATAGCCACATAATTAGTTAGATAAATAATTACATAGGGCATTAACTAACCTTAAGGTTATAAAATATGAGTTCATGAAAGCAAAAGTCACCATCACTAGTTAAAGTAAAAAGTAAACGATTAGTATTAAAAACCATTGCATGAATAGGAATAACACTAGAAATAAAATAAATTTCTTCAAATAAGAATAAGGAGTCTTAAGGACCAATTCTAGAGATTTTAACCATACATCATACGTATTTCTAGTCTTTCTCATTAAGTGGTAAGCATGCCTGGACATTATCTGTTACAAACATTAGAGTTAATATATTTTGATATGATTAATTACTTCATTATGCTTCATATAGGCTAATTTATTAGTATGCATTGTATGGTTAGATTGGTGATGTTTTATGGTGTTATATTTATGATGCTTTTCTTGGCTAGATGATGCAATAACCTAATTCAATGAGGTTCCCAAGTGTCATGGTTGAAAGTGTGACTTGGGATTAACATGTGTTGTTATCTATAATTATTTTTTAGTGCCTTGGTATTTTGGTTAGTGTGATATCATGTCTTGTATCATAGATGTTAATAGTTAGAGTGAGTAGTGATGTTGATTTATTAGTTTACAGATTTTATGTGGGATTAGCAATTGGTGTATATTATATTTAGTGTTAGTTTTACAAGAGAGGTATAGTTTTAATTGATGGTTTAATTTAGTATAATGATGTTATTATTATTAGTTTTTTTATATGTTTATATGAGAGTGGATTTTGGTTATCATTGATTATGCTTGAGTTTATTTGTAAAAACAAGTAGTCTATCCTAGGAATAGGGTTGAGTTGTTTTCATTATGAAAACCCCACACTCAGTTCTAATTGGGTATAGCTAGTATTCCTCAACTAGAAGCAAAATATCTACTAAATTAGAGACTCATGGTAGTGCAATCATGCTTCATATGTTTGTGTATCCATGTGTGTATCTATATTCATTAGTTTTGTATGTTAATTTTGTAGATGGGATATAATGTTTCTTTCTTTTTAATTGATGGATTAGCAAGTTTTTATATTTCTAATATGAAAAAGGGATTGTGTGGAATTTTTGATTTTCTATGGAATTGATACATACTATGCTTGAATGGGTATTGGCATCTATTCATCAAAAATATAATTATTTTTTGATATATTCCTAGTTATGGAATTTGTATTTAATTGGAAAGTAATGTGCATGTCTTGTTATTATAATTTCATGTATTTCCTATGATAATTAAAATTTTGTAATTTTATATCTTACAATTTGGTTATAGGGATTTCTCCTTCAATTTGATGGCTTGTATCTATATATTACATTACTATAGAACTATCGACTTGATCATTTAATGATTTGAAAGTATTTAACATCATTTGATCTCTGGCTTTCGTCAAACTAGCACTCAAACCATGACTGCAAGTTTATCACAAGTTTCATGAAAGTGGTAGTTTTAAACATAGCTTATGGTGGGATAATGGTAAGAACCAAGACTTCTAAATATGAAAGACTTGTTTGAATTTCTATAAAATTCGGATTTTTGTATAAACCACAAGTTATGGTTAAGGAATCATGATTCATGATAAGGTCCACATAGATCATGGTTGAGTTGTGATGTCTATTTTTTGCATTCTTTAAGTCATTTTTATCATCATTCAAAAGCCTATACAAATCATGAGCTAGGATGAGATTGTGATCTATACTCACAAGTTATGATCTAACTACAAAATTCTAAATTCTTGTTTCAAAAGGTCATCATGGAGTTGTGGAAATATTATTTTCTATGTTTTTTAGCAAGTTTTAATTTCTATACTATCTATGATCCTTGGAATGAGTTTGAGACTTTGTTCTAGGTTTATCCAAGGTTCTTAGTAAAGTTTTGATATATGAAGCTATCAATGCTATGTCTTTCATTACAGCCATGAGTGTATAACCATGTGGACTTAGTTGTACTTTGGTTTCATAGTTCCTTCACCATCAATGCTAATTATTGAAATGCTTGTCTATATGATTGTTACTTGTTATAATCTAGTACCGAGTGATGTATCTAATTACTAAAGGGTATCTTATAGTAAGGTGTTTGATCCTCTATAGATAGGCATCAATGAGGCTCTTCCTATGAGCCCCATCCTATAGAAGATATTGAGTGTTTTCACCTTCTCTGGTCTCTTTTACCTCTAGGACATTAGATAGATTACTTAACATCTTTTGCATCAAGCATGTTTGTCGACAGTGGGAATATTTGTGATGTACGGATATTTCTTCTAATACCCTTTGTTTCTTCCCTACATTTTTGTGTCTAGGTTTCAGACTTAATAAAATGTCTTAGGGGACAAGAATAAGTCTTGTGTAAGAGCTATTGTTGACAAAATATGTCTTGAAGCTAGAGGCAACATCTTGCTAAACTTGCTATCTTCTCAAGAAAGACATCTTGAAAGAGGAAGGATGTCTTGCATAATGCATCTTCTAGTAGGAGGAGACCACTTGTCGAAGAAGGATACATATTTCGAGGATAGGATACATCTCCCTTAAAAGTGAGTTTTGATAGGAGACATCTTGCCAAGATCAAAGATGACTCATACATCTAGGGAAACTTCCAAAACCATCCATACCAATTCATGAAATAGTTGGGATAATTTGAAAAAGATGAAAATAGTTGGAGACAAGGTGAGAAGACCATGGAAATATTAAAAGAACCTCAAGTTGAGTTAAGAGAAGATTTCTAGATTTCTTATGTTCTTATTATTCATAAATATTGACGTAATTCATAATTATTGATACCATGAGTAAGAGAGAGAGAAATATCTCTTGAGTGTAGAGAGCTATGCAAGAGAGGGTGATAAAGAAGTGTGATTGGTGATTTCAAATTCAAGATTAATTTGTGATGTGTTGGCCTATGTATTGCATTCTCATATGTCTAACTTATGAGTCAAGATCTCAATCCCAGATTGTGGGAGAGTTTTTCTATTGGTTGTATGTTGCATTGAAAAAACCCGTTGTCCCATTGTAGAACCCCAAGCTTTGCAATATCATTTGAGTGTGAGAGGTTTTGAATATCATGGATTTTGGAAACCCTATTATAATATTCTAACTGAATAATTGAAGATAGCTAGTTTTCTTATTTTCTAGGAAATTAATTATCTTTTTTATAATATTTGGATTTATTAATTGAAGGTGATTTAATTATGGATTAAACCTACTTCAATTTAACACCACTAGAATTATTTAATACTAATTAATAAATTCATACTCATGATAGATGATTAATTGATTATACATGGTAAAAATATCACCTTTGACACTAAGTTTCATCCATGGTAATCTCCTTGTATGTTGATTAGTTTGTAATGACGATGAAGGATGATCCTATATATTATTTCTTTATTATGCATGATATGATGTAATATGGCATATTGTGATTTATAATAGACACTAACATATTATTGCAGGTTGAATTGTTCTAGCATACTTATCCATGGTTCTTGTCCTTCTCAACCAAGGAAATGTACCAAGGTTTCTCACTTAGTCTTACTAATTCCCTCTTATTTTTATATGACCAAGGACTATGAGAAGAAGGAAGACCATAAGCTTAGTTGATATATTTAGTGATTATGCTCTTATCCTATTTCCTTTATTTGTAGTATACATTGCTTGATGCTCATGATTATGGATATTGATTACTAAATATTTTCATTAGATGTTTGATGTAACTTATTTCTATTTTTATCTATTATGTTGGATATTTATGGATCATGTTGTATGACATATCTTACATATTTGGATATTTGGTTCATGATTAATATATATGTACTTATCCCTCTCATATAGAGTAGTATATCTTTATGCTTATATTGATTTTTATGATAGTTTATGATCATGTCTTAATTATTCATTTTTTGGTTATTGTGTTTCTTGAATAATTTATTTCTTATCATGCTTCACTATAATTTTATTATTCAACCATAGTGTTTCTTGTCATGACCATGTTCATTCTAGGAATTCAACCACACATAGCATCTTCTCGCCTAGGTTATATAGAAAACTATTATAACTACCACCTCTTAATGCTTCTCATAGAAGTGATAAATTTTGTAATCTATTGTAGAAAATTTTTGTAATTTGCATGTATGTCACTTCTCTATGTAGATTATGTGTCATGTATGATTCCAAGGTTTGATGTCATGTATGTTAAAGCTAAGAAACTAGCTTTATTGAATCATGGAAAAATGATGAGATATCCAATGGAAATGTTGTACTCCATTCTAAGCCCTAGGTATTTGGGAGCTATGGTAACACAGTATGTTCATAATTTAGATTTATTTTGATTAGATGTATTATTTCCTTTAGGCTTGTATAGGTTCTTTTCATTCTCACTTTTTCTAGTTTAGGTCATGTCCTAGCATATCTTGAGGCTTTAGGATTTCTACCAATCTTGGAGAAGTTAATTAAAATATGTGTTTTTAACTTTGAATTCATTCAAACATGAAATTCAAGTTTTTGGTTATTAGATAATATGTTATCATTCTCATCATATACCAATTTCCAAATGGTGTTTCTCCATAACGAAGATGGTATTATTCTAAAACTAAGTAATGTAATTAGTGTAATAAGACTCTTAATGAAAGGGAAAGTTGTACAAATGGACATGTCTCTTAAAGTAATCCTTGGATGCTTGAGCTAAGGTATTTATAACTAGAAATTAGAGATCATATACCATGGAGTTATGATCTAGAAAAAGCAAATAATAGGTGCTAGGTGAAGCAAGATAGGAAAAAACTTAGCCACTCATTCTAGTTGAGTATAATCCCATACATGATGCTAGTGTTGGAATGCCTCTAAGGGATAGATTCTAAAGGAATAAAACCCTAAGAAACTCTTAGAGCATGACCTAAGAACACTTATTCATTTTCTAATCTTGTCATTCATAAATTTTCTTTTCATTTTTTCTACATTATTCATATTATGTTCTTTATGCATAATGTCAAATGTAATATGTATTTGATATTTTTCATAACCTCTGAATACAAGATGTTATAATTGATATTAGAGTAAACCATGAATTAGAGTGAATCAAAATTAAGGATAAACCATGATACAAACTATGAGCCATGATCTATGATGAATCACAAACCATCATTAGAAGTGTACCACATCTAAAATAAACCATATTGGCAAAGTTAGTTATGATCTAGGATGAATAAGAGACCAACAAAATACACCAATTATAATAGATTTTGGAAATATAAGGAGAAACATCCATCTAGGTAACCCTTACATGTTTCTTAATAGGGTTATACTTTTTCATAGTCAAGTAAGAACCTAAACTACTATATCCCACAACAAAAAAAAATTAGTATTTTGGTTAGGAACCCTCTTATATAGAAGTAATCCTTCCTAGATCCTTCTATGAATTTAGTATTATTTCATAATATCAGTAACTAAAGTCTTATAAGATCTTGTCTCATTATTAAGTTTTACTTTTCATTGAACACACAAACCCTAAATAAGTAATAAATGTAACATCCTTAACCTATCTAGTTTTTAATCACTAACTAACTCATAGGAATTAATTATAAAATTATATTGGATAAACATAAGGAAATTGAGCTAACTATAGATTCCCTTTACCTCACTAGGAATAATCATTAGTAAGGGGTTAGTAAGAAAACTAAAACTCATGAGATAATAGTGAAGTATTATACCTTGCTACTCTTCTTCTTAAAGCATGATAATCCTTATCCCCTTATCAACACTAAGAGTATAGCCAGGATATCTAAGATTCTACAATCCTATATGAAAAATGGAAAGAATTAAGGTTGGTGTAATGTTATCTTTGGTGTAACTGGTAAGTAATCAAATTTAAGTCATCTAGAAATCTTAATCTCATCAATAAATCAAATTATTAAGATTACTTTGATGAAAAAACTACATGTTAATCACCAACTTGAACAAAATGTTTATATTAAAATTTCTTAACACTTTTTATATATTTTAAATAAAATAAAATTTAAATATTAATAAATTTAAAAATCCAAAGGACTTTTATAGCATTGGTGATAGGTCCATGCATGAACTATGTAGCCCAGCCACATCACATCATGGTAGGGTTTTATGTATTAACACAACACAACTACACTATGTCATTGTAGGGCTATGTAGTAATACAACCCTTGCCATGCTGCATCAGAATAAGGTCTTACATGCTAGCATATCTCTTACTACATTGTATGGCTATAAGTGTGGCATTCAACTATGAGTGTGGCTATGAATGTAAACCTAAAGAACCATTACATAGGAAAACACTCACTTCGATTCCCTCTTAGCTAGTTATCATCAAATATTTTTCATTATGTGTGACTTCTCTACCATCATCCTTTGTTCAATCACCCACATTCAATTGTGCATTCTATGTGATAAGGTTGCACCACAAACTAATGCCCAGCTACATGTCTTTTGAGCTACACAATCTAAGAGGCTATAAAAATACAAATCCTCATTATGGCCATCCCATAAAATCAAACCCTTGCTATCAACTGCAAAGACTAGAACCTACATTTTAAATCATCACTCCTACCCTTTTTCACAATAATATCTACTATACAGACAACTTTCCTCATCCACTATGATCATCTTCATTACCACTTTCACCACATAGGTCACTATCATTATTGCTCTTTCCATAGAACCCCTCATGGAAGTAGGAATCTATGATACCCAATGATACAATGAACACCATAGTTCTAGATCAAGCTAACATCAATAAACATCATAAATACTATAGTTGCATACTATCCTAGCACTAACATATGTTGTTGGTCCACACTAGCCCAACATTAGCAAACATTGGTGATCTATGCTAGGCTGGATAGTTGAAAAAAGCCTTCTTTTAAAAAAATTTAAATCTTCAGTCAAGTTTAAATATAAATTCTATTTAATTTATGCATAACCTAGTAATTGGATTAGTTTGTAACCATTGAATAAAAAACTAAAAAGTTAAGCATGCTTGGATTAGAGTAGTACTAGAATTGATGATGTCTTGAGAAGTCTTGAAATTCATGCCTTAGGATTTTAATCACAACAATCATAAATAAGTCTTTTTGGATGAGAAAAAGTCATTTCCACTATATTTTAACCTTTTGACCATGCTAATGAATTCAAATTAGTTTATAAATCACTCCCTTAAATTGTGCCCTAATATCCTTAGAAATTAAAATCATTACAACTTTCATATCCAATATTCATTTCAGATGAATAAATAGCTATTTCTAGCATACTTTGGTCTCTTGAATCCAATTAAGAGATGTGAAATTGATCATACAAAACCAATTTAAATTTTACCTTGATAGGCCTATAACTATACTATTTTTTGATCTAGTAACCATACATAACAACCTAATGGTTATCTATAATAAATTTAACCTTTTATTAGTCCTAGGAACATATGAATAGGTAATTAGAATATATTCATTTTGATAGAATTCCTAGACTACGAACCATGACCTAAATAGAAAAACCTAGGATTAGCAACCCCTATAAATAATTATTCACACTCTAAAATTTAGTATCCTAAGGAAGGTAGAAAGGTCATAGAAGCCTAGGGAATGAATCCAAATAATATTCAAGGAATCAAATAGTTGAAGGATTAGTTGGCAAACCAATAGAACAAGGAAGACTTATATCAACCCTATGAGCAATCATGTTATTCAATAGATATCGATGATTATGGAAAATCATAATCTTTTTTTAACAACGCATATGATATTCATAAGGGATAATGAGATAGGAAAGAATCTAGAAATAAATATAAAGATCCTAAAAAATGATGTTCTTGAATGGACCCCATCAAGTGCAAGACATTATCCTACTTATCCATCTTGCACCTTGGATTATCATGAACATTAACATCCATGTATGTTTGAAAGTTAGTGAAAATGTTGGAATAAATATTAAAAGACATGACTCTTAAAATTTCATAACTTCATGATATGAAAAATAAAAAATGATCAAGTTTCAAAAAATGTCATGTGTCTTGATATTGGTACTAAAGATGTACTCCTCAGGTTCATCATACTGTTCCATTGACCAATGCATACTCTACCTACATGAAATCATTAGTAGATAAGTTGGATCCTCAAAATAAAAAATAGATTATACTTATGGATGGTGTTCATCAAGGAATAGAGTTTACCAATTATGTTACCATGATTAATAAAGATAGATAAACATCTTTCTTCATCAAGACCTTAGACTATATTTGAAAAGATATCCAATTCTTCCAAGTTACAAAGCTACTAGAGTTAAATTCTAATTAATTTGAGCAATATGAAGTCTTATTATTTGTCCATATTTTCTTTATGGAAGAATTGTGAAAACATCCTTAGATTTTGAGAGGAAGATAAAATCAAGAAAGTTTTTAACTTTTCTTTTATTTTTTATTTTTTTTTATTTTTCTTTCTTTACTTAATTTTTATTTCTAAATTAGATAAGTAAAATATTCTTAGGTAATATAATTTAGAGATAATAATTTACCCTATCTTCACTTGATAACCAAAGACATGTGTTGCACTTACTATAATACTAGTTAGAACTTATACTTGGTGGTTGCTATAGCTTTAATTCATCACTTTTTATTACCTAGATATTGATGTATGTTTTTGATATGATAAGATTTAATTTTTCTCAAATAAATTTCTTACATATTTCCTTTGAAAAATAAATGAGAGAATCTTAACTCAAAAATGTATATAATGAAGAAAAGAAAAGGATTAGATCATGAAGAAATATCTTTAATGAAGCATAAAGAAAGACCATTACTATGAACTCATTTGAAGACAAACAAAAGCCGATCAAAATAGTTTGTCATATTTTCTTTTCCAAATAATGTCATTTCATAACTAGGATGATGTCATTCTATAACCAAGTGATGTAATTAATGTAATAAGATTATTAATAAAAAGGTCCATTGTAATAATCAACATGTCTATTGAGGTAACCTTTGGGGATTTGACCTAAAGTATTTATACCAAAGAATTGAAGGTCATATCAACATGGAGTTACAAAGATTACAAAGGCAAGTAATGAGTGCTGAGTGAAGTAGGATAGAAAGAGACTTATCCACCTCTTCTGGCTAGGTATAAACCTAACCATGGTGATAATGCTAGATTACCTCTAAAGAATAAATGCCTAACGAACATAATCCCAAAGAATTTTTAAAGCATGTGTTAAGATCACTTATTTATTTTTAAATTTTTTATTAATAAAGTTTCTTTCCATTTTCTTCTGCATTTTTCCTATTCTATTATTTATGCATAATGTCAAATGAACATATATTTAACATTTTCCATTACATCTAGTAATCAGATGTTATAATCTTGAAGCTAGACCATCTTCTACACTAGCTTCTTGAAGCTAATACACTCAAACCATTCTTGTTAAACTTCATTAGGAACATATTTGGAATTCATCCTATGAACTAACATTAGGTTTCTAACATATAGAAGCTAATGTACCTATTGATTTCCATTCCAAAAAAATTAAATACCAAGGTAGTTGATCTCATTTTTAACCTTTTATTTTCATTCATCATTTTACTTTTGCATGAAGAAATCTTTCTTCCTTTGGTAATTTATTTTTCCTTGTTTGTGTTAATCTTTTTGATGTTACCATTTTTCTATGTGGTAAAATTTTATCATATGGATTTTATTTTTATGTATATCCTAGAAGCGTTTAGTCAATACAAATTCAAGTATTTGTGTAATGAATAAAGTTTATATTCCCTTTTATTTTTTATATCAGTATGCCATTAAACTTATAAAATACTAAAACAATGAGCTACATGTTATATCTCTTGCAAGTTAATTAATTTTTAATTTAGTTCTATATTATATTAAAGTAATTAGTTTCTATTTAGCTAGATGTGTAAAGCTATAATAATTCAACCTTATTGAAGAAGGTTATGTCTATAAGGCATGGAGTTAATCCACAAATACATAACTAAAGAGTCATCTTTTATTATATATTTCTATTTGGAAAATATTTCACCTATTTCTTAAGTAGTTGCAATCCCATATGAGAGTATGAGCATTGCACCTATTCTATAGAGGATTGTAACATGTGTAGTTTGTTTTGATGATGTGTAAATGTTACATTGTTTCCACACAAAGGGATAACAATATGTTATTTAAATTATTACTTTATTTTATATTCAAAATTACATAAAAATTATAAAATTATAAAAATATCTATTGTCCTATCATGACAATACAAGTATTTTTATAGCATATGTACTATAGCATTTCTTATTTTAATACTATATGGATCATTAGAAACCAAAAGGAATAATATTTTAATATTAATATTACATTTTCATACATTAGAATATAAATAATATAAAATCATAAACATGAAGTCCAAAACAGAAGGACATATAAGATCATGTAAATCAAGTATTAGATAGCACACCATACGAATGGCTTGATACTAAGCATTGGTGATAAATTTCATCACTAACATCACCATAAGCTTAAATTTAGGTGGTTTTTGATCTTTGGTATCACCATGGTGTAGATAATCCTAAATAATTTTAGTTGAATTAATTTAGATAAATATAATATTAACTATAAGCATGAAATAAATGACAAGTTAGTTTCAAGTATTATTTCCTACCTTTTTCCTTTTTGGATGTTGTAACCTAAACCTTTTTAACAATTATCCCCAAAACATATAGTTAAATTAGAACTTTATAGCTAAGTACTACCAAATTAGGAGGTGATCCTTTAAGTGGATCCACCACTTCTTTGCAATTACAAATTTCCTAATGATTTATCTCAATCTATCTCTTAGGAAATTTATAGAAGGTAAATTGTTTACATAGATTCTAAGTTATTTACCTCATTTATTAAGTTTTTTGAGCTATTTAAATCTAGTTTGGAAAGATTGAGGTTTAGATGTTCTCCATGCACAAACTTATTTTTGTTGGTAGAATTTCTTGATTTGATGATGGTTTCTAAGGCTCTTAATATTGGTTATTTTACTTATTATCATACTTTATTAATTATTCAAAATTAGACTCCCTTTCTTAATCCATCATCTCCTAAATTTCAAAGGGTTCCTTGTTTTGTTAGATTGTCAAATCTTCCATTAGTTTTTCAAAAAGATAAAAGAGATATTATCTCTTTGATTAGGCCAATCAAGAATTTTTAAATTCTAGCTATAGATAGTGGTTTTCATAGGATTTGATATATGATTGATATGTATCATGATTCCCCTAAGTAATAAATTCTTCTACATATAGGTGAAATTGATTATGTAGAAGATTATTTATTATAATCTTCCAATGTCATGTCACTATTATCATGGAGAGGATCATGTGTTTAATTCATGTTCTATTATGCTACAAACAAAGGCTATGCAAGCACGTCAACAATAAGCTACTACAAACACTAATAATGTTTCTTCTAAAAATGTTGTAGATCTCACAACATTGTCTTATATTGATGTTTCAACACTTAGCCCACCCTCTTCTTTTATTGTTATTAAACAAAATATACCTTTGAGAAAGGTTCAAGTTAAATTAGTTTCAAATAATTCTATAGTAATTAGAAGGAAACAAGTAGTTGTTCCTAATGTCTCACGAAAATATGTTATTAATTCAAATGATTTCCAAATGGTACCTCATAATAAAACACATCAAGGAACTCTATTGGTAATTATATGCCAAATCTTTAGAATGGATAGCATGTTCAATACATTTTAACTCCTAATGCTATTGTTCAAGATTTGAAGATAATTTCTTATGATAATGTTAATTCTATTAACAAGGTGAGGTTTTTCTCCCCCTCCATCCAATGTTAAATATTTTTATGAAATGTCTGATTTCCTACCCCAAAGTGGATATTTTTCAAAATTGGTTATAAAGATGAAAACCTAAAAAGGCATAACCAAAATCATTAGGCCTTTTCCTTTTATTGATATGGACTTTTTGTTCTCTATAGTACTCTGATTTTGTACTCTAAATTATATATATATATAAGGGTCTAACATCCCTTCCCCAAACTAATTACTATTTACCATAATCAAATCCATAACTTAGAGCTTCAAAATCAAATCTCTTACATCAAGTTAGCACCTCGCTATTTTCTAAAAGTTTGTTTATCACATTCCTTTGTAAATAAACAATTATAAATTTACCTATTGGACTATAAGGCTAAGCTATCTATTTACAAGCTAACATATAATGATAAATAATTTTTCAATTTTAAACTCGTAGATACTCAATAGTATAAATTAAAATTTGCTATCTCTAAGATAAATTAATCATAAATGTAATAACCTATGTTCCTAACTCCTAGTTTATGTTGTAGTATTCTTTCATTAACCTATAGCTTGACCTATGTATTTTATTAATTTTTTGATGCTATTGAGGATTTGATCTCACGATATATCAAGTATTTTATTTCTGAATTACATTTGGAGTATTTTATAAACCTTTTATTAAAGAATTTTTTTAAAAATTGTAAATTTCTTTTTATAAGTATTCTTATTTTTGGAAACATCTTGTATCTTTCTATAAAATAGCACTTTTTAAATTTTTGAATTTATATTTAAAAATTACTAATTCTGTGGTATTTTCTTACTAAGAATAGGTTGTTAGGATGATGACACATGTTGTAAACTAATAGTTGGATATATTGGAAATACTATATTTTTATAAGAACTTGCTCAGGCTTTAATCTATTTCTTTTTTAGTAAACGTGGATTTTTCTAAAACCTAATGGACTTTGGTTTAGCTTTTCTAAAATCTACTAGACTCTAAGTTAGCATTTCTAAAGATTATGGAATTTATCAATGAAATATTCCATTATGAACTATTATTTCTATGTTTACATCAAAAACCTTGGGGATTATGTATAAAGTTAGGATTTCTATTTTATAATTATTCTTTATCCATTTCTATCAATGAAGCTTTCTCATTGATGATCTTGATATTATCTTGACACTCTAGTAGATCTAATCTTATGTGTTTTAGGCCTACTCATGTTACATGTGATTATTCACATGAAAGGATTCATGATTTAAAATGATATGGGTAGTTAAGCCATATTGAATTGCTTCTAAAGTTGATTCATCTAGGATCAAGTGAGGCTTGGTCAACTAGTCCTTGAGGAAGATCACTAATAACATCCAAGATAAGCAAGACCTTTTCAGCCTAAATAGTCCTTATGGATGGTCAATTTCTTAGCTAACCTATTTCTTAACATTTTGAGGACATCATGATTTTTTAGTATTGATTATGGCTTCTTATCTTATGAATCATAACATGATTACCTATGCAACATTTGGTCTCATCCTATAACTTGTTATAGGTGCACCAAAGTGGCTGGCTATACCAGAATATTTCTGATCCTTATTGCATGTTTGCATGTAAATTCAAGTAATAGGAGCTAGGAGCTTAATGTTTATGGAGCATGATCAATAGAGTTTCTTCCTTATTTATATATTTAGTTTTTTTGTTTTTGAGAGTATGTTATGTTGGACATGATGTACATGGATGGTCATATTAATGATTATTAATGACTCTCCTTGAGATTATGGTTTTATCATGATTTATAAGATTTAATTATAAGCTTTGGTTTATGATTATGAAAATTCTTTTTAAGCACTCTAATGTGAATTTATGATTTACCTTGCATGTTTGTTTAAGTTTTATAATACTTATGAATATTTATTCTCTTAAATTAAAATCATGATGACATCACATGCCCTAACTATTAGGCTATGTATAATTTAATTATGGATTATTTTAAGTAAAATTTTGGGATATGACAAGTTATTATTGGAGAATGGTTTTGGATCACTATTTAGAGTTTGTTAGTTTTTGTATATGCCTCCAAGGAAAAAGGAAAGTAATGAGACAAGTTCTAATAATAGGAAGTGATAGTTGGTCCAAAACCTATAAATGTATTAAGCAATCAGAATATCAAAGATAGAGTCTCAAGCATAAAGTCCACTAACCAAAGCTTGACTGGGAAGTTTAGCAAGTTGCTTTGACCTATGTTCAAAGAAACTAAAGACTCATTTTTTACTCATGCATAGGTGAAGGAGATAGAAAATACTTTTGGTATTTTAAATTGCTCAGTAATACAAAAGATAGATGTCCACTTAAAAACCCTAAGCATCTAAGCATTGGTAAAATAATTTACTTTATTTAATATGTTGGAAAGTGGACAATGTGTATGGGATGAATTTAAAAAGGACGTATATGAGCATAATTCTATTAAAACTTATTATGATAAGAAGGAGGATGAATTTTATACTTCGTTATAAGTTGATGTATCAATTCATGAGTATGATAGTTGCTAAGAATATCAACTCACTCTTAGAGATAATTCTTATTCTCAGTATATCCTAGTAATACTAGAAGTTATATGTTTATGTTTGTTAGTTTGTTTATATTTACTTGACTACTTTATGTATTATGGTTAAGCATTTGTGAGGTCATTGTAGGTTGCAATAAGTTATAATCTACTCTTGCAGGTAATAATCCCATATATTATCCAAATTAAGTAATAAATTATGAGGTTACTATGTATTTTAGTAAGTCAAAATTTACTACAATATCTTGTAATGGTTAATTGCACATGTTTTTTTAGTTAGGAGATCTGTAGATCATAGTAAGCTATAGGCTCTAAGTTGCAAGTCATCACATGATTGCAATGAAGTCGTAGTTTGATGAAAACAAAGATAAAAATAATATGCATTTTACCAATGTTTCTAGGTGTATACTAAAGTGCTTAGTGGGTTAAAATAAGATGAGGATGATGTATTAAAAGCTTTTCTTGATTCTAAAAAATTTTAAATTCTTAATGATCATGAGTTGACCTAATAAGATGATGATCAAAATCAAGTTCCTATAGATATTTATGATAATATATTTAGATAGGATAAAGGAACAATGGAGTAAAGAGAAATTAAAGCCTAGGAAGATGAAAATTCAACTTGAAAGAATACATTCACAACACGTTTTTATTACTTCAAGACCAATTCATTACATTAATGTATGACCATAAAATTTATAAAAAAATATTGAGAACATACTTGGTTTTAATGAAAATACATTCTCCAATTATAAAAATTTAAAACTAATTGAAAAATATGATGAATTGGAACCAAAAATAAGTACTTCTATCCATCAATTCA
>MNCI01033476.1:705-133198 GCA_015680685.1 Gnetum montanum
AGAAGCCAGTATATTCTCCTAATCCAATGACGTGTTCTTGTTCATGCTCACCCATCAACTTATTATCGGTTATCATCTTACAACCTACCACGTCACATTTCACAGGGATAAAATTTGATTTTTCTTTGCAGAGGACAATTAAAGATGCCCTTCATAGAAATAGTCAAATCATTAAAGCAACCCTACATGACCAGAAAAGAAGCATTTACAAATAATTTAATTTATAAAATAATTTATAAATGATGGATAAAATATAACGTTTTAATGTCATTACTCTGTTAACCGTAAGTAGCAAAGTTACCATTACCTATATTCGAAAGATACATTCAAATTTTTTTTATTCTTTTAAATTTTTTTCACCAAATCTTAGTAATCAAGGACGTGACATTTACAACTATGAGTGTGGATAAATATTGCACTGGGGCATCTGACCTTAATCATCTCTAAAAGATTACCCAAGAATATATGAAAGAAGTATCAATAAATTAAAATTTAAAAATTTAAAATCTTGTACAATGTAAATACTATACAATTGACAAGTAGATAGTTTTTAAAGAAAGTAAGTAGATAGACAATTATGAAGTTAGAGTTAATACATTCTAATGTTGGTAAATATGAAACGATATCAAGAGATGCTGAAAAAGATTACTTTTTGCTATTAGTAAATAATTTTACAAGCAAGATATGGATGTACCTTCTGCAAAGTAAAATTAAAGTGTTTTAGATGTATATATCCACTTTGGTAAGAAGGCAAAAAGGAGACTTTATTCCAAATAAAGACCTTGAGAACATATAATGGGATATAGTGACATGTTTATTAAACATGAACTTTTAGTGCCATGTACTCTACAATACAATGGAATTGCAAAGAGAAAGAATAAAACATTAAGGAAGATGGTTAGTTGTATGTTAACTTATGCGAAAATGATTACGAAGTGGCAGGGAGAGATCATATTCATAGCCTTAAAGATCATAAATCACTCTTCTACAAAGAGGATTAGATTTTGTTATCTAAGAGAAAATCATCTTGTAGCTCTCAACTATGTTTTGAAGTGTGTCCTTGGCACTCTTAATTATGGCTTAAAATTTGTTAAGGAAGATGGAATGTTGCATCGTTTTAGTGTTGCTAACTAGAAAGGTAGCATAGAAGATAGAAAGTCTACCCTGGGCTTCATAATCTATTATGATAAATATATGATTTATTAGAAATCTAGGAAGCAGAGATTGAATACATTATCATAGCTGACTTTTTTCAACATGTTTTATAGCTTCTAAAATTGTTTGAACAAATGAAAATTAGTGTGAAGTCTTCCATTGAAATATTTGTTGACAACATGCCTACCATTCAGTTATCTCAAGAGCACACTACAAAAAAAAGAGCAATCATATTGAAATAAAATATTATTTTATGAAAAGAAAGGTGAAATAAGATGTCTTTTTTCCTAAATATGCATCCACTCATGAACAAATTATTAATATCATGACCAAGAGGCTTTTAGTACACAAGATAGATTATTTCATGACGAATTTGAAGATCATCCAAGTCAAAGACAAAAATGTCCTGATTAGTTAAAAGGAGGTGATAAAACCTGATATGTTGGGCAACTAAGTCATGGGGGCATGATGAAGTATCATTTTTTTCAAGTGTATCAGTTAACTAAGATATTGCAAATGCTATATCATAGATGCTATGTTACATCTACATTAATACATCCTCGTTGATGCATCTCAATTAGCTGCTACAACATGGATTTGACTCAATTGTATGGCGTCTTATTTGAGTGGCATTGTACCTAGATACATTTCATGAGCAACAATAAGATTGAGAATGATTCATATTCATTGCAGCACTTTGACTTAGAATAGACTTTCTTTCAATGCACTTTACTTTCCATGTATTTAGTTAATATTTATATTTTCATGCACATTAATCAATTGGTGGAATGAGCATGACTAGTTTCAAGCATAAACATGTATTTGCTTAGTAATCCCAACAATGTTATTAGTTGGTTTGCCTAGTAGCATAACACTTGGTAATCTGATGAGACGCGGTTTAGACTAGGCCACGATATCGCGTCTTCTCCTGCGATATCGCATACGCGATAGCGCGTCGAGCCGCCATTTCTATAAATAAGAGGCGGCACTCCCGTCATTTCCCAATACTGGCTAGTGTAGCGAAGCTCTGGCAGATTGATCACTCTAGAGTTAGAATTTTTCCCCATGTGCCCGCAGTAGGAGTCCTAGAGTGAACGGCTCTTTATTCGAGCAGCTTGTAACCTGAGCCCAAGTTGTATACGACAATAAAGACGAACTTGTTTGGATAAACCTTGCAGCATGTGGTTTCATTTATTGCTTTATTTCCTGCTTTCCTAGTGCGTTCAAGTACGACTTGATTACGAGTGTCTACGGACGTGTACGGCTAGTCAAGGAATCGGCTGCTTGACGCAATGCATGAGTACTACTCAATTACGAGCATTGGATGCTTGGTAACCCAGTAGCGTATTCCAGGATTCTGCACTTGGTAACTCCCGGGTCTAATGTGTACGGCTAGTTGAGGAATCGGCTGCTCATTGCTAGGCTAGATCATGTGATAAGTATGACTTAGTTACGAGCACCTACAGGTGTGTACGGCTGGCTAAGGAATCGGCTGCTTATCACACGTAGGCTAAATAGGTGCCTCAGTACGACCACTTCGAGCACTTGCGTTACGTGCGGCGATCCCAGTAACGATTAGTGTTTGGTAAGCTGCAATTGCATAGTTCAGGGTGTGTCCGGTAAGTGGGAACGGATGCTGACGCTAGTTAAATTAGACTTAGATCTTAGTTAGAGTTAGTTTAGTTTTCTCAACCCTTCTCCTGGTAGCATAGAAGATAAGCCTAAAATACCAAAAAAATCACATACCTCAGACTTGCTTAACCATACACCGTGACACTTACAAGCAAGCCTGGGAAGACAACGAATGATTAACCCCAAGTGTTTCTTGTGGCGTTAAGGCATTTAGTCTGCGGAGTTCGACCGGATCGCGCGTGTACGCTCGTATTCGTATGGTGGAGTGTAGGGGTACCTCGCCACTCATCAATTGGTATAGAATAACATAGTCCATAGCATACGTGTGATATGATATGAATGATTTGTAAATTATGGAAATGATTTAAAATAAGAGTGACATAAATAGTGTAACCAGAACTTTGCTAAGTTCTTTTGATTTAACTTTTGCTAAAACTTTATACATTAGGAAAAGTCAACAATAAACTAAATTAACAATGGTTAACTTACAAACATCATGATTCAAACATCTTAAGAAAAGTCAAAACAATGACCAACTACTTAAGAAATTTGATTGAACACTATCAAGTATCTTTCTAATACTTGCAATTAAGATCAGAAAAAATGAATTTGCTTTTCCTACCAAACTTAAGACATGACACTCATTGTTTTCATCTATGCTTACACTTTGTTTATTGTATATTTCTACAAAGCCATCAATGTATTTTAACATTTGTTTTTGGATTCACATCTCTTGTATGAACTTATCTAAACAAAGTTCCTTTAGTTAAGCAATTATACCCTACATCTTGTATGCTCCTAGGTGATCTCTACTAAGGATCATGTTAAGGCCCATTTTGCTGAAGCTACTAAAGCTACAATATTGGACTTGGTAAAGGTTTCCCTTCCTTTTGAGCTATTACCAAAGGTTAACACATTTGAATATGATCACAACAAAAACCTAGAGTTAACTTCAATGTACAATATTTTCCTTTAAAGGATGTGTTTTTGTGATTAAATAAACATGAATTCAACTTGCCATTCCTAAGGAATGAAAGCCCCTAAGAATGAAAGCTCCTTTCCTAGTTGATAATTTTTATCCTTTCTAGTGGGTTGCTTTCACCTCACACAATCACTTCTTGAGTGCACTCACTTTTTAGCAACAACTTTGAGCACATTGTTACCATTCCTAAACACATATGTAACTCTTAGATGATTCAAGAGATGAATTTCAACTCCTTATCTTTGAAAATGCTAGTCCATTTTCCTCATCCATACTTCTAAGCCTTTCTTTAGGGACATCTCCCCCCTTATAGGTTTACTATTTTATTCAATAATTGTTTTCTTTCATTTCTACAAATCTTGGATGGATAGTTTAACCATATCTAATAGATAGCAAATTAAAAATTATGTTAAGCACACAACTATTCTTGATGTAAATATTTACTTTTAGTTCACTTATTATTTTACTATCTACCATAGGAAACTAGTTTGTTATGGTTACACATTACAAGAGAAAAGTAATAGAAATAGTAGAAACATATCTAATGAAAATGTTTACTAATATTGATGCTAGAATAGTCCCTGCTATTTAGTCAGTTCTTTTGCTGATAAATGTTCTATTCAAATCTTTTCAACAAAACCTTGACTAAAATATGACATGATATATACAAATAATTGAAACCATGATTGATAAAAAAATTAGCATGATGATTGAAAAGTTATATTTATCTAAACATGATTAGTTGGCATACTAAATTAAAAACATTATCTTGTTTCATAGAAATATGACTGGTTGGCATACTAAATTTCATGATCACTTAAAATTTTCTTATTACGTAATTTATATATCTAGCTATCAAGAATGTCAAGTTCTAGAAGCAATCCCTAATTAACTTGCTACTATCTCTTAGGTGGAACCAAGAATATCTGAAGGCCACTATGCCTCCATGAAGAAAATGGAATGAAGAGAAATAAGTTCATTTATATTTCTCATCAAAAGTATATCACATACATTTTAGAGGTAAGAGAACATTTCTACCCACTTGATTTGAATTTTAAAGAACATGCAACTAATAAGTCATCATTTTATGAATGAAACCCTCCATAGTAGTAACCATATCAATGGGAAACTAAAATAAAAGAATAATTCAAAAAAGATGTACTACAAATAACCAAAACACAGGCAAAAAGAAAATACCTTTGCCAAAATAACTTATTCTCAAATTTGCCAATTTTGTGATCTTCAACTTTGTTTTTAATATCCTATATGAAAGAAGGGTAAGCCATCGACAGAAAACAGTACATGATCTAACAAGGAAAATCTGAAAATACATTATCCACGACCTCAATGATACATTATTTTAATTACGAAAATGCACTTTTCACTGTGAAATTCCAAGGTTAAAACATGTAATAAGAAATTCAGATAATTAATTGCAAGAGAAATATCAGCATAATTATTTGAAGGAGAAATATTAGCAATTACTGTAAATGGGCAACTACTGATAATTATTGGTACATGCACGCAAAGATTAAAGACCGTAACAGAGCTTTTAACTCGCAATTTAGAAAAAATTATTGCAAACCGCAGTTCTAGAGCTTTTAACTTAATTGCATTGTCGAAAAAAGTTGCAAGCCCCAGGTCCATGTTGGGAAAAAAACACAGGCCGTAAAGGTTTTGTGGGAATTTGCCAAAGGTTAACAATCTCGCTACAGTAAGATTTTGTCCGAATTTTCCAATTTCGCAAACTGCAGCGTTAATATTTTGTCAAAAAATTTCCAATTTTACAAACTGCAGTAATGTTAAGATCATCCATCATGCAAGTGAAAACACATCCCGGTGACACTCTGAAGCAAAAATAGTAAGCCAGGTCTCCCAAGGTGTATAAAAGGATCACAGCAGCTTCATTCAAAACACAATCACAGCTTATAGCAGAGAGAGAAACAAAACGGCAGAAGCATCATGGCAAAGAAATTTTCTCTGTTTTGGGCAATGGCAGCATTGATGATGATTCATGGAGTAACCAGCAGCAGTGCCTCAGAAGTTTTGAGTAGGAAGGCCATGGTGGTGAATACGGCTTTCAATAATAATAATAATGAAATGCCGGCATCAATATTTCCTGGTGAAAGTATTGGACAACCTCTTCAAGATGCTTTCAATGAATTGAAGAACTTGACTCATGTGGCAAAAGGGTTGATCCATGACCCCAAATTTGGGCCCTGTGCAGAGGATGTTGCAGCTATGGCAACCAATGCAATAGACGTTGTTCCACATTTAAGAGAATTACAGATTTGGCTTGTTATTAAGGACATGATCAGCCTTCTCCGCACAAAAAATGCCATCAAGAATGACTGCAACGCCTTCTTCAACGATCCGAATGATCCCAACGCTGCTGCACTGAAGGATGAATTCAACAAGATTACAAACCTGATCGAAGCAATTAGGGATCAGTTTCATATTCCCGAGGACTTCCTTCAAGAATTTGTTTAATTAATTTTTTACCTTTCAGTGTAGTGCGATATCGTAGCATACAAATTTGCTCAACATTCTTCTATGTTTCAATGCATTTGGGTCAATAAATTTTTAAAGATCAGTTTCATATTACTGATGACTTCCTTTCAAAATTTGTTTAATAAATTTTTACCTTTCAGCACAGTTCAACATCATAACAACTCAAATGTGAATCGGCTTAACTTAGCATTCTCTTATGTTTCAATGAATTTCTTAAGGAGAAAACTATGTCAAAATATTGCTGGTGTCTATGCACTTTATAGGATCATCAACATAATAATAATATCATTTAACATCTAATTTTTTATATCAATTGCATATAATAATATTAATATCACTTAACATCTAATTTATAAGAGAATACACGTGTTATTTTAGATAGGCATATCCAAGTAGATCCAGTGAACTAAGTAAATTTGGAGCAAGTTTTATTATTTAAAATTTGAGTCATTTTCTATGTAAATATTATTTATTGAGCTCTTAAAAATTAAAATTTTTTGTTTGTTAAAAATTTAAATAGATTTAGAAAGATATATATATATTATAAATAATACAAACTCATCTCCTTTGCATATTTGCCCATGTCTTCTATGTAACCTCATGTTCTATAACTCTTTCTTAAATGCATTTTTATATTTTTCACACATAAGATTTCATTGCTCATTCAAAACATCTTTAGGTTAAAATTCTTATATTTGGACCTTGTTTGGAATGTCTCACGGACATAAATGGGTCGGAACACCTTGAGAGTTGTGGGTGATGGGTGTAAAGTTCAAATCCTTCATCAAAACTATTGCTGAAAACTCTAATAAGGTTAGAAAAGATCTATGGCAAGTTAGGGGGGACTATTCATAGTTTTTTTTTTTGGNTGGGTTTTGGAACCATGCAATAATTTTAGAATAGCTACACCCCAAGATATATAGTCCAATTAGAACTTTATAACTTAGCATTACCTACCAAAATCGAACCCATGACTTAGAGATTTCAAATCAAGAGTCAATGGTTCATACCAAACTAAGTTACGAAGTCAAAGGTTCCTTATGATGATTTACTTTTCATTACACATTATAATGGAATAAACACAACTAGTTTGAGTGTAACATATGTTGACTTGGCAACCCAACAACAATAAGAATTAGTCAAATATGATGTATATGTTAGTGGTTGTATGATGATATTTTATGTCTATTTCCTTATGTAAAGCAATTATTTTTTTTCTTTTTATATGCATTGGCATGATAATGTGTTGAAATTATAATAGAAATTGATGAGACATCTAGTGATAATGAGGTGTTAGCCTAGTGGAGAGACTCATGATTTGAAAGCTTCAAGTAATAGGTCTAATTCTAGACATAAATACAAGCTATAATGTTCTAATTTGCCAATAATAAGTGGCTCAAGTGATTAAATCATTATCTTATTAAGTAAGAAGTTGCTAGTTTGAGCCATCATATTAAAGGCATCATTTCTTATGTAATTCTTCTTAATCACCACATTAGCTATATGTCTTTGGGGTAAATATTATTAAAAAATAGTTTTGAGTTCCAACAACATCCTTATCCCACTACCCCCTCTCCCTATGCCTTCTCTAGAAATTGATGAGACATCCCCTAACAATGAGATTTAATGCTCATCATACTATGGAAGATTCAAGGAGGATTAGTGAATGAATAAAAGCCTAACCCCTTTGACTGGCTACACATAGGGTTAAATTGATACATTTTGATTATAGTTAGGATAGGTTTTAGTGAGTGGTGCAACTTTGACCAAGCATTTACAGTGATCTATTTTTCCTCCTACTTTGCCTTATTTGGACCACATCCCAAGTGTTCCTTGAGCTTTTGAATCTTTTTTGAGCTTTGGAAATCCATTTGGGATATTTTTCCATTTCATATTCATCCAAATTTAAATTTAATTTTTAACTTTTGGGAGGAAGGTTACATTAACTCCCTAGAGTTAGCAAACCTAACAATAGCTCCATGGTAGAAACATATCCAAAATTGAAAGTTTTGATTATTTTTTCTAGAAAAGTGGTTGGAAAGGTTTCCTCTATGGTAGCACTTGGATGCTAGAACTTAGAAGTTAGCACACCTCTTTGTTACATTTCAAACAACTATAAATACAATGGTGGAATTCCATTTTTTTCTAGCTTTGATTATTCTTTACTTTTTCTTTATTTTTCAGCTCCTTCATCCCCATGTGATGAACTTTGTTAGAGTGTTGCTATACTTTTACTTCCTAAAATTGTTTAGTCAATAGGAAATCAAGTATTCACAAGATAAATAATGCTCATGAATTTATTTTAGTTTTCAAAGTGTGTTTCATTAAGAATATGAGGATAACATCTTATTAATTAATTCATTAATTAAATTTAGAAATTATAGTTAATTTACTTCTCTTAATTAGATAGATTATTATAGTTATATAGAGCTTGTGATGATTCTTCCTTACTTGAGAAGATCATACTTATCCATGATGGTGTTGGATCATCAAGGGTGTAACTAAGGAGATATTATTACTATATTGTATATGTGTGTACATTGAACCTATCCTATAAGGGATTGTAACATGGTTTTCATGTGTGTTTGATTTCTACATTGTGTCTATCCCACAAGGGATTATGACTTGAGTCTTTTACTTACTTTTCATGAGCAAATGTTGCACCTCTTGCAAATGTTTGAAAAAAATTATTTATTATTTATTTTTAAAATAATGATACAGATATGATTAAAATTATAAAACTATTATCTCCCTCCTTATGGCAACATACCTATATTTTTATGTATTATAATATTTTTTATTTACTAGCTAACCTCATTTTATTGGGATAAGGTTAGGATGATGATGGTGATGATGGCATTTTTTATTTATTAAACATGAAGACATACACAAGCAAACTTTGCAATTTATATTTTTGTGAGCTTCATCGTTTAAAATGTATTTGCTATGTTTTTCAATGATATTCCTTTTGTGGTCTTAGCCAAGAGGCCCCTATTGTTGGCACCATTAATTTAAAAGACATTAGTAAATAATTTGTTTTACTAACAATAAGGTCTTAGCCTATTGGTAAGACTCTTGATTTAAAAGCTCTAAGTCATGAGTTTGATTTTGATGAGCAATGCTAAGTTATAAAATTCTAATAAACTATAAATCTTGGGGTGTACCTATATTACAATTATTTCAGGTCCCAACACTGCTACTATCTTTATTAAAAAAAAAAGAAACCTAATATGGTATATCAACTATCCTCTTACTAACTATAATCCCCTCTATAAGGGTTTTTGTGTCAGTGAGGGTTTCTATGACTTTGAGTGTTTTAGAAACAAGGGCTTTTGCATTAATCTAAGGTAGCAAAGGCTCTAGCATTGATATTATGTGTAATACCACTAGATTCAGTTGGTGATCCTTTAAGTAGAACTAACACTTCTTTGCCTTTCTATGAATTGTCGAATGATTTATATGAATCTATTACTCAAAAAATTTATAGAAGGTATTTTTTCATGAAAATTATGGATTATTTAGCTCATTCATTAAGTTTTTTGAATCATTTAAATTTGATTTGGAAAGATCAAATTTTGGATGATGATGAGTGTTGAGTAGACCCTATGTCCAACCATATGAATCACTAAGCATTTACGTCTAATTCGGTCAAAATTCATGGACTTATACCTTTTTAAGTGCATTGAACTCTAGGAAGTGAAACTAATTGTTACAACCATTATCTTCCCATTTATAATTGTGAAATGCAAAGGTATGGTTAAGTGCAACTGAGGCATATGATTTTTGTCATTTTTATGTTTTATGTTCTAAGTTACCTAAGAATAAAGAATAGAAAATTAAAGATATTTAATTGCTAATTTAATATACCCATTTAATTTTAACTAATCCTAGCATAAGCATCAGTTCCCACTTACCATACACATCTTGAACACATTTAATTCTACCAGGTTACTAAATGTTAAGCATTACTAGGATTACCAAGTGTTAAGTGTATGCTCAAAGTGGTTGTACTTCTGTGCTTACTTAATTGCTATTTAATCTAGCTTAATTAGCTTGTTAATTACTTAAAACATTAAAGGAAATTTGTTAAAATATTAAATGAATAAAAGGAATAATTAATTTATTTCAAAGTGCTACAAGGTATATCAAAAAGCTAGTCTTTATTGCCATAGACACTGCCATGCTTAGGTACAATAGTGTTCGAATAAAGATTCATACACTCTTTGACTCCTACTATGAGCACTTAGAAAAATATTCTAACTTTCAGATAAGAAAACTATAAGAGCTCTACTACAACTATGATACTTTTTGCCATAAATGTGACTAGTGAGCATGTATTTATAAGTGAAAATAGACACTACATCAACAAGGCCATGTTAGCACATCAATTTCCTTATCAACACAATTGCATTAATGGGGTCACTTTGATGGGGCCACATTGACAAGGCCTCATCGACGTAACCCTTGATGCAACTCATCATACTCCCACAATTGAATACAAACTGATCCTCGAGTGAACAACAAAAGGAAGAGCAAGTTTCTTACAAAACATTTGGGAAGGTATGAAATTATTAACACACAAAAAAACACACAAACAACACGACAAAAACTAAGAGCCTAAGTGTATGGTTACAATAATTACAAAACTTGGTGTTTAGGATAACAAATTTGAACACAAGTACAAAACCGAAAAATAAAACTCCTCTTATAACATGAAGATGATGAAGAAGCTCAAATGGCCCTAGGTGGTACAGGTTCCTAAGGCTTTGAAGGACCTTCTCCTGCTTCTAGTGCACATAGGGGTTGAGGTTATTATGGTTGACCTGTGGTAGCTACAACTTCTGGTGGAAGATAGAAGGTGTTTAATAGTGCCTTCATCTTCTCCTTCTTACCGTTGGGATCATGCATGATCCACACAACATCACCAATGTTAGCTATCATGGGAACATCCTAAGGATAGGACATTGCTAGAAACAATTCTTTCATGTTGAGAAACTAGACAATGAAAAGTTCATGTTCAAAATTTAACACCTTGAGAGCATTCTACTACTCTTGGTAGTCATTCATCCTTTTTTCCAAGTCTTAACAGTTGATCTCTAATCAGTGAATCATGCCCTACGAACCTTGAGTTTAGCATTAGCAATCTCGAGCTTCTACTTGGTCTCCTTATGGATTTTGAACTTTGCCTCATACAGCAAGTATGAGCTGGCCACTTGTTTCTTCAATTTTGATTGAGGCAATTCAGTAGTCACCATTGCTAGGTTTGCATAATGGATATTTGAAAGCTTCATATATTCAATCGTCTCCTTGATCTATAGCTCTTTCATGTAGATTTCCACTTTGTTGTAGTTGTTAAGCCTATCAACAATAGGCTATTAGAGATAACCTCCTTCATTGAGCTACTGGAGGGCTTCAATACCTTCCACCTTCATCATCTAGATGTGTTTTTCATTAATTTATTTTTTTATATTGACTAAATATTTGTAGTGATTTTTAACTTTCTCAAATTTGAGAGCCTCATTTTTTCAGGAAACTATCTCTATCATAGATTTTTGGTGAAGAGCTTGAACTTCTTCCATGGAGAGATTTCTATTTTTAGCTATCAATATTCTTAGTTCAATGTTCACTTTGGCTAGCTGCTCCTGCTATTGACGGATGAAATCTACCATTTATGGCTTTTCTGCATCAACATTCTACAAGCAATGATTCTCTGTGGTCAGAATCACATTCTCCTAGCAAGTATAGTCCAAGGCCTTTTGGATATTATGTGTTGTGGCATTGGCCAAGTATTGATTAATGACTACCATCTTGTTAGCATTCTCAACCTTTTTGAGCTTATCCTAAACTTATTTGAAAGCTTCATCATGTGTCAATGTAGGGTTGAGAAACACGAGATCAGCAAGACAGACTCTTAATTCAACAACCTCTATAGCCAAGCATTTGTTTTGTGATTAGGTTGTTTCAAGTTGTCCCTTCAATAAAATGCACTTTCCCTTTGCTTCTAGTTTCTCTGACTAAGTTGTAGTGATTGTATTTCGAAGATTGAAGATATCTAGAGTCGGTTGCCTAGTTCCCACCAATCATTCTAGCATCTCCTTGTGTTGGGCTACACTCAATCTACTGCCAACTATTCCTATGAAGAAACATTTGGTACAAATGCTACAAGTGCACTTAATGCTTCAGTAATTCTATTAGCAACCACCTTTGTTACTATCTCTTAGCCATAATGCTACATCACCAAGACAGTTGCCTCTTCCCCCTCCTCTAGATGCTTTGAAAAAGTAGTGGCATTTTCAAAGATTTCTAGGAATTGCTGCTATTGCAAGAGAGATACCATTACCTCTTGAGTATTAGGATTCGATCTTATGAGTAACTATGTTCTTTGGGCTGAGAAGATTGGCCCACCTCTCTCCATTTGACTAATGGTTTGAGCCACTTGTTGAGGTGACTCATCACTAGGAAATACATAGATGAGTCACCATTACTTATGCCTGTTTGCTACTCTTGCTCTTACAAAAGCTACTATTAGATCTTGTGTATATGCTCAAGGATAACATGGGCCTCTCGCATTCTTTCATAAGTAAGTGGTGGAGGTGGTGATTTCTGCTCCTCTTCTTTCATGCTAGGGGTCTTATCCTTCATTATTTCTTCCAAGAAAGAAATAGGAGCATGCTTGATTGTGTCATTGGCATAGCGGACTATTCCTACCCTTTTGCATAGTTTTTAGATAAGGTAGGGAAAGGGTACGGCCTTTCTTCCACATGTTTTTTTGTTAAATAACTTCTCTATCCCTAAATAGATTAGCTATTGATGAGTCATAAATTAGCCACATTAAAGAGGCCTTGTTGACTAGGCCCCATCAATGTAAGGTCTGTACTTTCCTATAAATATGTGCCAACCCACTATGTTTATGGAAATTCAGTCATAGTTGTAGTGGAGCTCTTATAATTTTTCTATTTGAAAGTTAGAACATAACAAGAGTCATTAAGTGTACAGATCTTTATTCAAGCACTATTGTACCTAAGCATGACAATGTGTGCGGCAATAAAGACAAACTTTTTGATACACCTTGTAGCATTCTACATAACTTAAATATTTTATTCATGCATATAACATTTTTAGTTATTAATTTAACATTCCTTAGTAATTAAGTAAATTAAGTACTTAGGTAAGATAAACTAATAAGAATTAAGTAAACACATAAGTACGATAGCTTCAAGCATGCATATGACATTTGGTAATCCTAGTAGTGCTTAATGCTTAGTAACCTAGCAATGTTATATGTGTTCATGATGTGTACGATAAGTGGGACTAGATGCCTATATTAGGACTAGTTACATAATAGTTTGTCAACTAAATTAAAGTAGACATTAAATTACTTTATTCCTTATCCTATTTTTTTCAAGAACCAAAACCATAAAATATAAAATGACAAAAATCATGTGCCTTAATTACACTTAGACCATACCCTTGAGCTTCACAACTGTAGTTGGAAAGACAATGAATATCCTCAACATAAAGTCTACTTCTTAGAGAACTAGTGCACTAGAAACTATAGAGTCCATAGAATTGAATCGAATTGTGCATGAATGCTTTGTGATTTGTATGGTTAGGTGGAGGGGTACCTTGATGGTCATCATTGGTGCCATTTTTGGGGACTCTTTTTGTTTAAACATGTACTATCTAGGATTAGTGAACATTATTAATATTGTTGGACAAGCCCTAAGGTCAACATCATTCTCGAATTATATAATTACAAAAGCACACTGATAATTTATTTATTTGCAAAATGTCTTCTTCTCACAAGTATGAAGATGTCAAAATGCTAGTCCCACAACAATGTAAAGTGGTATATACTTGTCTAGATGAGTATGTGCCAGATTTTAGCTTTATGTTGTACTAGAATGAACAATTGTGATGCATGTGATGTATCACATTTTGACATGCTCTGATATTGAATACCTGATTTTGGAGCCTAGGACATGATGTCAAATATCTGATATCGCAAGGTATATGCCAAGCTATAAATATAGCACTTGGGCTCATACTTTTTATCATAGATAGGAAAGCTCTTGTAGTTTATTTTCTCCATAGTTAGAATATTTTCTGAGTGCCTGTAGTAAAAGTCTAAGTGTGTATAGATCTTTGTTCAAGCACTGATGTACCTAATCACAGTAGTGTGATGGGAATAAAAATGAACCTTTTTGATTATCCTTGCAGCAGTGATAATAGATTAATGTTTTCTTAATGAATTTAATATTCATGGACTTTATTTTCATGTACTTCACTTTAATGCACATTAATTAAGTAATTAATTTTCAATTATTAATGAACATAAGAATGACCACCTCAAGCATATGTGTAGCACTTGGTAACCTAGAAAAATTTAATTTTTGGTAGCCCAATAGCACTATATGTGTTCAGGAAATGTTTGGAAAGTGGGAACAAGTACTTGTGTTAGGCTAGCTAGGTAGTAGATGAATTAGATCTTAGATTACTCTACCTTTCATTCTTATTGTAGGTGATTAAATTTATAAAGCATAAAATGATAAAAATCATGTACCTCAGTTATACTTAAATTATATCATTGAGCTTCACAAGTGTAGTTGGGAAGACAACAAATGTTCTTAATGACCATTTCATTTCTTAGAGAACTAGTGCATTGACAAACTATAGGTCCACAGAATTTGACTAAATTGCACATGAATTCCTTAGTGATTTGTATGGTTTGGTGTAGGGGTACCTCAACAGTCATCATTGGCACCATTGCTAGGATCCTTTTCATTATTTTGTGCATTATCTAGATTAGAGTCATATCACATCTTAAGATTAATACAACAATTTTAAGAAGCACACTGTAATTTTAATCTCCTAACATAAAATGTCTTCTTCTTACAAAACTGATTCTCTACCCAAGCCTAATGGAGTACATCTACCAATGGCTCAACAATATCAAATGGTATATGCTCATCTTCATGAGTATGTACCAAATTTCACCTTCATCCTACACCAAGATGAATAGTTGCAGTGGCATGACATGGAGGGCAACATTGTGTTTTCACCCAATCGATCTATTCCTATAATGCTCCATCAACTTCTTATAATATAGGGTCTCTAGGAACTTCATGTTGAGTATATTATGCAAGATACATATGCCAAGGATTATCATCCCACTGAGTCACAACATCTACAAGATTGACATATAGAACAACATCATGAATCTATGAAGGGGAAAGGATTTAATGATTCCCCATTCCTATTGTATCAAAAAGATTATGGAGAGCCCTTCTCTAGAGGGTTTTCCATTTAGTGAAATTCCTCTCTTTGACTTTGATAAAGGAGGTTAAAACTAGAACCTGCAATCCACAATTCACAATCCTAGTTCTAGCAAGAATGAATCCAATTACAAAGAAGGATCCAAAGAGGCAAGGTAAAGATGCAGACAAGAAATAAGATCATGATCATGGTCATGATCACCAAAGAGGTGGTACCAGGTAACGTGATGATGCTA
Organism: Gnetum montanum; assembly: GCA_015680685.1. Classification (NCBI taxonomy): domain Eukaryota; kingdom Viridiplantae; phylum Streptophyta; class Gnetopsida; order Gnetales; family Gnetaceae; genus Gnetum; species Gnetum montanum. The sequence continues at coordinate 16,497 of MNCI01033476.1, forward strand.
GTCCTTCTTCCTCTTAACCTTCATCATCTTCTTCTTTTTCTTCTAGCTTTGATTGCAACCGTAAGAGGTGTGACCATGATAAAGGTGACTGATGGGACCAAAATGATCAAAGGGACCATCGAGCAAGAAAAGATCAAGGGCATGGACATTCAAGAGGGGCACATTACCATGAATGAAGGAATAGTAGATGGCATCATAGGCACCATAATCATGACCTCGATGAGCCTTTGCTTGATACTTGAAGTATGCTAGACATCATAAAGGTAGTACAAATTTTAATAAGGCATGTGAATGATAGTCAAATCAAGAGGCTATACATGCACAATATCCTTTTTTTTGAAGGAGGATATAACTTGGATCTATAGAACCATCTCCATGATTTTCAAGATGCATGTGCCTTATAGAATATAGAAAATAAGTTGTAAAAACTTAAGTTGTTCCCAAGGACACTCATTAACGAAGCAGAAAATTGGTACTAGTTATTAGAACTAGAATCTATCAGATGATGGAGTACCATGCTTGAATTGTTCAATGATAAATATCAAACGTACTCCAGAGTGTCCAACTTGAGGAGGTAGATCCAAGGATGAAAATAAGGAACACATTGGATGCTACCATTGCCCCATATTATTTCTTAATGTGCAAATGTCTTGGCCATGGTTACTCTAAATTGAATTAACTATGTGACATTGTAGATGAGCTTTGATCTGAAATGAGAAGAACCCTTACCATTTATGCCCAAGGGTGACTATTAGAATTAAGTTCCCATTAGATCCAAAAACTAATCGAGTAGGTAGCTAAGGAGAAAGGTGAATTTAGAAAAAGAGAAAGTGTAGAAGAGTACAATTATGATCCTTCCATTCATAAGAGGGAGGTTCAATTTTGTGAGAGTGAGGAAGAATCAACACTCAATGAGGTGGCAAATAGGAAAGTATTACTACTTCAAAAAATTTCCATTTAAAACTATAACCAAAGTTGATTAGCTATGGGACTTCATAGATAGCAAATTTCAAGTTGTCCTAAAAAATATTATAGAGTCCAAAGAATAAGGTAGTGATGATGAGCACAGGAGGTGCAAGGAAGTTGAATGTGCCTATCAAAGAGGTAAGGGCAAGATTGTTGCAATAGAAGAATTTTTGGAAAGTAAATTAGATGATGACGGTGTATGTGACATCTACTAGTATGAACATCCTAAGGGATGTTGCCCCATAGTGTCACACTTATGGAAGTCTAGAGTGTACGCTTTGAATTCATGACTCACACAAAGGCAAACACCTAGAAGATTGCCTTATCCTCAATGCAATTCTAGGAAATTCTACCAACAACAATGGTATTATCTAAGTGGAACTCCTCTGCAACCATATGAGTAATATCAATAGTGGCAGCAATCATAGTCATGGATGCTAGCACCACTAAGGCAATAATACCATTATAAACAACCTAATCCATATGGATATTATGTTACCCTTGATTCCACGTGACTCCTCTAGTCACATTTCGAATTTTCAATCTCACTACCATCCTTCTGCTAATTACAAAACACATTCTCCACATGCAAGGAGGGATACCACCTTTTACCCTTATCCTCCTCCTATTCCAGCACATCTCCCTCATTCCTTAGGATAGCTACCACCTTCTCCACCTATGTAGAGTAAACTCCCAACTCAACCATAACAACGCAATGCTACCATGGCTATTAATCTATAATCAGTTCATCAACCAAGTACGGTGGATACTTGATCAAAGAAAATATCTTTCTTTTAACCCCATAGTCCATCTAAGATCTCAAATACACCTATAGTTGATAGCCCTATTCCTCTATATCCCTCTATATCAAATTTCTTTAAGTTCCCTTCAAACCAAACACTACCTAGGATCTATACTGTGATGCTTACTCATGTTGTATTTGATCGGATCTATGATAGAAACCTTCCAAGGAAGTTATCAAATCCTAGAAGTCCTTTGATTTATTTATGGATTGCTGAGAATGAACCGTGCAAAGCTCTTTTCAATTTATGTTTTGGTGTCAACCTAATCTCTCATGAGATGTATACTACATGGAACCTACCTCCTCTCAAGGAGAGAAACATCATATTAGAATTAGCAAACTAGTCCATCACTCTTCCATTGGGACTAGTAGAAGACATTATGACCATTCTCTATAGGTGGTCTTACCCTATTGATTTCCTGGTGATCAAGGTGAAGAACCACAAAGGGAACTTTCTAATTATCATGGGATAGGAATGGCTAAACATCATTGATGCAAAAATGGGCATTAGAGATCTTTCCCTAGAAATATCTAAAGAAAATGCATTTAGGAAGATTAAGAAGAAGTGAGTTCCATGCATTATGTATAGTGATACAAGATGCAATTATGTGCAAAAACTTTGTTCAGTGAAAGGAGTATCCATCTCTACATGCAAGCAGTGTGTACTAGAAGCATAAATTCAAAGGTGTTTGTACACAACAACCACAAAATAGGAGGGCATCCAGTGGTTGACTACTAATTTTGAGACCAACATACTTTATATAGAACCAACCAAGGGCGTAACATGCACATTTTTCATAGGCATGGATGAACTAGAGCAAGTTCATCACCAATTCTCTGATGATGCAAAATGATGATACCTATTGGAAAGATTTGGAAATTCCTAAAAATTTCAAGCAAGAGAACCTTGAGCTAAAAACACTACTAGTTGGCATGGGGTATGTATTCTTAAAAAATGGAAAGCTAGTCATAATTAATGCAAAGCATGCTATAGAGCAAAAAAAGATTCTATTGAATGTAGTTGAAAAATAGTCAGCAGCTTTTGCCTTGTCATATCCTAAACTCACAAGGATTAATCCTAGGATATGCTACCATCACATCTACATTTATCCAACCATGAAGACAAAGATACAACCATAAATGTAGTTGAACCAAAAACTAAAGTAGATCATCAAGGAGAAAATCGAACAACTCCTCAAGGTGGGGTTCATTTATTCCATTGCGAATAGTGAGTGGATTAGTCCACTCATGATTGTGCCAAAGAAAGGAGGTAAGTGGCAAGTCTACATTGATTTTTGGCTACTAAATATAACAACATTCAAGGATCATTTTTCATTGTGATTTGTTGATTAGGTAATAGACACAATCTCTAGGAATTATTACTACAGTTTTCTAGATGGTTATAGTGGTTATAACCAAATTCAAATTACATTAGAGGAATAGGCCAAGACAACATTCATGAGTCCTTAAGGGACTTTTGCATATCACAAGATGCCATTTGGTCTATGCAATGCTCCTGCTACATTCCAATGCCTGGTCCTTAGCATTTTTCAACAGTAGATTGGTAGTGGTGTGGAAGTCTTCATAGATGACTTCTCCACTTATGGAGCTACATTTGAGTAAGCCTTGAACCACCTTGATATAGTATTAAAATGATGTGTTGAAACAAATTTGTAGCTCAACTAGCAAAATAATCACCTAATGATCCAAGAAGGCATTATGTTGAGGCACAAAATATCACAAGCAAGAATTGAGGTCAACCCTTAAAAAATAAGGGTCATCCATGGAATAACCCACGAACTAGAAACTGTCATAGATGTTTGATCATTCCTTAGACATACTAGATACTACTAATGATTCATAGATAATTTCTCTAAGATCACAAAATCATTGTTGAGCTGACAAAGAAAGATACTCCATTTGTTTGGATTACAAAATGTGAACAAGCATCCAATAGTTGAAAGAGAAATTTGTAGAAACTCAAATCCTACAAGCACTCTATTGGTCCAAACCATTTCATGTTATGATGGATGCATCAAATTACACATTCGAAGCTATGCTTACATAGATGGATGAGAATAAACATCTATATTACGTCCACTATGCTAGCAAAGCATTGTGGGTGCACAATTGAACTACACCACTATAGAAAAAGAATTAATGATAGTGGTGTTTTCTCTAGAAACGTTCAAGCATTATGTGCTTGGATACAAAGTGTTTATGCACATAGATCATAATGCCCTCTGCAACTTGATGAACAAGACAATAGTGAGCCCCTATGTCATATGGTGCTTGGTGATCTTACAAGAATTTAATCCCATGATGGTAGATTGAAAGAGCATTGAGAATACAGTTACTGATCACTTGTCTTAGTTGTGATGGGACAACAAAGAGGATGAGAATTCACTATCTGATATGTTTTCTAATGAACTCCTCTTTATTAGTACTATAACTAAATAATTTCCTAATGAGCCTACTTGGTATGATGGCACTCTCACCTATCTTCTCACTCAAGAGATGCCACAAGGATTGGATCACTGGAAGAAACAATAGTTTCTTCACCAAATAAAACACTTCATGGAGATCAATGGACACCTCCACAAGATGTGCACCAATGACCTAGTTCATTGGTGTGTCCTTGATGCTGATCAACTACGCATTCTCCAAGATGCTCATGAAGGTCCTTGTCAGGGCCACTATGCTGAGAGACACATAGCCGCTAAAATCCTAATGGTAGGGTACTATTGGCCAAAAATCTTCAAGGATGCTCATCAATATGCTCACTCTTGGAAATGCTACCAATGAGATGGTGGAATGACTTCTCAAATGGAAGGACATCAATAATGGATTCAACCAATAGAATCCCTTAACATCTAGGGCATTGATTTCATGGATACCATCATGCCCATGTCAAATAAAAATGTGTACATCATAGTTGCTATTGACTATTGTACCAAATGGATAGAATTAGTAGTCATCACTAACTATACATCTTCTATTTCTACTCAACTTATATAACAAAATGTTGTAAAACATTTTGGTATGCTGCATGCATTAATTTGGGATAATGAAACTCACTTTACAAGCACTACCTTTTAGAAGCTCATGTAAGACCTAGGGATCAAACATAAACTCATAACACCCTACCACTCCCAAGCCAATGGTCAAGCTGAGGTTACCAATAGGGAAATCACAAGGATTATAATAAGAACTATTATCAAATATAGGAAAGACTAGAGCACAAAATCAATGATGCCCTTTGGACCTACTACTCAACATGGAAACTTCTCATAGGCTACTCTCCCTATAAGTTTGTGTACAGAAAATTACCAATACTTCCTATTCAATCTAATCTCTATACACTTTCAATAGCCTATGACCTCAACCTTGACTTGATTCTAGCATAAAAAAATGATTAATGAATCTCAACTTGCTAGATGAAAACTGATTAGTTGCCCTATCATCTAACAAGTTGCACAAGGCATACAAAAAAAAGTGTCATGATCTTAATATCAAGAAATTCAAACTTCAACCAAGAAATAAGGTCCTCTGGTGGAACCCCACACAAGTTCCTCAACAAACCAAGTTCCAGTAATTGTGGAAAGGATCTTATATAATTTAAGAAAATTTTCCTTCTATGGTCATGATGGTTTATAAACCTAAAAGCCTAGACAAGCAGCAATTGGTCAACATACAAGAAGTTAAACCTTTCCATGAGCATAAGCTAGCTAATATAACACATGCCTTATTGGATAAACAATGATGCTCAATATTTTAGATCTCATCCTTTCAACTTATTCATGGGGAAGATGGCCACCAATGATAACCATATAAGTAGCTCCTCAGTTTTTCATATTTTTTTTACAACTTTTTGGTTTTTACATTATTAATTTTTCAAAATTTTTGTTTTATAATATTGTTAATACATTTGTTATTTCTTGAATATTCTAAACTTTCTTTTATATTTCATTTTATTCTAGCATGATTTTCTAACTTTTTGTTAATAAGTGCTAGGCACAATGATAATTTGTTGTTTGATGGTGGTATGTATTATTTTGTTGTTTTATTGTTGGTGTTTGGATTCTAACTTTGAATTTTGTTACTGATAATAAGGACATGGTTTCTTTTCATGCAATAGGCAGTGAGTTAACAACATCCATCCATCCAAAAACTCTATGGTTTTTCTTATTCTAGAAATGTGCAATTCCTTTTTCATTAATAAAACTATAATAAATTTGTAACTTTGGTATTTTTTGGGATTAGAAAGAAATCAAAGATTTGAATAGGGTATGACTTCAAGGGGATTCCGTATTCTTTGTGCTTTTCTACTTACCTAGGTGCATGCGTGTTGTCATGGATTTCTTACCATTTTGTGTCAACCAATAAAAGGAAGTTGAATAACTCTTTGCATGGTGTGGTTCCCATTTCAAAATAAAAATAATGAGAATTCAAAGCACACCCCTCAGACACAATAAATGAATAAATATTTCCATGGTGTGCTTCCCATTTCAGAAAAAAATGATGGGAATTCAAAGCACATCCCTTAGACAAAATAAATGGGCTACAAGCACTAATTATGGAATTATAATGACATGTTACCCATGCCTGAAGGTCCCCTCTAACTAAGGCCCCTCCTCACTTCCTACTTCTCTTTTCTTCTCTAATAAGGAATTATAGTTGTTCTGTGGATGCACTCGTGTGTCTTAGGGGATGGATTGATCTTAGAATGGTGATGCAAAATCACTGAATATGGTTGGTTTTGATCTAGACTAAGTATGAATCTTATTAAGTTATTTGGCCATAAAATTCACTAAGGGACTTCATGTAACCTTAATTAGAAACTCCATTCCACTCTCTTACTCATCCATCTATGCTTTCCATGTCTCATCTCATTGTTGGTTTCATGTTCTTCTTTGATGTGTCAAAATTCATACGTAGTTTCTTTTGGATTTTTGTAATTAACCTTCCATAATCATTAATCATACATATAGCCCATGCACTCAGTTTGAAGTCATGTAAGGATAATAAAAGGCTTGTGCCTATTTTGGGGAGGATCCAATTGAATATCTTTTGGTTGGGTTGGTTAAGTTCTTTATCCTTAGACATTCTCATAATCAAATCCTTCTGCATTCTACATCAATGACATCCAATTGTGCACATCTTCATAACATTTTTTAGTAAATTTTTCTTTTTATTATTGTAAATTATTTTACCCTCTTCAATCATTTCATCCTACTTGAACTTTTTCAAATTTAATGAACTACTTATTCTTGTTACCATATTTGTTAGTCTTTCTGCTAACACTACTAAAGCAATCAATCTACCACAATCACAACCTAGCCAAGTGTAATAACCAACGAGACAAGGTATTTACCAACTATGTGTTACACATTGCATACTAATCCATGATTTTGTTGTGATTGTAGTAGGAAGTGTGGATTGGAAGTAAGACTTTCTTCACCAAGGATGATGTCGTAGTACCACATGACAAGGATCGTTCATGATCAATGGATCTTCTCTCTCGCTCTTCAGCTACCAAGAAGAGTGGATGTCAATTTTGTCTAGGGTGTTCTCTTCTCCTATCATGAACACCTGATTTTGTAAAACATTATAATTCATATACTCAGGCACTTAAAAGTTCTTTTGTTCCATCTAAGTCAGTTGTATGCTAGTTAATAATTCCATACCTTCCTAATATTTTATAAGAAACTTGTTCCTTCTCTTCTTTACTCAAGGATAAGTTTTCATTCAATCATGGGGGTATGTTGAATCATGTTTTAACATGATCCAATATCATCTCATATTTGAGCCTCAACATCGAATACCCAATGTTAGAGTCCAAGATGCAATGTCGAATCTTTGATATCATGGGGTATATGTTGGCCTATAAATATAATGCTTGGGCTTATAATTTTTCATAGTTTTTATCATAGATAGTGAAGCTCTTACAATTTGTTTTCTCCAAAGTTAGAATATTTTCTAAGTGCCCGTAGTAGGAGTTTGAGTGTGTACAGATATTTATTCAAGCACTAATGTACCTAAGCACAATAGTGTGATGGGAATAAAAGCAAATCCTTTTGATCATCCTTGCAGAATTGAGAATAGATTAATGTTTCCTTGTTGTATTTAATATTCATATACTTTATTTTCATGCACTTTACTTTAATGCACATTAATTAAGTAATTAATTTCTAGTTGTCAATGAACATAAGCATGTCCACCTCGAGCATACATGTAGCACTTGGTAACCTAGAAACACTTAATGTTTTGTAGCCTAGCAACAATATACATGTTCAGGATGTGTCTAAATAGTGAAAATAGGTACTTGTGTTAGGCTAGCTAGGTAGTACATGAATTAGATCTTAAATAACTCTACCTTTCATTCTTATTATAGGTAATTAAATTTATAAAACATAAAATGATAAAAATCATGTTCCTTAATTACACTTAAATCATATCCTTGAGCTTCAAAAGTCTAGTTGGGAAGACAACAAAAATTCTCAATGCCCATTTCACTTCCTAGAGAATTAGTGCACTAACAAACTATAGGTTCACAAAATTTGATTGGATCATTAATAAATTCCTTGGTGATTTGTATGGTTGGGTGTAGGGGTACCTTACCACTCATCAGCATGATATGGAAGGCAACATTGTAATGTCTCCTAATTAATTTGTGCCTGTGATGTTGCTTGAAACTCTTGTCAAGTTAGGCATCCATGATCTTTAATAGAAGTATGTTATGCATGATTACAACTACTGAGACTACCATCCCACTAGAACAAAACACCAAAGAGATTGACATCAAGAGAAACAACATGAGTTTACAAATGGAAAATAGTTCACCAATCCCTTATTCCTTCTAAACCAAGACAATAATGAGGGACCTTTCTCTAGAGACTCTCAACATGAAAATTCTCCATCCCTTAATACTAGTGATGGGGGTGTGAACCTAAATCTACATTTCATTATCAACAAACTAGGTTCAAAAAAAGATAGTAGTCAAGGCAAAGGCTTGGGCAAGTATCAAGATGACAAGAAATTAGATAAACATGACCATGGCAACCAAAGGGGAGTTGGCAAATATCATGGTGATGGTAGTCCTTCTCCCTATTCATCCTCTTCATCTGCATCTTCTTCTTCCTCTTCTTTTGATTCTAAAAATTTCCACATAAGAAAAAATCATGATGAAGGTGGATAGTAGAACAATAATACTGGTCACCATGCCCATAAGAATAAAGGAGGAAATAAAGGACATCATTAGCGACAATGAAATAATGCTAATGATGATTATTTATTGGCAACTCAAAGCATGCTTAACATTGTTGAGGTAATCAAGATCCCATCTAGACATGTGAAATATAGTCATATCAAGTACTTAGACATGAACAATATCCCAAGTTTTGATGGGCAGATATAACTCTGATCTACAAAATCATCTACAAGCCTTTCACAATGTCTACGCTTTACAAAAGTTAGAGAATGATTGGTAGAAATTGAAGCTATTCCTTAGGACACTCATGAAAGAGGCTAAAAGCTTGTACTAGTCCTTGGATATGGAATCTATCTATCAATGAAGTATAATGCTTGAGATATTCAATGATAAATACTAGACATACTCTAGAGTGTCTAATTTGAGAAGGCAAATCCAAGGCTAGAAAAAAACAACACATAAACCCTTGGATACTGTCATGAGTAGATATTATTCTCTCATACATCAATTTCCTATCCATGATTATTCTCAAAGGAAATAACTCTACCACATCATAGATGGACTCAAAGTAGAAACTAGGAGAACTCGTTGGGTTTATGCCCAAGGGAGACTATCCAAACCAAGAGCTCATTAGATACAAGGCTAATAGAGTAGGTAGAAAAATAATAAGATGATTTATGAAAAAGGGAAAGTATAGAAGAATATAATAGGAACCCTTACCTTAAGAAAAAGGATGTTTGATTCTATGATGAGGAGAAGTCACCACTTGACAAGGTGATGAATAGAAAGACTTTGCCCATGAAAAAATTTGTTTAAGATATTTTGGCAAAGTTTTATAAATTATGGAACTCTTTGGCTAAAAAATTCTAAACTGCTATGAAGATTGCTGAAGAATCTAAAGAGTATAATAGTGATTGCAACCATAGGAGGTGGAAAGAAGTTGAACGTGCCAACCAAAGAGGTAAGGCCAAAGATGTTACAATAGAAGAAGTTGTGGAGATAGACTCTGATGATGATGTTGAGTGTGATAGTTGTTAATATGAACATCTGAAGGTATGTTGCCTTGTAATGTTACATTTATAAGAGTTTGGGGTGTATGCACTAAATCCTCAACTAGAAAATAGGCAAGCACCTAGATGATTACCTTATCCTTAAGGCAATCCAAGGTAGTTCCACCAACAACATCAACCTTACTATTCAAGTGGAGCTCTATCACAACCATATGAGAAATATTAACAATGGCATCAACCATAATAATGGGAAATGCCACAGCCAAGATAGCAGTACCCTTATAGGAAATAAGATCCATACAAGTACTATGTTTAGTAATCCATTTCTCCATGAAGTTTGGCCAATCATGCCTCATTCTAGCATCACTATTACCCTCAAAAATTCCATTGAAATAATTCACCATCTACTTAAGGGGTGCACCCATATCCATACCACCCTCTACATCTATGTACATACATCCCTCCACCCTCAACCTAGTTACCTCATGCTTCATTCATGCAAAGCAAAATTCCCTCATAACCACAATAACAAAATGCTACAAGGGTTGTAAATTTACAACTAGATTTCTAGCTAAGTGGTTTAGGGTATCGATCTAGAAAATGATCATTTTTCCAACACAATAGTCCTCCCAAACCCTCACAACCTAATGCGGCTAGTCACCTTGTATCTCCAACACCCTCATCCTCTACATCAAATACATTTGAGAGCCCTTCAAATCAAATGTTCCCTCAAATCCACACTATGATGCTAACTCATGTTGGTTTTAATTAGATCAAGACTATCACACTTTCCATAAAATGATCTAACCCAAGAAGTGCTCTTATTTACTTATAAATCATAGGACATGAGTCATGCAAGGCTCTTCTTGATTTTGGATTTTATGTCAATCTCATCTGCTATGACATGTACAAGGTCTAGAACCTACCACCTCTCAAGAAGAGCAATATCTATTTGGAATCAATAGACTAATCAATCACTATCTCTTTAGGATTAGTGGAAAATATTGTGACCGCAGTTTTTGGATGGTCTTATCTTGCTAATTTTCTTGTGATCAAGGTAGAATACTACAAATGCAACTTTTCCATAATTATGGAACATGCATGGTTGCACACTATTGATGCACAAATGGGCATCAAGGACCTATCCTTGGAAATATCCAAGGAAGATGAATTTGGATAGCTTGAGAAGAAGCAAGTTCCATGCATCATGTATAATGATAATAGGTGCAATTGAGTGTAGAAAATATGGTTCATTAAAAGTACATTCATCAAAGCATGAAATCAATGTGTGCATGAAATAGATATTCAAAAGTGCCTATACACAGCAACCACAAAATAGGAGGGCACCCAATGGCTGACAACTAACTCTGATAGCAGCACATTATGCATGGAACCCACTGAGTCTTGACATGTGGCAATGTCAAGGACATGGATGAACTTGAGAAAGTTTATCACCAACTCTCTAATGATGAACACAATAATACCTATTAGGGAGAGTTAGAAATCCCTAATAATTTCAAGCAAGAGCCCCTAAAGTTAAAAACTCTACCAACTAGCATGGATTATGCATTTTTAAACAATGGAAAGCTAGTTATAATTAATGCAAATATTGCTACTAGATTTATATAAAAAATTGTTGTAAATAGGTTTGCAATAGTACATGCACCAATTTCTAACAATGGAACTAATTTTATTGGTGCCACATTTCAAAAAATCATGCAATGCTTTGATGTCCAACATAAATTAACAACATCCTATCCCCCCCAAGCCAATAGTCAAGCAAAAGTTACCAATATGGAAATTACAAAGATCCTAATAAGAACCTTAAGCAAATATAGGAGAGACTAGAGCACAAAACTCAATGATGCCCTTTAGGCCTACTACTCCATGTGAAAATTCCCCGTAGCCTTCTCTCCCTATGAGCTAATGTACGAAAAACTTCAAATAGTTCTAGTATAATGTAAGCTCTATACACTTTCAACAACCTATGACTTGGACCTTGACTTAATTCTAGCATATAAAGAAAGACTAATCAACCTGAATGTTGTAGATAAAAATTTATTAGAGGTGCTATCTTTGAATAAAGTGCATAAGGCATTCAACAAGAAACATCATGATTTTAGAATATAGAAAGTAAAATGTTAACCTAGAGATAAGGTTTTCTACTAGAATCCCACACACATACCCTAGAAAAAAAAAATTTAAATGTTGTTGGAAGGGTCTTATATAATCGATGAAATCCTTTCTTTTTGGGCCATGTTAATCTACAAACCTAAGATCCCACACAAAAAGTAGTTGGTCAACATCCAACAAGTAAAACTTTTTCTAGAGCCAAGACAAGTCAATGTAAACCACTACCTCATCGAATGGACAACCATGCTCTATATTCTATGTCTTCTCCTTTTAACTCATTCATGGGGGAGATGGCCATCTATGCTAACCATACACATGGCTCCTCAATTTTTCACTTTTTATTTTACACATTTTTGTTTTACAGTTTTTTGATTTTTACCTCTTTTGATTTTTCATTCTATTAATTTTTATTAATTTTTCACCACTTTGTTGAATTCCCATCATGTTTATTTTTGTTTTTCTTGGATGGGAACCATACCATGCAAAGACTTTATTCAACTTCCTATTATCGGATAACATGGAATGGTAAGAAGTCTATGAAAACATGCAAGCACTCAAATAAGTAGAAGAGTACAAAGAGTATTGAATCTTCTTGAATTCACACCCTGTGTAATCCTTTGAATCCTTTCCGATTCCTGAAACTACCAAAGGTTACAAATTTATTAAAAGTTTATTTAATAAAAGAGACCTCAACATTTTAGAACAAGAAAAACCATAGTGTTTGTGGATGGGTGAATGATGTGGACTCACTACTTGTTCCATGAATAATAAACCATGTCTTAGTCATTAGACATTAAAATTCAAAAATAGAAACCAGACATTAACATTAACAACATTAAGCATAAACCACCATTAGTAAATAGCATCATTGGTGCTATGTCCTACAGTAATAAAGCACTTTTATTAGTAAAAATAGTGAAAATTCACATACAAAAAATAAAGTAAAATATAAAATATATAAGAAATCATAAAATATTTAAGAAAGATAAAACATACTAATGATGTTGTAAAAAAATTAAGAAAATCAAAAAGTGATAAAAATCACAAGAGAGTGGTAATGTGAAGTCACTGAAAGAGATTGGTTTTGGTTTGGACTAAGGATGGATCTTCTTAGGTAATTTTTTTTAAAAAAAACTTCATAAGGTACTTCTTATGACCTCAATTTGGAATTTCATTGCACCTTCTCAATCATCCATCTATGCTCAGTATCTTAGTTTGATGTGTTGGTTTCCATGTTATGCTCGATACCTTAGTTTGATGTGTTGGAATTCATGGATAGATTCTTGGAATTCATGATCATTAATTAACTATGAGGCCCATTGACTCCTTATTTAAGGTTATGTAAAGAAGAAAAGGGCATGTGTCTGCTATATGGAGTGTAGCAACCAAAAACATCAATGGATGGACAGTTTTAATCTTGAATCTGTGCGAGGGTCGTGCTAGATAAAATGGAAACGGGGCACCCTGAATGGTCTGGTCGATTAGACAGGGACTTAGTCAATGTAACTTAACCTTACGTAAATTTCATTTTAAGTGTGAAATACGTGAGATCTAATCAATGATTAATAAATGTGATAATAAAGAAAATGATGCTAAATAGTGATGACAATGTAGAAATAATAGAGTAACTAGGATGAGAAAATGCACCACTGCAAAGTCACTGGTTTGATTCTCTTCTCTACTTGAAAATGTATGAAAAGTTATATAGTGCTGGAGGTGCAAAGAGAGTCCAGGAATGACTGGAATGCTCTAAATTCCTCAACTATGTTTTTGAGTATAAGCTTAAGAGCTAATAGTACAAAGTGTCAACTAGCAAAAAGCTAATGCCAAGTGCCAACGCTAAAAGTACCAACTACCAAAATTTTCCAACTAGGGCGATTCTCAATTTTCCAATCAAGTGAGTTCTCAATTTGCCAACTACTAAAATTTGCCAACCCTTTGAGCATTACTCATTGGGGTATTTATAGGGCTAGGAGCACGCGAGAAATGAGGCTTGGATGACATGTGTCCTGGACCCACAAAATGTTGACATGTCCATACTACATGAACATGCAAAGCTGATCATGAACTTGTCATGTCATAATTATGCTGTTGAAACTAGGGATGCTGAATCAAGTGTGACAACAATGCAAACAAGGAGTGAAGCACACTAGACTGATGTAGCTACTTGCTATGTTGTGCTATGCTATGGAGTGTAGCATGTTGTTTGTGTAGCGTAGCTGCTTGCAACGCTGTGCTACGCTATATAGCATAGCACAGCGTAGCCACCAATTTGAAGAAGAAAATTGCATTGAAATCAACTGCTGGAAGCCTTGGTGCATGTTGGGCTAACTTTTTGAAGCGTTCTCTTTCGATTTTGCATCTTTTCTATGCTATGCTATGCTACATAGTATAGCATAGTGTAGTAGCTAGCTTCATCTACGACCCGTGTTGGAGTTGCAAACACTTTCTTGAAGCTTGATCATGCCAACAACTGCAACTTTTTCTTTTGTGAAGGGAAGAATTCAAACTTTCTGAACTTTCATTTGGGACATCTTTTCCTATTCTTACATCATCGCTACGCTGTGCTACGCTATGTAGCATAGCATAGCATAGCAACTAGCGTATCTTTCTTTTTGTTCAATCCATGACTTTCTAATCAAAAGCTTTGCTAAGGACTTGAAGTTGAACATGGCAACTGGTTTTGAAGGCCAGAGTGCTTGCCGAGTGTAATTTCCTGATTGGAGTCACATAGTAAGCTAGACCTTTTTGTTTTGCCTTTGCTATGCTATGCTACACTGCATAGAGTAGCATAGCATAGAACTTTTTTCTGTAATGATTTGCACTTGATTGCCTAAGCAACTATCTTCCAAGGTTTGCTACGCTATATAGCATAGCAAACTTCTTCACTAGAAAACTTGCTGAACTATTTTGTAGATCTTGAGCACCATCAACAACTCCAAGCATGGTTTTTGAACAGATTTTCAACCAGGTGAAACAACAAGGTGGGTAGGCTGGAGAGTCCATCTGGCCTATTAGCTCTGGAGGTAGAAATCTTGGCAAACTAAACAGTCTAAACTTAGTGCATTCATTTCCTACCAAAATATTCATTTCCTACCAAACTATCATGAGGCTACACTTGTGGAAATGTTTGTCTCATTTCCAAGACCTTGGTGAAGCAAGAATGCCTTGAAATTTTAGGGTGTTTCTTTAGCCCCTCTTTGTCGACGTTTGGAGGAAGGACTCGAGAGGTGTCGACAAAGAATATGAAATACCATGAAAGATAAAATGCCAATATCGCCCTTCAGTAATCGCCAAGATGTCGCTCAACTATGCTTGAGAATGCTAGGATGGCTATGCATGGAAAGGGGAAAGGTTAAACTGGGGAGAGCAGGTCTAGGAAAATGGTAAAGATGAGACTTAGAAAAGTCCCTTGTCGGAATGCTTGTGAGGGAGTTTTTTGCATGCTCATCTTTGCTTTTGCTGACCTTTGACCTCTCATTGGAATGCTTAGAGAGGATTACTACAAAATAGCTAATGTGCCATTTTTTTTAGGCATGTTTTTTTTTTTTACTATTCTACAATTTACATTTGCAAAAAAACTTGTAATAGGATAGGTGTTTCTTTCCCATGATGAGTTGCATTACATCCACATGGGGCTTTAACCTTCCTACAAATTTTTCCCATGCAGCGGGTTGCGTTATGCACATCATGGACTTTGCGATTGAGCATATGGATGGGATTTATAGGCATCAGGAAAATTCGTAAAAGAGGTGAGAGTGAGAATTGTAGGTGTAAGGAATGAGGTAAAGGAGGTTAAGGGGGAGGACACGATATGCACTCTAACGTGGCTAAGCTAGTTAGGACGACCATCTTGGAATGATGTATTGTCCTGCCTCCATGGCGAAATGCACCTTTGACTGATGCCCCTTTGGTACGTATCCTACAAACACAACAGAGACCAAACCAGAGGAAGAAACCATGATGTAAAATGAAGGCAAGTGTCTTGCTTGCTTTGAGCTCTTCTAGAACAATGGACGTTGTTGTTGAGCCGTTCGACGTCCAAACTAGATAGGCCAGCAACAGTTCTAGTAGCATCTACATGGAGAGGTTGGAATTGAGGTAGCTAGGAATTATGGTGATGCGAGTGCTTAGGAGTCCTCACCCAAGGTAAACATCATGCAGTTCAGCTGTGAGATAGGCTACCCAATAGCTGAATGTCTTTTGGGCTCGAGTGATGGCGGGGGCTAGAGGATAGGAACATTGTGGCTGGGCCACAATAGTGCTGGAATTCTAGCACCAGGCACTGACTACGGATGCTACTGCCAGGGCAAAGGGCTATGGTAGTGGTAGCTCCAAAAGGTCATCAAGATGTCATACGACATCTCTGGAGGATCAAAAAGATGCCAGGGGCAGTGGTGTTGCACATATTCCAAAGGGTGTTTTCTTAACATCGTGAACTGCATTTGGGAACTGCAACGTCTCACCCCATGTTGGTGGTGTGCATGCTCGCTTGTTTGTAGAGTTGTAATGCATGCTGAGGATGTGCCGTGAATCTAATTTACGGTCTTGGTAGACCATCTGATGTGCTAGTTTAAGGTCTTAGTAGACCATGGTGCACTAGTTTAAGGTCCTAGTAGACTATAGTGCTAGTTTATTATCGTAGCGAATGGTGGCTATGCTAGTTTAAGGTCCTAGTAGACCGCAATTCTATCTTAACGTTGTAGCATATGGTGGCTATGCTAGTTTAAGGTCCTAGCAAACTGCAGTGTTAGTTTAACATCATAGCAAATGGTGGATAGGCTAGTTTAAAGTTGTAAAGTACCGTCTGTGCCAGTTTAACATTGTAGCGGACATTCTTTGCTAGTTTTACGTCATGGTGAATAATCTATGCCATTTTATACTCATAGTGAACTACCTTTGCCAGTTTCACGTTGTAGTGAATGAGCTTTGCCAGTTTTACATCCTAGTGGACATTTGCTTACCTTTGCCAATTTTACGTCGTAGTGGACATTTGCTTACCTTTGCTAGTTTTACGTCGTAGTGGATGTTTTCTTATCTTGTTCATGCATCAGATGTGGTATGGCTTGAGGTATGAATGATTTACAGGATTCACGAACTCTTTGCCATCCATGTCTACTAGCTTGAAGGCCCCATTCCTGTAGGCTTTTGTGACCATGAATAGACCTTCCCAATTTGTTGAGAATTTGTTCACATGCTTATGGATAGCCTTGAGAATGAGGTCCCCCTTTTGTATCGGGCATTGATGTGGGTTTGCATGATGCTTCTATCATTGCTTATTTTGATAATGCTCTATGTGACCAAGTGTCTGTGCACACTCCTCCTCTATGAAGTCGAGGTTGATGATCCTCGACTCATTGTTCTAGGCTTCGCTCATGACATTTGATAGGATCATTTGAAGTGATGGTACCTGCAACTTAAGAGGTAACACCACTTTAGATCCATAAATAAGACTATAAGATGTCTTACCTATCGTAGTCTTGCACATCATCCTGTAAGCCCACAACACATAGGGGATTTGCTTATGTCATCGTCTCTTGTTGTTGTTAAGCATTTTCTTGAGCAAGTTGATGATGGACTTGTTCATAGCTTCTACTTGTTCATTTTCCTGTGGGTAGTATGGTGAGGATAATGATTTCCTAATACAAATATTTTTGTAGAAGGTTTTTGTTTCCGCACTACTGAATTGTGGCCCGTTGTTAGTCACAATAGTCATGAGAAACCCAAACCTTGTCACGATGTTGTCTTAAATGAAGTGGAAAATCTACTGGGATGTAGTCTTCCTTAAGGGAATAGCCTCTACCCACTTTGTAAGATACTCAGTGACGGTGATGATGAAGCTATGCCCTATGGAAGACTTAGGCATGATAGGTCCTATGATGTCTAATCCCCATCATTGGAATGGCTACGTGATCTGTGTCAGATGCAACTCTGTAGGTGAAACATGTATGAGATTTGTGTATCTTTGGAATGTATCACAAGTATTGACTTTGGCTAGACAATCATGCTCCATGTAAGGCTAGTAGTACCCTAGGCATCTAATTTTTGTAGCCATGGCCCTAGGTGCTATGTTTCCATGACACAATCGCTCGTGTACCTCATTAATGACCTTTTGCGCTCACTCCTCGTTTACACATGCTAGCAATATCCTGTCATAGGAGCATTTGCACAAGACGTTGTCTCCCATGAGCACATATTTCCAAGCATGCTTGTGGATCACATCTCTCTAGGTAGATGTCAATCTACTTGGGGGATCATCATGTTGCAGGTAGGCTTTAATGTTGGAGTACCACTCCTAGGTGTCCGCAGTGCTAACAGAGGCTATGTGTACCTTTTGAGTGATAGGCTCCATACACTTGGTAATCGAAGCTGGAAAACTTGCAAACAAGTGTGGTGGCATGTTTAATGCGAGGGTGGCCAGGGCATCTACTAAGGTGTTTTCATTGCATGACACATGTTGAACATCCGTTGTCACAAACTATTTAAGCAAAATTTTTGCTAGGTTGCAGTAGGGTTGTAGGTGTGTAGCTTTTTAGGCTTAGACCTCAGTGATTTGATTCATAATGAGTTGTGAATCCCCATGAATCACCAGGTGTTGGATGCTTAATGCTTGGGCTGCTGAAAGACCCATGAGTAACCCTTCGTACCCTACCATGTTTTTTGTACAAAGAATGCAAAATGATAAGCAAAAGGTTACATTTCCCTAGAGGGGAACATAATGATGGTAGCTTCACTACCTTATCGTGTGGTTGAGGTTCCGTCAAAATGCAAAGTAGCTTCAAGATGTGATGGAACGGTGTTGATAGTGCTAACATGCTCGTTAGGGAATTTGGGATCTATGATTGCCTGATCATCGACAAGTGAGATCGTAAGTTGTGTTACTCTAGCTTGATGTTATCTCGATGATTGGCTCACATAATGCAAATCAAATTCCACTGTTATGGCTTTCCATCAAGCTATCCTGTTGCTCTCATATAGATTATTCATGATAGCCTAGAGTACATTACTCTTGCAAACAATATTAACTTTACTGTGAAATAGGTAATGCCTACATTTTTTAATGAAAAGACTAGATCAAGGCAGTTTCTCTCCACCTCGTTGTATTTTTCCTCATACCCTATCAATGCATGACTTAGATAATACACTGGAATGTCAGAGCCATCATCTCGTCTCTGACATAAGAGTGCCTTGATAGATGTATCTGAGGTGGCAAGGTAGACGAAGAAAGGCTTATCCCATTACGGTAGGTACATAGTCGGGAGGTGTAATAACTCTTTCTTCAGATCATGAAAGGATTGTTGGCATTGTGTTATCTATTCAAAGTTAATCCTCTTCTTCAGTAGATGTTGCATGGGGTGTAACTTGTTAGTCAACTTTGCTATAAACCTCATGATGAACTGTACCCTACCTTATAACCTACATAATTATTTAAGGTTTGTAGGTGGCACTAGATTAACTGTGGCCTTGACTTTATCAGGGTTCACTCATATTCTAGTCTTCGATACTACAAACCCTAACATGCATCTGGTCCTCACCCCGAAGACATACTTTTTTGTGTTAAGGTGTAAATCATGCATCTAACAATGCTTGAGGACTACACCTAGATTGTTGAGATGATCAATGGCCTCTTTAGATTTGACTGCTATGTCATCGACATAGTCATTCAGCATTTCTAGGATGTATTCGCTAAAGATGTATGTCATGGCTCTCTAGTAGGTTGCTCTGACGTTCTTGATTCCAAAGGGCATCATAGTATAATAGAAAGTCCCCCATGGGGTCATGAAGGTTGTTGTTAACTGATGCTATGTGTTGATGCAAATTTGGTTGTAGCCAAAGAAACTATCCATGAAGGATAATAGAGCATGACCAGTCATAGTGTCGATGATTTCATCGATACTCGGTAGTGGGAAATCATCTTTGATCGTTGCCTTTTTCAAATACCAGAAGTATATACAGATTCGCATTCCTCCCATTTTCTTAGAAACCACAATGATGTTTAACATCCACTCTAAGTAATCAACTACCCAGATGAAACGAGCCTGATAGAGCTTGGTGATTTCATCTCGTATCGCTAGTGCCATCTTTGGTTTAACCTTGCAAGCCTTCTACTTAACTACTTTCATCCACGGATCTAAGACGATGTTGTGCTGTATGAGCCTTGGATCTAAACTCGGCATGTCATTGTAAGACCACACGAATACTTTGATGTTATTCTTTAGTACCTTGGCTACATCTTTGTACATTTTTGAATCTAGGAGGGAGCTAAGCTTTAACGTTTTTATTTTCCCCCTGGATGTGGTCATAGGCATCTCAATGAGAGGGTCCTTATTTACATTCCTAACCTCTAAATCTAGGGCTTGGACTAGACTTTCATGCCAGTCTGGGGATGTTTATAAGGATGCTATAGTGCTTTTTGTGGGTGAATCCTAGTTTATTGACTCTAGGTTCAGTTGTCTTGCAAGCTTGCCGTGTGGACTTGTCAATGCTAGAGGTGAAGAAAGATCATGGTGTGTTGCCATTCTTGCTTAACTTACTACAATGAAATGAATGCCTAGTCAAGGGATACCTATTTGTACTAACAATGTGTAGTAAGCATTTGTAAAGCAGCAATGAGATGTGAACAGTTGAAATAACTATAAAATATGATGTGAAATTTGCAACCTGCCAGTTTAAAGTCATAGTGGACTACCTGGATGCAAAAGCGTAAAACTACTAGTTTAAAGTCTTTGCAGACTACTAACAGGATACTCTAGTGAAACTACAAAGTATTAGTTTAAGGTCTTTAAGAACTGCTAATAGGCTACTCTAGCGAAACTACCAAGTATTAGTTTAAGGTCTTTATAGACCACTAACGAGACCAAATCTATGTGTTAGAATTTCTAGTTTAAGGTCTTTGCGGACCATTAACTTGATAGAGGCTGTGGGTTAGAATTTGCTAGTTTAAGGTCTTTGTGGACCATTTGGATGAAAAAGTTCAAAGCTACTAGTTTAAGGTCCTTGCGGACCATCTAGCTAGTTATTTTTGTGAAGGCCAATGGCTAGTTTAAAGTGGGTTGACGTTTTCGGTCGAGCCCACCTGCCATAATGCAAACAGTGCCGCTATGCTATGGGGGAATGCTACACGGTACAAAACATCCCTCATTAATCGGGGAGAGAAAATGACAAGTTCTTTTACATTATTTTAGCTATAAATAGGGGTTTACCCCAAATAAACTTGTTATTTTCACCATAACAGTGCAGAGCCTTCGTTCAAAGTGTAGAGAAATTATGCTAATTAAGAGCAAGGTGATTCAGCATCGTGTCCAAGAAAGAATCAGCAATCAAAATGGTGGCTCCCAAGAGAGAACACAAACACCTAACACTCCCCAAGGTGGATGAAGTAAAGAAGACCCTAGGATGTGTGTCACATGAATGCATTGTAGTGCGAGAGGAGACCCCATAGGGCTTGTAAGTTACTATGGTATTCTCCTTTTTTTTATGTTGCGGTTATTGCTTCTACTTTCTCTACTTTTGTTTCTACAATTTTTATTATGAAATCTACAGTTTCTATCATTGTTTTGTTGCCATTTTGGCCATTACACTATCATTGTTGTTGATTCAGCCATGACGGGTGTACGGATGTCACGCGAAGGTTGCATGTAGTATTGCCTAAACTGCCATTGTTGTGGCTAGCTTGTCATAGAAGATTAGGCGATTTTAGCAACTCATCATGTGAATAACGTAGCATGCAATCCTTAGGAGGGTTTGGTCGTGCACATGATTTGATAGAATAACACATGTCTATCATAGCATAATGCAAATCATTTGATTAGGTAGAAGATTTGTTGAAACTAGTGCAGTGCATTGAATTATTTCTTGTCAAAAGATTTGTGTTTAGATTTTTGTTACTATGCTAGGATAATTTTGCTATGCTATTGCCTTTGTGTTTTTTGCTACACTACATGCATGGAGAGAATCATGCTATGCTATCTACTAATTTCTAATTCTACTATGCTATATGGAAATCCCACTCAAACATGACATTAACATTTGCAATTGTGTTATGTAGGATGGTGCTAAGGCCAATCTTAATTGTCTTAGAAATCGTAGGAATCTTGTGCTGCCTAAGCTAACCAGTAGCTAATGTTCCTCCATCCCATGCATGTGTGGGATAGTAGGCAGTCTACTTCTGGGAAGGCATGCATGACTTCCTGCAATTTCTCCTCTAGCACTTTAGTGTGATCGTTTGTTCACACTTGTTGGAGGAGGTAGCAGCATTAGTGACAGAAACCCTATTGCCTGGGGCAAATCGGGGTTTTCTGAGATTTTTGATGGATGGAGCAATTAGGAGAGGGTAGGGAGAAGGATCCAATCAGTGTCAAAAAAATTTGAGGCATCTGGCTTAGGTCTGGGAGATGCCAAAATACAATTGCTACCATCTGTACAACACTTTTTTTATTTCCTGCCACATGGAAACTTGTTTTCAAAACCCACTAGGAACCATTTACTATGCTGACGGGTGAGTTCTGTAAAAATATTCTGCTACATTATGCAATACTTTCTATGCTAGGCAAATGTTAACTACGTGTTTTTGTTACCAGGTTTTTTATCAACAAGAATGGACTTCACGGTGACACGACTGTATTGACCTTGACACAGATGGCACTATAGGAGTTTTCTTGTGTTGAGAATATGCATATAGGTGTGATAGGCCAATCCAGGGGTGAGTAAAAAACCTACCCAACCCAATACTCCCAACTCTATGACAGATGCAAGGAGTTCAATCGGTTGGATGGGGATTAGGAATCCCTTAGGCCAATCACCGTTGAAGATTTATTGGTGGATCTTCCACCATTCCCCTTGTTGTCTAAACCTGGTAAGCTAAATAGTAAGTTTCTTGCATGTTTGAGTGTTGCTCCTTTTTTTATGCTATTTCTTCTTTTATCTAAGTTTCTTTTTGTGCAAAATTCTACAGCAATGAAGAAGTCTGAGGAGGTGATGGTGATCACCTCTTGGCATCATGAGGCCAACATCTACTTCAAGTATGGGGAGGTAGATGAGACTCAACGCTGGCTTTGCAGTGGCACTACAAAATCGCTAAACAACCACATTTAGGATGTTGGACTCATGGAGCTTTTCCTGGCCTTGAACCCAAGCATTCCTGCTACTGAGATGCTAGCCCTAGGTGACTCATTTTCTGAAAAGGAAAATCCCTTCCACACACATGTGCATGGTGTGCTAGTGGTCCTTGAAATCAACAACCAACTATTTGCAAACCTCTTCTTTGTCCCTGATGATGGTCTCCCTGTGGGGGCAAAGAGCAAAAAAGAGGCAAACTATCAGAGGAATAATGAGGAGTGGCTAGGGGTGGCAAAAGGGCAAAAGGGGATTCTTATGAAAAAAGTGAAGTCAAAGGTAGCCAAAGAAATTTACCCCATCTTCCATGTCCGTGCTTTCCCCAAGATAATTTCCCATGGAAAGATCATTGGGATTGAGCAAGCTTGGGTGATGAGGAAGGTCATGAAATAAGGGGCCTGTTACAATTAGGCTAGGCATCTCTACAAAGGCCTACAAGCTGAAATGATCAAGCTTCATAAGAAGCATGAGTCTCGTTTCAACGTGCATCATGCCTTTTACGTAGCTTACTTGCAGCATTTCATGGAATTTTGGTGGTCCGTGAGAATGGAGTCCAGGTTATGCAAGATTGTAACCATATTTTCAAACCATGGATCTGTCAAGGCTTCCAGACCACCCGAGCCCAGGATCCCCCAAAAGCAATTACGGAGTCATTTTCCATTATGACTAAGGATCAGGTGGCCTGCAACCTTCGTGGCTAGGACAGCGTGGGAGAGGCACCCCCTACTACTATGGGTAGCGTATGACAGGGGAAATGCCTCATTGTGGAGATAGTGGCCATTAAGTTGCAATGAAAGAGGTCTTCTCTAGCTGAGGAGCCTCCTCATATGAAAGAAGAAGAGGGGCAAACACTACAGTTTAAGGTACGTAGGATAGAGGCTCCCATTGGTAAATGGTTTTGTCATTTTTCTTGTTTCTTCACTTATTTGGTTAATGGTTGCTACACTATGCTACACTAGGTAGCGTAGTATAGCATAGCATCCATTTTAAGTTAACATGAGTTAATGTGAACACACTTTGCTACCAGAGGAAGAATAGGAAGAAGAAGAAGGTGATGAAGAGGTGTCAGCCCCCAAAACGGGGGCGGCTAATAAGGATGCAGGGGCCCCGACCATAGAGGGAAGGGCCCCGGTCAAGAGAGAGGGAACCCCCACCACAAAGAAAGGGGCTCCCGTCAACAAGGAAAATGCTCCTGCAGAAGAGGAGGACATTTTTGGTGATGAGGAGGATGCTCGTGCCTTAAAAGGAAAGGCCCCAATGAATAAAGAGGAAACCTGTTTCAACCAGGATGGAACCTCTGCTGATGATCCCTTTGCTAAATGTAGTTCAGCATTGAAGGAGCAGATGAACGCAGAGGGTGTTGCCATAGTGTTAAGCCAGCAAGGAGAGGATGAATAGTCTAAACTCAGTGCATTCATTTTCCTGCCAAACTATCATGAGGCTACACTTGTGGAAATGTTTGCCTCATTTCCAAGACCCTGGTGAAGCAAGAGTGCCTTGAAATTTTAGGGTGTTTCATGGAGGACCCACTTGCATAACTCTTGGTCTGGATAGTTAAGTCCCTTACCTTTGACATTGCTACAATCCTATCTTTCACATGCCCCATTGTACATTTAACTTTGTGCTCCTTAATACCTTCATAGAACTTCATTCTCCAATCATTTTCTCAAATTTTTCTCAATCTTCAAAATTTTCTAAACTTCAACATCCTATTCTACTATTTTCATCATGTTCATGATTTTTTGTACTTTCACTTGACTCCAATTTTACTCAAAAAATTATTTTATTTTCAAGTTTGACCAAAGTCAATGATGATCAATAGTTGTATCGACTAGGACTAGTTGATGCAGCTAACCCCATCGACTAGGCCCTGTCGATGCAACACAAAAAGTCTATAAATACTACCAAAAAATTTGTAATTTTTTTTCATCTACTTCATAAAAAGAGGAAATGTTTGCCATTTTTCAAAGTCCATAACATTCCAACCATTTATCTAAATCACTCCATTCTGTGATCCTATAGCTACCAAAGGTAAGCTCTTCATCATAGGGGCCACAAACCTTAAGATTTCTAATGAAAATTTTTTGTTCTCCAAAGGGTTAATAAATATAATGATAATGAAAACCATTGATGTTTTGGAGTTTAACCCTTTCAAAAACCTCTGGTATGACTATAATTAGTTATCAACATCAAAATAAAAATAATTTAATAATTAAAATTAATCAAATTAACCATAATCATAACTTAGCTAGGTGTAACCTTCCTAACAAGATAAGGTATTCCAATTGTTTCACATTACACAATAATTGCTAACCCATGGTCATGTTATGATTATCAATGACACCAAGGGCAAAAAAATCTTAGGAAGGAGGATCCTCTCAACCAAGGGAGAAATGATCCAAAATTGGAAGGGGCCAACAAGAACAAACCTAGGAATAGGTAGAAGAAACCCATGCAATGAGACCTTTTCAAGAGGAGCCCAAAGTGGAATTTGTTAAATAGATTCCCAAAGAAGAGGATACAACAAAATAATCATAGTGAGGAGAGGTACCAAGGCCCATACCAAGACTTGAAGTCACATTAACACAAACTTGCTTTAACACAATTAGGCCCTATGATCTCCAACACTCAGTTCTCTAAGAACTAAACTTTGGATCATTCTTAGAGCATGCTCTAACAAAGGTGAAGAAACAATTGCAAACCTCTCCCATGTGGCCAATCATCACTTCCAATGGGAATTGGTACATGGAAGAGATGTATCTCTTTTGGAATAACAAAAGGGTAGGCTCCATGATGAAGATCAAGGATATTCAAGTGTCCTACTCAGTTAAAGGCATTACGCAGGCTCTTGGGTTGACTAATTCCTAGACATAATTGGTAGATCTATCTACACAAGCTAGACCAGATGCCAAAAAGGAGTGGACCTAGAAATGTTATGGGGTTAATATTAAGGAGTTTGGTGCACTGATACCAACAAAGTATGTATACTTCAAGATAGTGATTTATCATCTCAATTTGGTAGTGAGGCCTAGTAAAACTTTTCTACTTGAGCATGTGCCACTCTAAGTCGGATATTTCTAGCAAACCTTCCACAATTTATCAATCTAGAAATTGAAAAGAATTTCAAAGAAAATGAACATGAAAGGAAAACCCTTCCTTCCCCATGCCTCATCCGAAAACTTTCCAAAAGGGTAGGGATAATCTATTATGTCAATGACATGATCAGACATACTCTCATTGTCTTTTGGTTTGATATGATGAAGGACAAGACATTCACTGTGTCAAAGAAAGAGGAGAAACAACCACCATTTGCACCACCTAATCAAGAAACAACACCAAAGGCCTATGTAGCCATTGAGTGCTTACACAAAATCTAAGAATAGCTCTTGGATGAGCAAAAGCAATGAGTAAGAATAAGTGATGGAGATCCATCTATATATCAACCAACAATGTGTCACCTTAATGAAGTGGCTTTAACAATTAATCAGGTGGAAAAAGGTGGTTCAATATTATCAGCCCAACAAATGCAACTATCCATGAGATCAAATCCCAGGTGTCTAAGAAGTGACAGTGTCTATATCTCAACACCATTTATTTTCAAAAATCTTTGAAAATGCCAACTTTTTTTGTGTTCTTAGAGGAGGGCAATGGGGCAACTGTACTAGTGATGTAGCACCAAGCATAAGAGATGACTGTAGAAGTGGTTTCTAACCAAATTCTAGAAGAACTTAATGCACTTACAACATCTATACTAGATGTATCTACACTTCAAGATGTGTATATGTCCATAGAACTATTAGTGAAAGATTGAGTGCAGCCTAGCACATAGAGTTGCTAGACAAACTAGTGAGGATTGGGCAAATGATTTTAGACATCATTAATTTTTTGGATAACATTACTGTAACCCAATTGAAGCTACTCAAAGAAAATGGAAAATGCATCATCCTAGAAGGGAAACTTGAAATAACTCAAGCACAAAACCAACACTTGGCATAGAGGTTGCTAGGCTACATGCCCCTTTTTCTGATCTTACACACCTCAATCTTATAACAACTAGAGATGAAGCTTTTCAGTAGCTTCAAGAATAATTAAAGTAACATAAGAAGAGAATGATAATGGCCATTTTCAACTAGTCCATAGTAGAAGCAAAAACCTACTTAGTTCAAAAGGACTTTGGTTCAAATATGTGAGAAAAATGAAACACTGATGGCAGAAAACCATTGCCTAAAAAATGTTGATGCACAGAAATAATAGATTTAGAAATTTTTTTATCAACAATAAGACTAGCTCACCAGGGTGAACAAAGAATTGAGAAAATTTACCATAGAGAATTACAATCTATCTATGGCAAAAGTCTATGCCTTATGTTAGAAATTTTCCATTGAAATCATTACCTAGAAAAATGAGGCTATCAAATTTGAGAGAGTAAAGAATCACTACTTTGACTAGGATGGATTGTAGAAATAAGTAAATGAGAAGCATATTTAAGTGGCTAAGGTAAAAGTAAATGAGGCCCTCCAACAACTCCAACAAGAAAGAGAGGTGTGATAGGCCATGCTTGATGGATGCCTACAACAAAGCTAAGATCTGCCTAAAGGAGTTGCAACTTGAAGAAATGATAGAGTATATGAAATTGGCCAATGACTAATATGCAAACCTAGTAATTCTGATTGCTAAACAATTATGGTCAAAACTCAAAAAATAGGTGGCCAACTCATACTTACTATATAAGGCTGAGTTCAAGCACCACAAGGACACTAAGCAAAAGCTTCAAATGGTAAACACTAAACTTGAAGTTATCAAGGCATGATTCACTAATCAACAATCAATTACCAAGAACCTACCTAGGAGAATGAATGATTACCATGAGCTATAAAATGCAATCAAGGTATTTAACATCGAGAGCAAACAAATTTCTTCCTAGCTCATTAATGCTAAGGAGCTATTTCTAGCAATTTCCTACCCTTAGGATGTGTCCATTATGACCCATATTGGTGAAGTTGCATGGACCATGCACAATCCTAGGAGTATGAAAGTGAAAATTAAAGCATTGTTGGATGATTTCCACCTTCTACCAAAAGTTTTAGCAATAGCTGGACAGCCAAAATAGCCTCGACTGTTGCATATGCCTAAAGCTAGAAAAAGTTTGTCAAAGCCTTAGGAGTCTCCATCACCTTGGACAGTATGATCATTTCAAATAGTCTTCATAACATTATAGGATGTGCTATGTAATTTTTTAATTGGTGTTCCATTTTGTGTGTCATGAACATCACAATTTCTAATTTTGTTGATCAATACACCCAAACAATTAGTTTTGTCATGTAATCTTATTAAGTAATGTGCTAGTTAATAATCCCATACCTTTCCAATTTTTTAAATAACTTGAGGATAATTTTTCATTTAGTCATGGGGGCATGATGAGTTTTGGATTGGCCACATTAAGAAGACCTTGTTTACTAGGCCCTGTCTACTAGGCCCCATCGACTAGATCCTATCGATACATCATTTGATGCATTGAAGTGGCCTATTCTTGCCTATAAATATGTGCCAACCCACCATGTTTATAGAAATTTAGTCATAGTTGTAGTGACACTCTTGCAATTTTTCTATTCAAAAGTTAGGATATTTTCCTGAGTGCCCGTAGAAGGAGTCATTAAGTATATAGATCTTTATTCAAGCACTATTATACCTAAGCATGATAGTGTGTGCCACAATAAATATGTTATTCATGCATTTAATGTTTTCAATTATTTAGTTAACATTCCTTAGTAATTAAGATAATTTAAGTAATTAGGAAAATTAAGATAAATAGTGATTAAGAAACACATAAGTATGAGTACCTTGAGCATGCTTATGAAATTTGGTAATCCTAGTAATGCTTAGTAATCCAACAATGTTATATGTGTTCAAGATGTGTACGATAATTGGGATCAAATACTTTTTTTAGGACTAGTTACACGATAGTTAGTCAACTAAATTAAAGTAGACATTAAATTACTTTATTCTTTGTTTTATTTTTTTCAAGCACTAAAACCATAAAATATAAAATGAAAAAAATCATTTGCCTCAATTATACTTAAAGCATACCCTTAAGCTTCACAAGTATAGTTGGGAAGATAATAAATATCCTCAATGTAAAGTTTACTTCTTAGAGAACTAGTGCATTGAAAAATATAAAGTCCATAGAATTCAACCAAATTATGCATGAACACTTTATGATTCGTATGGTTGGGTGTAGGGGTACCTCATTTCACATCAGTTGTGAAAGGTTCACAAGGAATTTTCCACTCAAAGAAACACATGCACAAGTAGAGAAAGTGGTCACCTTGTTGGGTCTTACCACTGGATTGAGGTGGTAGGATACTCTCTTAAAATATACATGCTCCACCAAGGTGAGTGCACCATACTCCTTATGGTCCACTCCATAACACCACCAAGTCCACTTATTTTTTACCTCTAGGTTTCCTTGAGTGGAGATCTTTGCTAAATTTATTTCAATATCAAGAAACCCAAGGTCCTACATAATGGCCTCCAATAAGTAGGACACTAGAATATCCTTGATCTTCACAATGGCTCCTGCTAGCCTACCATTTTAGAATAGATATGTCTCTTCCATGTACCATTCCCCATTGGAAGTGATGATTGGCTATATGGGAAAGTTCTACAACAACATCTTGACTTCTCCTGGAGCATGTTCTAAAAATTGTCCAAAGTTCAATCTAGGAGAACTGAACTTTGGATGTTATGAGGCTTGATTTGATCAAGGTAGGCTTGAGTTAATGTGACCTAAAGTCTTGGCACTAGTTCTGGTGCCTCCTCTTAATGGGATTGTTTAGTTACAGTCACTTCTTTGGAAATCTATTAGAAACATTTGACTTCAGGCTCCTCCTGAAGAGGTCTCATCACATGAGTTTTTGTTACCTATTCTTAGGCTTATTCTTGTTGATCTCTTCTAGCTCTAGGTCATTTGTCCCTTGTTTGGGATGGTCCTCCTTCCTCCCATCTATAATCAAAACATGACCAAGGATTAGCCCTTAATGTGTAACTTTAAAACATTTAGAATACCTTATCTCTTAGGGTAGTTACACATGGCTAAGTTGTGATCATAGCCAGTTTGATTATTTTAATATTATTTTATTATTACTTGATGAAATAGGTTACTAGAGTGTGTTGGAAGGGTTTAACTTTCATTACATAGTATTTTAATATTATTAATTCATTAAACTCATGGGGAAGTTAGAAAAGTTTTGAAAAGTTTGGTCATTCAAAACCTAAGGTTTGTGGCTACCATGACATAAAGCATACCTTCAAAATTTATAGAATAGAAGAACAGAGTGAATCAAACAAACATTTTAAAGGTTACCAACTCTAGAAGGTTGTGAGGTTTGAAAAATTGCAAAATCTCCACTTATGTGAAGAAAATAGAAAAAATTTCTATGTGATGGATGCTATATATAGAATTTTTCCCATGCATCAACTAGGCCTTGTTAATGAGGCCTAGTCAACATAGCTATTAACCATAGTTGACCAAGTTAAAATTTGAAAATTACAAGGATTTTTTAAGAAAAATTGAAATCAAATGAAAGCCTAAAAAGCTAAGAACAAAATGAGATGCATGAAGAGGGTTGGATATTTCACAAACGATGGAGAATGATTGGAGAAATGCCTTAAGGAGCACATAGTTGGATGCAACCTATGTGGAATGAAAAGGATTTGACTACTAAAATGCCTAAGGATAAGGGACTT
Organism: Gnetum montanum; assembly: GCA_015680685.1. NCBI lineage: Eukaryota > Viridiplantae > Streptophyta > Gnetopsida > Gnetales > Gnetaceae > Gnetum > Gnetum montanum. The sequence goes on from MNCI01033476.1 coordinate 47,479, forward strand.
AAATACTCCAACTAAGAGACATGCAAGTAGATCCTTCCCATAGCAAGCTTATGCCCTTTTCTCCTTTACATAACCTCAACTAAGTCCATGGTCCCACAATTGATTAATGGTTATGAAAAATTAAGGACTAAATTCAAAAGAATCCATTTAATAATTTTAACACATAAAACTAAGAGATTAAGAAAAACATGAAAATCAATAGTGAGATCAGTTATGGAAAGCATTGAGGGATGAGAGAGGAAGTGAAATGGGTTCTAGTCAATGTCACATGAAGTTCCTTGTGCATTTTATGGTTAAATGACCTAATAAAATTCATCCTTAGTCCAAATAAAAACCACCAATTTCATTGAATTTGCATCACTACTCTAAGACTAGACCACCCCCTCACAACACAAGAATGATCCCATAGATTAAACATTATTCCTTATTAGAGAGGAAAATAGAAGTAGGAAGTGAGGAAGGGATTTAGTTAGAGGGCACTTTCAAGAATGGGTAACATATCTTTCTAGTCCCATGACTAGTGCATGTAACCTATTATTTTATCTAAGGGATGTGCTTTAAATTCCCACCATGTTCGTTTGGGGTTTTTTGTATAGGAATCACACAATGCAAAGACTTATTCAACTTCTTATTATTGGAGGACACAAAACAGTAAGACATCCATGAAAAAAAACATATGCACCCAAGTGAGTAGAGAGGCACAAAAAGTACCAAAACCCCTTGAAGTTACATCCTATTCAAACCTTTAAATCTTTCATAATTTTGAAAACTACCAAGGTCACAAGTTCATTAAAGTTTCATTAATGGAATTGGAACATCCTATTTCCAAAATAAGGAAAACTGTAGAGTTTGTAGATGGGTGGATGATGTGGACTTACTATCTGTTTCATGGAAAAGAAACTTTTTGTTAGTCATTAGTCATCAAAATTCAAAAATTAAAACCAAAAATTGGCAATAAAAAATAGTAGGTACAAACCACCATTGACAAACAACTACAGCATAATTGTGTCCTATTGGAAAGAAAGCAAATTTTATTAGAACACAAGGAAAATTCAAAGCAAAATAAAGGAAAATATAAAAGAAATTATAAAATATTCAAGAGAAATAAAACATACTATCAATGTTATAAAAAAAATATGGAAAAATAACAATGTAAAACAAAAAGGTATAAAAACAAAAAAGTGTAAAATAAAAAACTAGAAAAACTGAAGAGCCATTCTAATGATTAGTATGGATGACCATCTCCCCCATGACTGAGTTGGAAGCAGGAGATTTCAAAAATTAAGAAAGGTTATCCATCCAAGGAGGCATTGATTTCATTAGCTTTCTTGATCTCATGGAAAAGTTTAACTTCTTGCATGTTGACCAATTGTTTCTTGTTTGGGCTCTCAAGTTTGTAGATCAACATAGTCCTAGAAGAAAAGGTTCCATAAATGATATAATGTCCTTCCCACAATGTTAGGCACTTAGTCTATTGAGTTATGTCTATGGGATTCCAGTAGAGGACCTTATCTCTAGGTTTAAATTTAAATTTTCTTATTCTAAGTTCATGGCATTTTTTGTTGAATGCCTTATTCACTTCATTCAAGGATAGGGCTACCAATCAATTTCAATCTAAAACATTGAGGTTGATCAATCTCTCTTTCTATGCTGGGCTAAGGTCAAGTTCTAGATCACATGCTATTAAAAGTGTACAAAGCTTGGATTGAATTGGAAGAGTTGATAATTTTTGATACACCAACTCATTGGAAGAGTAGCCTATATGGAGTTTCCATGTGAAGTGGTAAGCCCAAAGGGCATCATTCAGTTTTGTGCCCTAGTCTCTTCTATATTTGCTAATTGTTCGAGTTAAGATCTTAGTGATCTCCCTATTGGTAACTTCTACTTGACCATTGGCTTGGGGGTGGTAGGGTGTTATTAGTTTATGTTCAACCCCCAAGTATTACATGAGTTTATGAAACGTAGCACCTCTAAAATGAGTAACATTGTTAAAAATTACTACACATGGTATTCCAAACCTATTTACAACATTCTATTATACAAACCACATGGCAATAGAAGATGTACAGTTGATGACAACTACTACTTCTACCCATTTGATATAGTAGTCAATAGTGATTGTTATGTACACTATTTTATTTGACATGGGCATGATGGAAACCATGAAGTCTATGCCCCAAATGTCAAAGGGATCTAGTGGTTGGATCTACTACTAAGGTCCCTCCATTTCAATAGGCATCCCACTAGCTTGTTGATGGCATTCACAAGAGAGGATGAATTGGTGAGCATCCCTAAATATTTTTGCCCAGTAATACCCTACAATCAGGATCTTAATGGTTGTGCATCTCCTTGCATAGTGGCCCTCACAAGGACCCTCATGAGCATCTAAGAGAACACATAGTAGAGCAACACCAAAAACACACCAACGAACTAGGCGATTAACCCACACCTTCTAAATGTGTCTATTAATCTCCATAAAGAATTTAGCCTAATGAAGAAACTATTATTTTTTCTAAAATTCCAAGTCTTGTGGCATCTCTTGAATGAGAAGATAAGTGAGGATGCCATTGTACCATTTTGATTTAATGGGTACTTGTTCATTTATTGCATAGATAAAGAGGAGTTCATTAGGAAATTTATTAGAATGAAAAATTTCCTCCTCTTTGTTGTCCCATTGTAACTAAGAAAAGTGATTAACAACCACATTCTTGGTGTCCTTTCAATCTACCATCATAAAATCAAACTCCTATAAGATCACTAGCCACTATATGATACAAGGACTCATCATTAGCTTGTTCATGAGGAAGTGAATGGCATTACAGTCCATGTGCACAAACACCTTGTACCCAAGCACATAGTACTTGAATTTCTTCAAGGCATACACCACCACCATTAGCTATTTTTATGCGGTGATGTAATTGAGCTATGTGCCTACAATGCTTCTACTTATACAATAGATTTAGTAATGATGTTTTTGATCATTCAACTACGTAAGAACAACTCCCATGGCATAGTTTGATGCATCTATCATGATGTGAAATGGTCTACACCAATATGGTGCTCATAGAATTGGAGTTCCTACAAGCTTTTCCTAAAGCTATTAAAATTCCTTTTTTTATTTCTTTGTTCATATAAATGAAGCATTTTGTTTCTGAGCTCAACCACTAGTTTAGCAATCTTAGAGAAGTTCTCTATGAATCACTGGTAGTAGCTAGTGTGTCCAAGGAATGATGAGACATTTTTAATGATTTTTGTTTGGTGAGTTATTCCTTGGATGACCCTAATATTTTTAGGGTCCACTTCAATCCTTTCTTAGGAAATTCTATGCCCAAGAAGAATGCCCTCCTAGACCATCAAATGGCTTTTCTACCAATCAAGCTAAAGATTGATCTCCATGCATCTTTTAAGCACTTGCTTAAGGTAGCCTAGGGCTTTCTCAAATGTAGCATCATAGGTGGATAAGTTATCCATTAAGACTTCCATCTTGTTACCAATATACTACTAAAAAATGCTCAAGACTAAGCATTGGAAGTTTGTAAGGACATTACATAGACCAAAGGGCATCTTACGTTATGCAAAAGTTTCCTAGGGACTTGTGAATGTCTGTTAGCCTAATCTTGGGCACAATTTGAATTTGGTTATAGCCATTATAGCCATCCAGAAAGCTATAATAGTAATTCGTAGAAATAGTATCTAATAGTTCATCCACAAATGTTAATGGAAAATGATCTTTAAACATTATCATGTTCAACAACTTGAAATCAATACAGATCCACCACTTGCCACCTTTCTTTAGCACAATGATAAGTAGGCTAACCCACTCACTATTAGCAATTGGATAGATGAACCCCACCTTAAGGAGTTTTTTAATTTCCTTTTTGATGATCTACTTTAATTTGGAATTCAACCATCACTGTGGCTACCTCTTTGGCTTTATGGTTAGATTGGTATAGATGCAATGCTAGCATATCTAAGGATCAATCCTTATGATTTCATGATATGACCAAGCAAAGGCTATTGGCCATTTTTTAATTACCTTCAAAAGCATTCTTTTTTTCTTAGGAGCAATGTTGACATTGATTATGACCAGCTTATCATTTTTTAAAAATGCATATTCCATCCACTATGTAGAGTTTTCAACTTTAAGGGCTCCTATTTAAAATTGTTAGGATTTCCAACTCTTCCTAATTGGCATCATTGGGCTCATTATTGGAGAGTTGGAAATGAACTTGCTTTAGTTCATCCATGCCTTGAACATAGGCATAATTTAGGCTCTCACTAGGTTCCATGCAAAGTGTGCTACTTTCAAAATCAACTATTAGCCATTAGGTGTCCCCTTATTTTGTGGCTACTACATATAACCACTTTTGGATTTCAAATTCATTTGCATACTATTTTCATGCTTTGATTGATGTGCTTTTGATAGACCATATTTTCTACACATAGTTGCACCCAGTATTGCTATACGTGATGCATGGAACTCTCTTCTTTTTAATCTTTCTAAATGCATTTTCCTTGGAAATTTCTAAGAAAAGATCTCTGATGCCCATTTACACATCAACAGTGTTGAACCAAGCCCTTTTCGTAATGATTAGAAAGTCCCCCTTACAATTTTCAACCTTGATCCTCAAGAAATCAATAGGATACAACCACCCATAAATAATGGTTATAATATCCTCCACTAATTCTAGGGGAATAGCAATGGAGTGATCTACCATTTCTTAATGGATGTTGCTCTTCTTGAGAGGAGGTAGGTTCTAGGGCTAGTACATTTCTTGGGAAATCAAGTTAACACTAGAACCTAAATCAAGAAGATCTTTGCATGGCTCATTTCTAGTGATTTGCAGGTAGATGAGGGGACTACCAAGATTATCCCTTCTCCTATGAAGGTTGCTAGCCTTGATCCAATTAGATAAAGCATGGGTTAACATGACTATGCATATATTTGGAGGTGTTTGATTTGAAGGGCTCTAGAAAGAAATGGATGTAGAGGATGAAGGAGACATGAAGTAACCTACCAAATCAGTTGGTGAGGGCTTTGTAGGGCTATTGGTTTGAAGAATGGTCTTTTATGGGATCTATTTTTCAAAAAACTCGACTAAGGAACCAATTGTAACTCAATAACCATGGTAGAATTACATTATTATAGCTATGCGAGAATTTTTCCTTGGATGAATGGAGTAGGAAATAATGGGGTTAAGGGTGGAGGGACATGTGTTGAAGGATGAGAAGGACGATAAGGATATGGGTATTTCCCTCTAGGAGATGGAAAATGAGTTTTGTAGTACTTCAAAGGGTAGTAGTGATGCTAAAATGAAGTGTGACTAGAAGAGTCACATGGAGACATGGGTTGTTGAACATAGTACCCATATGGATTAGGTTATCTATAAGGGTATTTCTATCCTGGTGGTGGCATCCCCCATGATTGTGGATGCTACCATTGATGATACTATTTGTATAGTTGTGATGGAGCTCCACTTGGATAATAAGATTGTTGTTGGTGGTGGAACTACCTTGGATTTCTTTGAGGATAAGACAACCTTCTAGGTGCTTGTCTTTGTGTCAGTATAGGATTTAGAGCAGACACCCTATATTCTTGTAAGTATGACATAATAGGGAGAACTAGCTTAGAATTTTTATATTGGTAGATGTCATGCCCATCATCATCATTTGATTCTAAGTCCACAACCTCTTCAACTATAGCAACTTTGTCCTTATTACTTTGATAAGCAAGTTCAGCTTCCTTTCTTCTCTTATGGTCATGATCACTACCTTACTCTTTAAATTCTTCTACAATTTCTAGAGTAGTTTAAAATTTTTCATCCAAATATTTTCACATTTTTTCAATCTTAGTTGAAATTTTAGATAGATTTTTGAATTGGCAAGGTTTTTTGCCGCACCACTTCATCAAGTGGTGCCTCCCCCTCATTATTATAGAATCAAACCTTCCTTTCTTTGATGGAAGGATATTGATTATACTCATCAACACTTTCCATTTTCTTAACTCATATTCTTCTTTCACAACCTACTCAGTCAACTTTTAAATCTAATGGGCTCTTAGTTTTAATAGTTTACATTGGGCATAGACCCCAAGAGTTCTCGTTTCTGATCAAAGTCCAGCTATGATATGGTAAATCTACTCTCATTGAGAATAACCATGGATAGGACATCTGTGAAAAAGGGAATAATACATGACCATGGTTGTGTCCAAGGGTTCAAGTGTCTTTTTCCACTAGCCTTGGATTTTATTTCTCCAATTTTACACTTTGAAGTACATTTGATATTTATCATTAAATAGCTCAAGCATCATACTTCATGTATGAATTAATTCTGGCTCCAAGGAGAGGTACCAACTTTTAACTTCTTTTATGAATGTCATGGGGAACAGCTTAAGTTTCTACCAATCATTTTCAATAATCTACAAGGTACAAACATTGTGAAATACTTCGAGATAGTTCTATGAATCTAAGTTATATTCCCCCTCAAATATGAGGATATTGTTCATATGCAACCTCTTGAATCTATTTTCTTTCACATGCCTACTTGGAATTCTAACTACCTCTATGATGTTTAGCATGCTTCAAATTACCAACAAAGGTTCTTCATCATCATTATTTCAATGATTCCTATGATGTACTCTACTACCCCTTCATTCATGGGGGACTCTATGATCATTATTGTCCTTCCATCCACCTTCATCACAATTCTGTCCTCTATGGTATCAATCAAATTCAAAGGAGGAAGAAGAAGAAGTAGATGAAGAGGACGAAGAGTGAAGAGGACTTTCACCTCCACTATATTTTCCACCTCCTCTCCATTGGTCATGGCCACATTCATTAGCTTTACCATCTTCAAAATGCTTTCCCAAGCCCTTGCCTTAACTCCCAATTTTTATCTAAACTAGGATTGTTGCTAGTGAGATATAAGTGTGGGTCCAAGCCCCCGTCACCAGATTCAAGGGGTGACGAATCTTCATGTTAAGAACCCCAAAATGAAGAATCCTTCTTATCATTTTGATTAAATAAGAATAATAGGTTAGTAAACCATTTCCCATTCATAGATTCATGGCACTTCTTCTTGTGCTGATCTCTTTTAAGTTATGTTTCAGTGGACCAGTAGTCCTGATAGTCATGGTCCTACACAACATATTCATCATGAAGATCCTAGATGTCCAACCTCTTAAGAGTTTGAAGTAGCATCCTAGGAATAGATCAGTTGAGAGGAAACACAACGTTGCCCTCCATATCTCTACACCAAAATTGTTTATTCTAATGTAGGATGAAGGTGAAATTAGGTCCAAACTCATTTGGATGAGTGTACACCACTTTGAATTAAAAGAAGATATTTTGAATTTATCATGCCTATGGGAAGAAGATATTTTTGATTAAAAGAAAAATTTAGTGTACATTAATTATAATTATTATTTTTATTTATTTAATGATTGTGACACTAGGATTTGTTTCAATAATTTCAAATAATATTCACTAAGTTCCAGATAGTGCACATATCAAACTATAAGTCCCTAGCAATGGTGCCAATGATGAGTGATGAGTAGACCCTACGTCCAACCATACAAATCACTAGGTGTTCATGCATGATTTGGTCAAATTCCATGGACTTATAGACTTCTAAGTACATTGTTCTCTAGGAAGAAAAACTAACCATTGTAATCGTTGTCTTCCCAATTACACTTTTGAAATGCAAAGATGTGGTTAAGTGCAACTAAGGCATATGCTTTTTTTCATTTTTATGTTTTATGTTCTAAGTCACCTAAGAATATAAAATAGAAACTTAAATATATTTAATTGCTAATTTAATCTAACTATTTAATATTTAACTAATCCTAACAAAAGAATCCATTCTCACTAGTTGTACGCATCCTAGACACATTTAACACTACTGGATTACAAAACATTAAGCATTACTGGGATTACTAAGCGTCAAGCGTATGCTCAAAGTGGTTGTACTTCTGTGCTTACTTAATTACTATTTAATCTAACTTAATTTAGCTTAACTAACTACTTAATTACTTGAAACATTAAATAAAATTACTTAAAATATTAAATGCATAAAAATAATAATTAATCTATTTCAAAGTGCTATAAGGTTTATTAGAAAGCTCATCTTTATTGCTACATACACTATCATGCTCAGGTACAACACTGCTTGAATAAATATTTGTACAGTCTTAGACTTCTACTATAGGCTAGTGAGCACATCTTTATAGGCATAAATAGACACTAGGTTGACAAGGCCATGTTAACACATCAAGTCCCATGTCGATGCAATCACGTTAACAAGGTCACATCGATGGGGCCACATTAATAAGGCCTCATCAACGTAACCCTTGATCTGACTCATCAGATGATGTCCATGGTCCTTATTTGTTAAACTCATTTTTGATAATAGAATTTTTTAATTTGATGATGGTTTCTAAGGCTCTTGATATCAATATTTTTAATCACTGTCAAGACTTGTTGATTATTCGAAAGTGGACTTCCTCTTTTAATCTAGCATCTCCTAAATTTCGAAAGGTTCCTTGTTTTGTTAAATTATTGAATCTTCCATTTATTATTGAAAAATTTGAAAGTGATATTATCTCTCATATCAAGCTAATCAAGTATTCTAAAGTCCTTGATTCTCCTAATGTTTTTCACAAAATTCAATATATGATTGAATTGGATCTTATTCACTTAAGTGAAAATTTCTTCTATGTGCTAGTGTAATTGATTATGCATAGAAGATTGTTTATTACTATTTTCCAAAGTTATGTCAATATTATCATTAGAGATTCACATGTTTGATTCATGTTAGCAAAAAAATACTATAAACACTACTAAGGTTTCTTCTATTGATGTTAAAAATTTTGCTAAGATTTTTTATGATTTTTTCTAATGACATTTCAACAATTAGCACACCCATTTTTTTTAATTTTTTTTTTTGCTATTGTTCAATAAAATATATCTTTGAGGAAGGTTTCTTCAATAACTAAGGGGAAACAAATATATTCTTCTAAGGTTCTAAAGATTCCTATTGTTGATTTAGATAATTTTCAAATGATTTTTTATAATGAAAAATATCAAGGAAGTCTATCTATTGGTGAATATATGCCAAATCATCATAATTCTTAGCATGTTCAAGATATTTTCATGACTAATTTGTTTGAAACTATTGGTTAAGATATGGAGATAATTTCTTTTGAGACTATTGATTCTAATCACAAAGTGGGGACCTTCTCCCTGTCCATCCTATGTTATTATTTTCATGGAATGTTCAAGGTCTTACTAATAGACTTTAGACAAAAGTTGTTGATGCTTTTCTTTGCATGCAAGATTTAGTTCATGATTTTATTCTTCTTTAAGGGATTAAGATTTCCAATTCAAATATAGTCATGATAGGTAATAGTATTCTTTGTAATTTCTACAATATTATTTGCTAATCATAATATTGGTTAAGATGGCATACTTCTCATTATCAATCATTTTTTGTCTAAAAAACTTATTTCTCATGGTAGAGATAATTCTATAGTTTGGATTATTCTTTAATATGCTTTAGGTCCTTTTAGTATCTACAATATTTATGCTCCTACTACTTCTATAGATAGAATTCTTTTGTGGTAGTTTCTTCTTCAAAGTTTTTCTAAGATTGCTTGGCTTTTTTGTGGCAATTTTAATATGATTGAAATTCCTATGCTAAAATTAGTGGAGTTTCTTCTAAAGATTAGTTTACCTAGTCTAACCTTTGTAAAGATAATAATTATATTTTTCAAAGGCTTAATTGATTTTATTTTTTCAATTATTCTTCTTGGTTCTTTAAGTAAAAGGTTACAGTTCATAAAGATGCAACTTTTTCATACCATTTTCCAATTTCTTTTAATTTAAAATTTTGTATTAAATTTCTACTTCAACATTATGAATGATGAGCATTAATGCATCACATCAATGAGCCCCTATTGATGTGGCCTCATTGACGAGACCCTATCAATAGAACCCCATTTACGTGGTGTTGCCCTATCAATGGGTCCATGTCGATGTAGCATTTGCTACATTCATGGGACCTCGTCGACATAACCCTAGAGAAAAAACTATAAATATGAGCTCCTAGCCATGTTTATGGGAATAAGATTCATAGTAGTAGCAGAGCTCTTGAAATTTATCTATTTGAAAGTTAGAATATTTTTTTAAGTTCCCACAATAGGAGTCATTGACTACACAGATCTTTATTTAAGCACTGTTGTACCTGAACCACACTAGTGTGTACGATAATAAAGATGAGCTTCTTGATAAACCTCAGCATTCTGAATAGCTTAAATGTTTTATTTATGCATTCATTTTTATAAAATATTCAATTAATTAAGCTAAATTAGAATTTAATCAATTAAGTTAAATATATTAAGTACATAAGTATGATAGCTTCAAGCTAAACACATATTCACTTGGTAATCCCAACAACATTATTACTTGGTGGACCCAGTAGCATAGCACTTGGTAACCTAGTAGTGGATACATGGGTTCAAGACATGTATGGAATGTGGGACTAGATTCTTATGTTAGGACTAGTTAGAGATTAGTTATTTAGTTAACTTAAATTAGTCATTCAATTAATTCATCTCTTTTTTTAAGCATCAAAACCATAAAACACAAAATGATAAAACTCATATACCTTGATTTCACTTAACCATATCATTATGCTTCACAAGTGTAATGAGGAAGACAACTAATGACCTATAAGGCAAGATTCACTTCCTAGGAGACTAGTGCACTAAAGACTAAAGAGTCCACAAAATTTGACTAGATCACATGTGAGCACTCTATGATACGTATGGTTGGACGTAGGAGTACCCTTCACCACTCATCATTAGCACTATTTCCAAGGACTTGATCTATTGAAATTTGTGCTATCTAGGTTTAGTGGATATTATTAATATCATTGGACAAACCCCGAAGGTCAACATCATTCCAAAATAACATAACTATAAGAGCACACTAATATTTTATTATTTGCAAAATGTCTTCTTCTCACAAGTGAAATAACACAAAACCATCGATCCCATAAGAGTGCAAAGTGATATATACTCATCTAGATGAGTATGTGTTAGACTTCACCTTCATCCTACATCAGGATGAGCAACTGTGATGGAATGATATGGAGGGTAACATTGTAATACCTCCTAATCAATCTATGCCCATGATGTTGCTTCAAAATCTTAAGAAGTTAAGCATTTATGATCTTCAAGAAGAATATTGAAACACAACCAAATTTGGGCTATAGCGTCTTGACTACAAATTTGCCTAAGTGTTTTCATGATGTTAGTTTCTACAAATTTTTCTAAGAGTTGAGACTACGCTCTCCACTACCCCAAAGCGTAGTCAAGGGTAGTTAGCATGAAGGTGCATTTTCTTTTAAAAATTTTTTTCTAAGTGTTGAGACTATGCTCTCCACCAGCTAGGAGCATAGTCAAGCATAGTCAAATGAAAGCCAATTTTTGCAACTTTTTCTAAGTGTTGCAACTATGCTTCATCCTAGTCATGAGTGTAGTCAGCCTCTTGTGGACAGCATAGTTATCATATGACACTTTTTCTACAAATTTTTTCTAAGTCTAGGACTATGCTCCCCACTAGTCTAGAGTGTAGTCGAGCATAGTTAGCTAGAATGGCCTTCGCAGCATACTAACAACACACCAACATAGTCAACTCATCACCAGTGAGCATAGTTAGTAGAATATTTCTCTCTCTTTAATCCACTCTGATCCAAAATTATAACTACACTTGATCCCACTAACCTCAATGGAGAGCGTAATTGGGTGAGAGCATTGTCCCAAACATCCCCTCTACCACATGGTAGTCCCTCCACATTTCATGCAAAACCATAACCCTATAAATACCTTGTGCCCTCAACATTTTCATGGCCGGCATTTTTGGCAAATCAACATTCGTAAATTTGAAGTGCATTTGGCATTTTGGAAATCAAGGCATTGGAAAACTTTTAGGTTAGCATTTGGCAAAGTTATAGATGACTACAACTCCATTGCAACTCCATCATAGCCCATAGCACACTGTGATAGCCAACCTAGCAAGCATAGACATCACAGTGAGTGCCAATCTTCATGGCCACACACCCACAACATTATGACTATGCTCAATTCCATTTGGGGTAGTGCTCCATTTCTCTCTCTAATTTTACATACTTTCTTTGCATTTTCATTATTTTTAACATGTGTTCACATTACAACTATGCTTGGATGGTGGTCCCTATACATTAGCACCTCTATTTTCCATTGAAACCCCTAACTATGCTCAACACCATTGACACTATTGACACCACTGACATCGTGAATACCACAAACACTGCTTAAATACTTAGCACCATTTTGCATCAGCATTGTGGCTAACCATCCTACATCCTAGTTCCATCTAGTAAAGTCCTTGTTCATTTGACAAGACCATTCAGGGTGCCTTGTATCTACCTCTAGTAGGCCCTCACATGGACATGGGATTAGGCTATGCACCGATTGATTCCTTGATGTTCCAGTCATCAATGTTTTTAGTCCTTACAATTCCTGGTGCTAGAAGGAGGGGCAAATCACATTTTTTGACTCCATTATAGTTATTTTGCATGCTCTTTTCATTGTAGTTGGCTATCAACCCATCGATGTAGATTGGACCTTGTAGTTAGTCCCCCCAAGACCCCACATAGCAATCCAAATCACATTTCTCTCCACTAATTTTTCTAACTCTCCATTCTCTTAGCATAGATAGCATAGTCCATAGAGAGCATAGTCAATGGAAAGCATAGTCTCTAAACTTAGCCATTTTCTATAGTTTCTAAAGTTAGCTTTTTCTTTTTCTTTTTTTGTAATTAGCAACCAGTAGCTCATTGCAATGGCAAGTTTCCACATCACTCTGATGTGCATGATTGAACTAGCTAAGCCTCTTGAGAGTGCACATCCCCCTCATACCATTATAGCCTATGCACATCTAGTCTTGCATTCCAATACCCTCTTACATTCCCCCGCATAATCATTGATTACAAACTCTTTGACATTCATGTGTTGTGACCATATGGAACCTTCTTCAAGTCAAACTGTAGAACCCAAGGTAGACATAACATAAGTTGTCTTGTAGGGAGCCTCTATTAGCTAGTCAAAGCCTAGGTGGATGTAACACAAGTTATCCTAACGAGGAAAAACCTATCCTATAGATGTGACATAGTTTCACAAGCATCAAGGCAAACCCCATCTTGTGGCATGTAGTCCACTTGACGGAAAGAACCTCATAGTTAGCATTTAGCAACATGCAAAGCCCCAAGTAGGCTCACTACAAACAAAAATAGAAAACCAACAAAGAAAAAAAGAAGAGAATAAAAAAGGAAAAAAAGGAAAAGAGCAAAAGGAAGAAAGAATGTACCCAAGAAAATCAAAAGCATTGCAATTTTGCAATTGGTCCAACTATAAATCTACATTGACTCTCTCATGAGCACTCCAATGAGAGGTCAATGTTTTCAAGAGCAAGCCACCCTAATGCCATGGTTACCATCAGCCATGCTAACTCCATTGTTCCCACATCATAATGTCCTATTTGCACTCTATCTTCCCTTTTTCCTAGCACATCACCTATTCCTTTCACTCCTGCCTACACCTCTTACTCCCAGCATACTACTACCCATAGCACTCTCAAGCATGGTTTAGTTACATCTAATATAGTATTGAAGAGCATTGTTGGTGTCAAGCCTACTATGGTATTTTGCAGTTCTTTATCGACATCTCTTAGGCCACTCCTCCAGATGTCAACAAAAAGGGACTAATGAAACACCACCAAATTTGGGCTACATCATCTTCACTACAAATGTGCCTAAGTGTCTACACGAGGTCGCTTTTGCAAATTTTTCTAAGTACTAAGACTATGGTCTCTACTACCCTAGAGCATATTTAAGTGTAGTTAGCATGAAGGTGCATTTTTTTATGGAAAATTTTTTTCTAAGTGTTGAGACTATGTTCTTCACCAACTCGGAGCATAGTTAAGTGTAGTTAAACAGAAGCTAGTTTTTGCAAGTTTTTCTAAGTGCTTGGACTACACTTGACCTAATTCAAGAGCTTATTCAACCTCCTATGTAGAGTGTAGTTAGTACATGACACTTTTTCTAAAAAAATTCTTTAAGTCTGGGACTACGCTCTCCACTAGCCCAAAGCGTAGTCAAGCATAGTTTGCCACAATGGCCTTTGAAGGCCTCCACAATACAACAATGGCACAACAACATAGTCAACTCATCCCTAGTGAGGATATTCTATAGAATCTTGCTCTCTCTTGCATTCCCTCTTGCCCAAAATTGTAATAATGCTCGACCCCACTAGCCTCAATGAAGAGCATAGTTGGGTGAGAGCGTAGTCCCAACTATTCTCTCTACCACATGGTACTTCCTCAACATTTCACATGAATCTTATTCCTATAAATACCCTGCACCCTCAACACTTTTGGGGTTGGCATTTTTAACAAATTAATGTTGGCAAATATGAATCTTATTTGGCATTTTTGCAAATCAAGGCATTGACAGACTTTTGGGTTAGCATTTAGCAAAGTTACAAACAACTGCAGCCCCACCATAAACATTTGGAACACTGCAGCCCAGGGTACACTACAATAGCTAGCTTGATAGGCACAAACACCATAGCAAGCACTAGTCTTCATGACTAAACATCTCCAAGACTATGACTATGCTCTCCATTACGCCTATTGTATCCCATGTACCTTCTCACCCCTTCTAGTACTAAATATGCTCAACCCTATTTGGGACAATGTTCCATTTCTCTCTCCTACTTTTTCATACTTTCTTTAAATTTTTGCTATTTTTAATGCATGGAAATGTTATGACTATGCTCAAGTGGTGGTCCTTGCATGTTGGAACCTCCATTTTCCATTGAAACCCCTAACTATGTTCAACATTATTGACACCATTGACACCTTCCACATCATCAACACCACAAAAACCACTTAAACACTTAGCACCTTTTCACGTCAACATCACAACTAACCATACTACACCCTAGTCCCATCTAGTAAACTCCTTGCTCAATCAACAAGACTGATGAGTGGCAAGGTACCCCTGCACTCAACCATACGAATACAAGCGTTTCACGTGTGATCCAGTCAAACTCCAAGGACTAAGTGCTTATGCACCTTAATGAAACACTCAAGGTTAATCAATTGTTGTCTTCCCAAACTTACTTGTATTTTCATAGTTGTATGGTTAAGTAAGCTTTATATATATGATTTTTATAACTTTTATCTTTTTAATGTCTTATGCTAATAGGGGAAGGTAAAGAGAACTAAGTGACTAAATTACATTAACTATTCACTAACTAAGTTCTAATTGTTCCTAACACTAGTATCCATTCCCACTTGCCACACACATCCTGAACCAGTGCCATGCTACTGGGATTACCAAACGCTAATCATTACTGGGTTACCAAGCACTACACACATGCTCGAAGCAATTGTACTTAGTGTACTTAACTAGGAGAGTCAAAGGTTGAGAGAGAGATTAATTAACTAGGAAAGCATTTAAATATTCAACAATAATTAATTACTATTTAGCTTAATTTGTATGCTGCAAGGTCTATCATAAATTTCATCTTTATTTCCATACACAAATATGTGCTCAAGTACAAACTGCTCGAATAAAGATCCATTCACTCTATGACTTCTACTGTGGGCACATAGGAATTATTCTAACTCTGGAATGGTAAAACTGCAAGAGTTTAGCTAAGGGTCTAAGTCTAATTATCTTGAATAAGGAAAGCTACCTATTATTTATAGAAGATGAGGTAGGATGCAATATCTTGTGGTAGATGCAATATCACATATGCAATATCGCGGCTCATCAAAGATCATTGAAGGAACCTTGTATCCATCTCTAGTAGGCCATTGCGTAGATGTGGGATTAGGCTATGAACCTATTGACATACAGGTATTTTAGCCACCAACATTTTTGGTCATTACAAATATATTTGTAAGACTATGACTATTGGGACTACTGTTCCACTGAAAGACAATGCAGGTAAGATCAACATTAGGAGAGGCATCATGTGGATGCTAAGAGAAAATAGTTCACTGATTCCTTATTCCTACTGAACCAAGATGATAATGAGAATCCTACCTCTAAGGGCTCTTAGCATGAAGATTCTCTACCCTTTGTTACTATTGATGGGGGTGTGACCTTGAATCTATAGTCTACAATCCATAATTCAGGTTCAAGGAAAGATGGTAGTCAAAGCAAGGGATTAAACAAGCATCAAAATGATAGAAAATTTGATGAACAAGGCCATGATAGCCAAGAGGGAATTGGTAGATTTCATGGTGGAGGTAGTTCTCCTTCCTCTTCCTCATCTTCATCTATGTCTGCTTCTTCTTCCTCTTGTAATTTTGAAAGATTTCATAGATGAAATAATTGTGATGGAGGTGAGCATCAAGGCAATAATACTAATTGTCATGCCCATAATAATCAAAGGAATATCCAAGAACATCATCAATGGCAATGAAATCATGATGATAATGAGCCTCTATTAGCAACTTGAAGCATGCTTAACATTGCAAATGTAGTTAAGATCCCAACTAGGCATATGAAGGATAGTTGGATCAAGCACTTAGACATGAAAAATATTCCAAGTTTTAAGGGGGGATATAACTCTAATCTGTATACATATGTACAAGCTTTCCATATGCCTATTCATTACAGAACATTGAAAATGATTGGTAGAAACTCAATCTATTTCCCAAAACATTCATCAAAGAGGCTAAAAGCTGGTACCAGTTCTTAGAGCCAGAATCCATTCATAGATGGAGTACCATGTTGGAGCTATTAAATGATAAATATTAGACATAATCCAGAGTGTCTAACCTAGGAAGGAAAACCTAATGATGGAAATAGGAAATACATAAACCGTTTGATGCACCATGGATAGATATTATTCTTTCTTACACTGATGCACTGGTCATGGTTATTCTCAGAGGAAGCAACTCTGCCACATCATAGATGGGCTCAAAGTAGAAACTAGAAGAACTCTTGGGGCTTATGACTAAGGGAAATTATTTGAACTAAGAAATCATCAGATACAAAGGCTTATAGAACAAGTCACAAAACAACAAGCTGAGTTGTGTAAAAGAGAACATATAGAAGAATATAATAGGGACCCTTCCATAAGGAAAAAGGAGGTTAAATTTTGTAACAAGGAGGAGTCACCACTCAATGAAGTGATGAATAGAAAATCTATTTCTAAAATTTTAGGAAAGGTTAATAAATTATGTAATTCTTTGGATGAAAAATTCAAATATACTATGAAGATTGTTGAAAAATCCAAAGAGTAAAATAGTGATCATAACTATAGGAGGCAAAAGGAAGCTAAATGTGCCTACCAAAGAGGTAAGGGAAAAGCTGCTACAATAGAAGAAGTTGTGGAGATAGACTCTGACAATGATGTTGGTTGTGAATTTGTCAATATGAACATCCTAAGGGATGTTGCCTTGTGATGTCACAATTACAAGAGTTTGGGATGTATGCATTGAATCCTCGACTAGCATAAAGGTAAGCACCCAGATGATTACCTTATCCCCAAAGAAATCCAAGGCAATTCCACCAACAACAATAGGCTTACTATCCAAGTGGAGCTCCACTACAACCATATGAAAAATATCAATAGTGGCACCAACCACAATCATGGGGAATGCCATTGCCAAGGTATTAGTACCCTTACAGGAAACCAAATCCATATGGATACTATGTTCAGTAATCCATTTCTCCAAGAAGTTCTGCAAGCCATGCCTCATTTCAAAATCACTATTACCCTCTAAACTACCATTGAACTAATTCACCATCTACTCAAGGGGAGCACCCATATCCATACCACCCTCTACATCCTTCTTCATACATCCTTGCATCCTCAACCCAGTTACCTCCTGTTCTATCCATGCAAGGTAAAATTCCTCCATAGCTACAACAACGAAATGCTACAAGGGCTATACATTCACAAATAGCTTTCCAGTAGAGTGGTTCAGATAATAAATCTATGAAATGACCATTTTTTCAATCCAACAATCCTCCCAAATCCTCACAACCTAATGTAGATAGTTATCCCAAATCTCCAACACCCTCATCCTCTACATCAAAGCATATTCGAGTACTCTTCAAAACAAATTCCATCTTGGATCCACATTGTGATGTTAACTCATGCTATTTTTAATTAGATCAAGGTTGGCAATCTTCCCATGAAAAGATCTAACTCAAGAAGTCCACTCATTTACTTATTGATCGCCAGACATGAGCCATGCAAGGCCCTTCTTGACTCTAGTTCTAGTGTTAATATCATCTCCCATGACATGTATAATGCCTGGAACCTACTACCTCTCAAGAAATGTAACATTTAGTTAGAACTGGTTGATCAATAAATTACTATTTTATTGGGATTAGTGAAGGACATTGTGACCATAGTTAGTGGGTAATCCTATCCTATTAATTTTCTAATGATCAATGTAGAAAACTGGAAAGATGACTTTCCCATCATTATGGGAAGGGCATGGTTAAGCATGGTTGATGTGCAAATGGGCATAAGGGACCTCTCCTTGGAAATCTCCAAGGAAAATAAATTTAGAAGGCTAGACAAGAAGCATGTTCCATGCATCACATATAGTAATAATGGATGCAATTGCTTGTAGAAAAGCTGGTCCATTAAGAGTACATTCCTCAAAGTATGCAATTAGTGTGTGCATGAAATAGATATCCAAAGGTATCTATATGCAATAGCTACTAGAGATGATTTTAAATAGAACCCCCTATAGTTACTGAAATAAGAGGACACCTATCAGTCACTATAGTTAAAAACTCTACTATCAGTCACTATCAGCCACTAGGTTTCCTCTGATGATGAAGATGATTTTAAATAGAACCCCCTATAGTTAAAAACTCTACTAGTTGGCATGGATTATGCATTTTTAAATAATGGCAAGCTAGTCATAATTACTACAAATCTTGCTCCTGAACAAATAGATAAGTTGTTGCAAGTTGTCAACAAATGGCCAACTATCTTTTCTTGGTCATATCTCAAGCTAACTTAAATCAATCCAAGGATATGCCAGCATCACATTTACACCAACCTAACCATGAAGCCAAGAAAGTATCCACAACAACTACTGAATTCCAAACTAAAGTAGATCTTCAAGGAGGAAATAGAACAACTTCTCAAGGTGGGGTTTAGCTATCCCATCATGAATAGTAACTGGATTAGCCCACTCATAATTGTGCCAAAGAAATATGGAAAGTGGTAGGTCTCCATTGACTTTTGACTATTGAACATGGCAACATTTAAAGATCAGTTTCAATTGTCATGTGTGGACAAGTGTTAGACACTATCTACAAGCATTACTATTATAGCTTCTTGCATGGTTATAGTGGCTATAACCAAATACAAATTTCACTAGAAGATTAGGTCAAAATAACATTCATGAGTCCCTAGTAGACTTTTGCATATTGTTAGATTCCATTTGGTCTATGTAATGCCTCTATAACATTTCAATACTTGGTCCTTAGTATTTTCCAATAGTAAATTGGTAGTAGGGTAGAAGTCTTTATGGATAACGTCTCTACCTATGGGGCTACATTTGAGCAAGCCCTAGACCACCTTGAGCAAGTACTAAAGAGATGTGTTGAAACAATCCTTAGAGGCTGAATTGGAAAAAAAGCCATTTAATGGTCCAAGAAGGCATAGAATTACTTAGGTATGAATTGAAGTAGATCCAAAAAAATAAGGATCATCTAAGAAATCACACACCAACCAAAGACATTTAAAGATGTCTAATCATTTATTGGACATATTGGCTACTACCAAAAATTCATAGAGAATTTTTCTAGGATTGAAAAATCATTGGTTGAGCTTACAAAGAAAGATGATACATTTGTTTAGACTAAGAAGTACGAACATGCATTTCAACTACTAAAAGAAAAACTCATAGAAAATCCAATTCTATGGGCACTAGACTGGTTTAGGCCATTCCACATAATGATAGATACATCTAATTATGCCTTGGGAGCTATTCTTACATAGTTGGATGATAAGAAATGTTCATATTACATCCACTATGTGAGCTAAATCATTGTGGATGCACAATTGAATTACATCATAACTGAGAAAGAATTAATGACAATGGTGTATGCTCTTAAAAAGTTTAGGTAGTATGTGCCCAATTATAAAGTATTTGTGGACACAGATCATGGTGCCATCCACTTCTTGATGAACAAAAAAATAGTAAGTCCCCGTATCATATGGTGGCTCATGATCTTGTAGGAATTTGATCTCACAATTGTAGATTGGAAAGAAACTGAGAATGTGATTGCTGACCATCTCTCTCAATTAAGATGGGATAATAAAGAGAAGGAGAGTGCACTCTCTAATCAATTTCTAGACAAAATCCTCTTTATAGAAGTGATAAATGACCAAGTACCCACAGAAACAAAATGGTATGATGGCATCCTCACTTACCTTCTCACTTAGGATATGCTATAAGATCTGGACTTCAGGAAGAAACAACAATTTCTTCATCAGGCAAAGTACTTCATGGAAATTAATAGACGCTAATGGCCTAGTTCATTAGTATGTCCCTATTGCAGATCAACTCTACATTATCTAGGATGCTCACAAAGGCCCTTGTAGAGGCCACTATGTAGAGAGATGCTCAGCTAAAAAAATCATAATGGCAAGATACTATTGGCCTATAATCTTCAGGGACACTCATCAATTTGTCTAATCTTGTTAATGCTATCAATGAGATGGTGGGATGACCATAAAAATGGAGGGTACTCAATAGTGGATTTAGCCGCTAGAACCCTTTGACATATGGGGCATTGAATTCATGGATCCCATTATACTCATATCCAATGGAAAGGCATATATCATCATAGTTGTCAACTACTACACCAAATGGGTAGAAGCAGCAACCATCATTGATTGTCTCATTCATTGTTGCTAGATTTGTACAACAATATGTTGTAAATAGGTTTGGGATACCACATGCACTAATTTCTAGCAATGGAACTCAGTTTACAGTTGCACTTTTTGAGAACTTATGTAATGCTTGGGGTTGAACATAAATTAATGCCTTATCACCCCCAAGCCAATGGTTAAGTAGAGGTAACCAATAGGGAGATTACAAAGATCCTAATAAGGATCATAAGCAAATATAGGAGAGATTGAAGCACAAAACTCAATGATGCCCTATGGGCCTACCACTCAACATGGAAACTTCCTATTAGCTACTCTTCCTATGAGCTAGTATATGAAAGACTTCCAACACTCTTGATTCAATATGAGCTCCATACACTCTCAAAAACCTATGAACTAAATCTTAACCTAAGTCTAGCATAAAAAGAAAAAGTGATCAATCTTAATATGTTAGATAAGAACTAATTCATGGTCCTATATTTAAATGAATTTCACAAGACATTCAATAAGCAACAAAATGACTTAAGAATATGAAAAGTAAAATTCCAACCTAGAGATAAGGTTCTCTACTAGAACCCCACACAAGTACCTTAGAAAAAAAATTCCAAACATTGTGGGAGGGACCTTATATAATCACTAAAACTTTTCCTTCTAGGGCCATGACTATATACAAACCTAAAAGCCCAAATAAAAGGTAGTTGATCAACATCCAACAAGTAAAGCTTTTTCATGAGCCCAAGCAACCCAGTGTAACAAATACCTCAATGGATGGACAACTATGCTCAATTTTTCAGATCCCCTCCTTCCAACTCAATCATGGGATAGATGGCCATCCATGCTAATCATCCGTATGGCTCTTCAGGTTTTCTATTTTTTTTCTTTGTTTTTCACATTTTTGATTTTGCAATTTATTTAGTTTACAACTTCTTGATTTTCAAAATTTTTTCTATTTTTCAACCATTGTTTATTTTACACCATCTTTAGTACATTTGAATCTTTATTGGCTATTTTACACTTTCTTATATATTCTACCTTGTTTTGTTTGAGTGTGATTTTCGAATTTCTACTAATAAAAGTGCTTTATTACCAATAGGACACAATGGTGCTATAGTTGTTACTAATGGTGGTTTGTGCTTTATGTTTTGTTTACTAATATATGGTTTCTATTTTTGAATTTTTGTACTAATGAATCAGTCATGGTTTCTTTTTCATGGAATAGGCAGTGCATCCATGACATCCACCAATCCATAAGCTCTATTGTTTTCCTTGTTCTAAAAATTTGAGGCCCCTTTCATTAAAAAAACTCTTAATAAATTTATGACCTTGGTACTTTCTAGAATTGGAAAGAATTCAATGGTTTGAACAAGGTGTGACTTCAAGGGGACTTAATACTCTTTGTACTCTTCTACTTACTTGAGTGCTCCAATGTTTTTCATGGAGTTCTTACCATTCCATTCCAACCACTAATGGGAAGTCAAATAAAGTCTTTGCATGGTATGGTTCCCATCCAAAAAGAAAAAAAAAGCAAAAATAAAATACAAAAAAGACATGATGGGAATTTAAAGCACACACCTTAGACAAACAAATGGGCTACGAGCACTAGTTATGGGACTAGCAAGGCATGCACCCATGCTTGAAGGTCCCCACTAACTAAGGCCTTCTCTCACTTCCTACTTATTTTTTCTTCTCTTTGTGGAATGATGGTTGTTTTGTGGGTGCATGCTTGCATCTCAAGGGGGTGGATCAATCTTGGAATGGTGATGTGAACTCACTAAAAGAGGTTGCTTTTGGTCTGGACCAAGGATGGCTCTTCTTTAGTCATTTTAAACATGAACTCCATAATGGAATTTTTATAACCTTAATGTGGAATTCCATTCCACCTTCTCCATCATCCATTTATGCTATCCATAACTCATGTCACTATTGATGTCCATGTTCTTGATTTTGTGTCTTGGTTTGACATATTTGAATTCTTAGGTAGAATCTTCCAAGTTTTGGTCCTTAATTCCTTTGACCATTAATCACCTATGGGGACCATGGACTCCTTATGTTGAGGTTATGCAAGGGAAAACAAGGCATGCATCACTATGGAGAGGACCCACTTGTAGATCTCTTGGTGGTGTTCATTAAGTACCTTATCTCTAGGAATTCTTGCAAGCAGAATCCTTCATACACCCATCTTCTACATCATCCCATGTGTTTCTTTACATATTTTGTTCATTAAATATGTTCTCCATCAAATTTTTCAATTTTTAAACTTTCAAAGATCCTCTTAAATGATTTTATCATATTCTTGGCTTTTATGAGATTCCATAGACCCTAAATTATTGAAAAATTTCTTATATTTCTTGAGATATTCAAATTTAAAAATTTTGGCCAATGGGCCTCGCATACAAGGTCCTGTTAATGAAGCAAACCTATATATAGGGCCCCATCGATGGAGTAGACCCATATACGAGGCCCTATCAACATCTAGGGAAAATATTATAAACAGGCACAATCTCACTTAGAAAATTTTACATTTTTTCATAAATGCCAAAGAAGTTTTTCAATTTTTCAAAGCCCAAAACCTTCTAGAGCCCATAACCCACAAATGTTTATCCAAATCACTTTGTTCTTCAACCCTGCAACTATTGAAGGTAAGCTCTTTGTCATGGGGACCAAAATATACCATTTTTTATAGAAATTTTTTTGTAATTTTTTCTAACTACCACAAATGTTTAACTAAAAAATCAACTATTAAATACCTAATTACAAGAGTTAAACATTTTCAACAAGCTCTAGTGACAATTATAATAAATAAGTAATAAAATAACAATAAAATAATCAATTTTCCATGGTCCAACCTTAGCCAAAGTGTAACTAACTAACTAATGGGAAAGCTATTCAAAACTTTAAATTTACACATTACATTTACTAATTCATGGATGTGTTGTGATCATAGATGGAACCAAAAGGAAAGCACACATAGGAAGAAGGAACATCCCAACTAAGGGAGAAATTACCTAGAATAGGAAGAAGCAAAGAATAGCCCCAAGAATAACCACTTAAGACCTATGTCATAGGTTCTCTTATGGAGGAGGTAGAAGTGAAATCTATCAAAAAAATTATAGAACCAGTAGTAGCAGCAACAAAACACTTCCATCAAGATGAAGCATCAAAGCAACTAGCAAATCTTGAGGTGACCTTAATAGAGGCTTATCTAAATTAGATTAAATGAAGAGAGGTCCAAAAATTGATGCTCTAAGAGTTAATTTTTGGCCCTTTCCTGAAGAATGCACCAAGATAAGTATGGGACTAGCTAAAAGCCTCTCCCATGTGGTGAATCATCACTTCCATTAGGGAGTGGTACATGAAAGAGACATTCCTATCTAAAATAATAAGCAGCTTGGAGCAATGGTGAAAATCAAGGACATCTCAGTGTCCTACTCAGTGCAAGCCATTGGTGCAGTGCTTGGGTTGCTTAAAATAGGGCAAATCTTACTAAAATTCCAATGTAGGTGGATTTGAGCATACAAAAGAATGACTACAATGGTGTTATGGTGTCGATTGCAAGGAGTTTGACAGACTCACACTGGTAGAGAGGATCTATTACAAGATTGCAACATTTCACCTTAATCCCATGGTGAGGCCAAGAAAAATCAGCACCTTCTTTGCTTGAGCATGCACAACTCTAAGTGGGAGATTCCCAGTCAACCTTTTGTAGCTAATCTATCTACAAATGAATAAGTAGTTTAAAGAAAATGAACATGGAAGGAAGGCATTCCACTTCCCTTGTCTCATCAAGAAACTTTGTCAAAGGGGAGGGATAGTCCATTATACTAATGACATAGTTAAAACTATTCCATCCACCAAGTGGGTGGAAATGATGAAGGATAAGATGCATATGACCATAATTCACAAAGAGGAGTAGAGACCACCACCTTCACCACTCAGAGAATGGTACCAGACATTATTGCAACTACCCAATGATTACATGAATATAGAGAATGACTCTTTAGTGAACAAGAGTAAAGAGTAGGCATGAGTAATGATGATGCATCTGTATACAGACCAGCCATGAGTCATATTAATGAAATGGCCCAAATGATCAGCTTGATGGATGAGGGTGGATCCATTTTCTCAACCTAAAGAACATAACTACCTACAAGGTCAAATCTGAGTGTTAGAGAGATCATAGTATCTCTCGCAAAATAACAGTCACTCCCAAAAATCTTTGGGAATGCTACAATCTTCTTAGTATAATTGGAGGAGGGCAAGGGAATAATATTTTTTGGTGATGCAACAGTAAGGGTAGGAGATAGTAGCAAATGTAGTCACTAACTATGTTACCAAAACACTCAATGCACCTATGATGTTTCTACTTGATGTCATTACACTCAAGGATGTGCAGACATCTACAAGGACCACGAGTAATAGAATAAATGCAACACAACATGAAAAACTACTAGATCAACTAGTGGAAACATGGAAACTACTTCTAGATGTCTTTGATCTTTTGGATACTGTCACTGCAACCTAGTCAGAGCTAGTAGAGGCAAGGGGGAAAAACATCATATTGGAGGAGCAACTCAAAATAGCCAAGTAGTGGAATGAATACTTGGCTATGGAAGTTGCTAAATTAAGAGCCAAGATTGTTGATTCTGTATTTCTCAACCTAGCACTAATAAGAGATGAAGCTATGGAATAGCTTCACATCAAATTCAAAGGAGTTAAGGGTGCAATGGAGATGATGATGTTCTATCGATCCTTGGGAAATGGCACACAACATAAGATTCAAAACACTTTCAATCAAACCTACTAAGAAAATGTCTAGTTGACTATAGAAAATCATTGCCTATGGAATGTTAATGTGCATAAGTAAGAATTAACTGATTTTATCCATCAATAGCAGGAGAAGCTAGGTAGAGAAAACATAGAAGTGAAGAGATTGGTAGCAAAAAATAAAAAATCTCTTCATGGAGGAGGTTCATGCCTTTTGCCAAAAAACTATGATTGAGGTATCCACTTGAAAATCAAAGGCTCTTAAATTTGAGAGAGTCAAGGATCACTACAGAGAGTAGGTAAATTTACAAAAAGAAGTAAATAAAAAACATATCTAGTTGGTAAAGGAAAAAAATAATGAGATCCTCTAGCAAGGTAAAGAGTTGTGGAAACCCATCATTGATCAAATAGATGCCTACAACAAAGTAAAATATGGATGAAGGAATTACAAATCAAGGAGATGAAGGACTACATGGAGCTCACCAAGCTCCATTATGCAAATCTATCCATGTTGACTATCGAATGACCATGGTCTACATTAGAGAAACATGTGGCTAACTTGTACTTATTGTACAAGGTTAAGTTCAAGTACCACAAGGACACCAAGGAAAATCTTGTGGTGGCCAATGCTAAACTCAAAGTTCTCAAGGCACGATTCACTAATCAATGATCAACTACCAAGAACTTGGCCAAAAGGATGAATGACTACCAGGAGCTACAGAATGCAATTAGGGCATTCGACATAAAACATAAATATTTTTCTACCTAGTTTATCAATGTAAAGGAAATGTTCCTAATAATGCCCTATCCATGGAATGTCCCCATTTCAACCCACATTAGCGATACCGCGTGGAGCATGAATGGTCCCTGTAACGACAGAAAATGTCGGCAGCTGGAAATACCAACCGAGGTTCCATGTATACAGTTTTAACCATGGATCCGAGCGAGGGCTATGCTGGAAAAAGCGAATCCACGGCACCCTAAACGGTCTTGTCGATTAGACAGGGACTTACGGGTCAGTAAAACGATGGAGATTACGGATCTTTGCGTGTTGCGATTTGATTCGAGGGATCGTGAAATGGGAGGAAAACGACGTGGATGGATCGCTACGATGATAATGTCAAACATGCCAAAGAGATGCCAATCAGGAGAGAAACGCGTGATTTTCAAAGATCTACGTTTTGATTTTTGAAAGAATGTATGATTTGTATGTCACGTTACAATGGGAGAAACCCTCGATAACTTGATGTAAAAATGAGCACGAAACAACAAGGAAACTGTCTAGACAGAAGTCCAATCTACCTCGTAGGCCAAAGCTGGGATGCAAGAATGGTCAAGCTCTGAGGTCTGCCGATCAACTGTTTCTAACTGGTAGAGCCTGCAAACTGGGCAAGACGATCTCACGATCCTTGTTCTGCTTCTTTGCTTCGAGTAGGTTCTGCTCAGGGCAGCGATCGCTAAAGGAGAAAGTCGTATCTTCCCCAAAGGAATGATCTCTCTTGTTGCTAAGGCTCAAGCGCACTGTGCTCTATTCTTGCTGAAGGATGGTGTTGTTGGTAGTCGCCAAAAAGTTGCCCTTTGTTTCTCTGTTCAAGGTGATAAGTGCTTCCCTGCTCAAAAAATGCTCTTGCCCTTTTGATTTCCTGCCCACAATAGTGATAAATGCTCTGGTGCTCAGAAAAATGCCTCTGCTTCTCTGATTCGCCAACCCTTGTATCTTTGTCAATTGAGGTATTTATAGGCTGCGACACTCCGTGGAACAGGCGTAACCTTGATGACGTGGGTCCCGGATATTTCGGGTTCCATTGACATGACCATTTTAAGTCAGACTGTGACTACGCACAACACGCTTGTTTGCGTGTTGTGCATGTGAAGAGCAGGTACATGTTGAGCGTGTTTCAGTTGCTTTCAGGCTATATTACACTCATTCGCGTTGTGGTGCATGTATGAGCGTAACCCGGTATGAAAACAACAGGCTCAAAATTGTCTTACGCTCACTATGCAGCTGCGCATAACGAAGCATAAACAATGTTTAATTTACGCTCACCACGCAACCGCGCGTAACGAAGCGTAAACAATGTCTAGCCTTAGTGATGAAATACGCAATGATACACACCGCCGCGTAATGAGCGTAAAGACAAGTTATTCATGCGCCACGAGAAAAAGTGTCAAACTGTAGTGCCTCTCTAGACTCTGCCTTCGACTATTTTGGAGCTTATTACGCTCATTACGCTGCCACGCGTAATAGAGCGTAAACTTGTCCTTGAGCAAAGCTGATGCGCGCTCTCGCTTGAATTGCGAATCTTTTCCTGAGGCCGACTCGTAATTTTCACGGTGTTTTAGTCCCTGAAGTAAGGAGGAGAAGATGAAGGCATTACCAGATTCCTTTCACTTTCCATAAGAGGTTGCAACTATATTAGGTTAGCCACAACTGTCTTAGCTCCACATGTGGCTAAAGCTGGTGAGGGTCCTTCAAAGCCTTAAGAGCCCCCACCACCTAGGATTGTTTGATCTTCTCCACCGCCATCATATCATCAAAGGAAGTGTTATCCAATTTTTTTTGTGTAGTCATGTCATGGTATTCAATTTTGTGTCATGAACACCTCAATTTTTATAATGTGTTAATCTGTACACTTAAGCACTCAATTTTATCAAGTTAATTTGTTTTGTTAAAGAGTTAGTCAATAATCCCATACCTTTCCAATTTTGTAAAGGAACTTGAGGATAAGTTTTCATTTAGTCATGGGGATATGATGAGCATCAATGTGTTGCATAAATGGACCCTTGTTGATGCAATCTCATCAATGAGCTCCTATCAATGGGGCCCTGCTTAGGTGGTGTTGCCCCATCAATGGGACCACGTCAACATAGCAGTTGCTACATTGATTGGACCCCATCGATGTAACCTAGAGCAAAAACTATAAATATGAGCTCCCATTCATGTCTATGGGAATCAAATTAAGAGTAGTAGCAAAGCTCTTGCAATTTTTCTATTCAAAAGTTAGAATATTTTTTCTAGTGCTTGTAGTAGGAGTCATTGAGTGTATGGATCTTTATTCAAACACTATTGTACCTGAACCACACCAATGTGTATGGAAATAAAGACGAGCTTCTTGATAAACCTTGTAGCATTTTGGGTAACTTAAATATTTTATTTATGCTTTCAATTATTATCATTTCTTTGAAAATTTGATAGACAAATTACACTTTAGGCACCTCCCAAGGAGGTCCTATCACATGAGTTTTCATTGCCTATTCTCAAGCTTGTTCTTGTTGATCTATTCTAGCTCTAGGTCATTTTTCCCTTATTTGGGATGGTCCTCATTTTTCCCATTTATAATCACAACATGACCAAGGATTAGCACTTAATTGTAACTTTAAAACATTTGGAATACCTTATCTCTTGGGGTAGTTACACTTGGCTATGTTGTGATCATGGCCAATTTGATTATTTTAACATGATTTTATTATTAGTTGATTAAATAGGCTACTAGAATGTGTTGCAATGGTTTAACTTTCATTACTTAGTATTTTAATATTATTGATTCATTAAACTCATGGGGGAGTTAGAAAATTTTTGAAAAATTTGGTCATTGAAAACCTAAGGTTTGTGGCCCTCATAACATAGAGTGTACCTCTAGAAGCTGTAAAACTCAACAATGGAGTGAATCAGACAAATAGTTTGAAACTTATAGACTCTAGAAGGTTGTGAACTTTGAAAAATTACAAAAACTCCTCTTACATTTGAATAAAATGGCAAAAAATTTCTATGTGATGGACGCTATATATAGATTTTTCCCATGTGTTAATTAAGCCTTGTTGATGGGGCCTAGTTGATAAAGCTATTGACCATAGTTGACCAAGTCAAAATTTGAAAAATACAAGGATTTTTTGAGTGAAATTGAAATAAAATGGAAGCCTAAGAAGCCAAGAACACAATGATATGCATGAAGAAGACTAGATATTTCAAAAAAGATGGAGAATGATTAGATAAATGTCTTAAGGAGAACATAGTTGGATGCAACCTATGGGGAATGCAAAAGATTTAATTACTGAAATGCCTAAGGATAAGGGACTTAACTAATCCAACTAAGAGACATGGAAGTGGATACTCCCCATAGTAGGCTTACGTTATTTTTTCTTTGCATAACCTCAACTAAGGAGTCAATGGATTTCATAATTGATTAATGGTTATGAAAAATTAAGGACTAAATCTAGAAGAATCCATTTAAGAATTTCAACACCTCAAACTAAGAGATTAAGAAAAACATGAAAATTGGTAGTGAGGTGAATTATGAAAAGAATTGATGAATGAGAGAGGAAGTGGAATAAAATTTCTAATCATTGTCATAGGAAGTCCCTTGTGGATTTTATGCTTCAATGACCTGATAAAGTCCATCCTTAGTCTAGATCAAGACCAACCACTTTTAGTGACTTCTCATTGCTACTCTAAGACTATACAACATCCTCAACGCAATCAAAACATAAGAATGCTTCTAAAAATAAAACATCATTCCTTATCAGAGAAGAAAAGAGTAGGTAGTAAGGAAGGGCCTTAGTTAGAGGGGACTTTCAAGAATGGATAACATATCTCTCTAGTCTCATAACTAGTGCTTGTAATCCATTATTTTTTCTAAGGGGTGTGCTTTAAATTTTCATCATGTATTTTTTTGGGCTTTTGGATAGGAACCACACCATGAAAAGACTTATTTGACTTTGTATTATTGGTCGACATGGAATGGTAAGACATCCATGAAAGACACTCATGCACCCAAGTGAGTAGAGAGGCACAAAGAGTACCAAATTCCCTTGAAGTCACACCCTATTCAAACTTTTGAATCCTTCCAATGTTTGGAAACTACCAAAAATTTCATTAAAGTTTCATTAATGGAAAAGGGACCTCATATTTCCAAAATAAGGATATTCATAGAATTTTTGGATGGGTGGATGATGTGGACTCACTATCTGTTCCATGGAAAAGAAACTTTGTGTTAGTAATTAGTCATCAAAATTCAAAAATAGAAACCAGACATTAGCAATAAAAAATATTAGGTACAAACCACCATTGGCAAATAGCTATATCATCAGTGTGTGCTATTGTCAACAAAGCAAATTTTATTAGAACACAAGGAAAATTCATACCAAAATAAAGGAAAATATAAAAGAAATTGTAAAATATTCAAGAAAAATAAAACATACTATTGACATTGTAAAACAAAAATTTGGAAAAATAACAAAGTGTAAAACAAAAAGGTATAAAAATAAAGAAAGTGTAAAATAAAAAGGTGTAAAAGAAAAATGTAACTAAAGAGCCATTTTAATGATTAGAATGGATGACCATCTCCTCCATGACTAAGTTGGAAGGAGGAGATCTTAAAATTTGAATGAGGTTATTCATCCAAGGAGGCATTGGTTTCACTAGCTTTATTGGGCTTATGGAAAGGTTTAACTTGATGCATGTTGGCCAATTTTTTCTTGTTTGGGCTCTTAGGTTTTTAGATCAACATGGCCCCAGAAGAAAAGGTTTCATAAATGATATAAGGTCCTTCCACAATGTTTAGCACTTAGTCTATTGAGGTACATGTATGTGATTTCAGTACAGGAACTTTTCTCTAGGTTTAAATTTGACTTTCCTTATTCTAAGGTCATGGAATTTTTTGTTGAATGCCTTATGCACTTCAGTTAAGGATAGGACTACCAATTGATTTTCATCTAGCACATTGAGGTTGATCAATCTCTCTTTCTACGCTAGGTTGAGATCAAGATCCAAATAACATGCTATTGAAAGTATATAGAGCTTGGATGGAATTGGAAGAGTTGACAATTTTTCATACACCAACTCATAGGAAGAGTAGCCTATAGGGAGTTTCCATGTGAAGTAATAAGCCCAAAGGGCATCATTCAATTTCATGCTCCAGTCTCTTCTATATTTGCTAATTGTTCAAGTTAAGATCTTAGTGATCTCCATATTGGTAACCTCTACTTGACCATTAGCTTGGGGGTGGTAGGGTGTTGTTAGTTTATGGTCAACCCCCAAGCATTGCATGAGTTTATGAAAAGTAGCACCTGTAAAATGAGTACCATTGTTAGAAATTAGTGCACATGGGACTCCAAATCTATTTAGAACATTATATTGTACAAAGCATGCATTAGTGGAAGATGTATAGTTGATGATGACTACTACTTTTTCCCATTTGATACAGTAGTTAATAGTGACTATTATGGATGTTTTTTCATTTGACATGGGTGTGATAGGGCCCATGAAGTCTATGCCCCAAATTTCAAATGGTTCTAGTGGTTGGATCCACTACTGAGGCCCCCTCGTTTGAGCAGGCATCCCACTAGCTAGTTGATAGTATTCACAAGAGAGGATGAATTGGTGAGCATCCTTGACAACTGTTGGTAAGTAATACCCTACCATTAGGATCTTAATGGTCATGTGTCTCACTACATAGTGGCCCCCAAAAGGACCCTCATGAACATCTTAGAAAATAGACAATTGAGAAACATCATGAACACACCAACAAACTAGGGCATTGGTGCACACCTTGTAAAGATGTCCATTAATCTCCATGAAGCATTTGGCTTGATAAAGAAACTATTATTTCTTCAAGAAGTATAGATCTTGTGTCATGTCTTGAGTTAGAAGATAAGTGAGGATGTCATTGTACCATTTTTTTTCAATGGGCAGTTGTTCATTTATTGCATAGGCAAAGCAGAGTTCATTAGGAAATTGATTAGAATGTAGTCTTTCCTCCTCTTTGTTGTCCCATTATAATTGAGGAAAGTGATCAACAACCATATTCTCAGTGCCCTTTCAATCTACCATCATAAGATCAAACTCCTATAAGATCACCAACCACCATATGATATGAGGGCTCACCATCAGCTTGTTCATGAGAAAGTGAATGACATTATGATTCAGGTGCACAAACACCTTGTACCCAAGCACATAGTGCTTGAATTTCTCCAAGGAATACACCACATCCATCATCTCCTTTTTTTTGTGGTGTAGTTGAGCTATGCACCTACAATGCTTTGACTTGCATAGTGGATGCAGTAAGGATGTTTTTGATTGTTTAATTATGTAAGCATGGCTCCCAAGGCATAGTTTGATTCATCCTTCATCATGTGAAATGGTTTGGACCAGTCTAGTGCTTGTAGAATCAGAGTTTCTACAAGCTTATCCTTAATATATTGGAATGTCTTTTCACATTTCTTGGTCCATATGAATGAAGAATCTTTGTTTGTAAGCTCAACCAATGATTTAGCAATCTTAGAGAAGTTATCTATGAATCATTGGTAGTAGCCAGTGTGTCCAAGGAATGACTAGACATCTTTAATAGTTTTTTCTTGACGAGTTGTTCCTTGAATGACCTTAATCTTTTTAAGCTTCACTTTGATCATTGGTTGAGAAATTCTATGTCCAAGCATAATGTCCTCTTGGACCATTAGATAACTTTTCTACCAATTAAGCTAAATATTGGTCTCCACTCACCTTTTAAGCACTTGCTCAAGGTAGTCCAAGGCTTGCTCAAATGTAGCACCATAGGTGGAGACATCATCCATGAAGACCTCCACCATGATACCAATTTATGGTTGAAAAATTCTCAAGACCAAGCATTAGAAGGTTGTAGGATCATTGCACAAATCAAAGGACATCTTATGATATGCAAAAGTTCCTTAGGGACTTATGAATGTTGTTTTGGCCTAATCCTTGAGCATAATATAACTTTGGCTATAGCCATTATAACCATCTAGAAAGCTATAATAGAAATGCCTAGAAATAGTGTTCAATAGTTTGTCCACAAATGGAAATGGAAAATAATCTTTCAACACTACTATATTCAATAGCTTAAAATCAATACAGACCCACCACTTGCCATCTTTCTTTGACACAATTACAAGTGGACTAACCCAGTCGCTATTTGCAATTGGATAGATGAACCCCACCTTAAGGAGTTGTTGAATTTCCTCTTTAATGACCTATTAAAATTTTGGTTCAACTATTATTGTGACTACCTCTTTGGCTTTATGGCTAGATTGGTATAGATGCAATGCTAGCATATCCAAGGATCAATACCTATGAGTTCATGATATGACCAAGCAAAGGCTATTAGCCATTTTTTGACCACCTACAACAACATTATTTTCTACTAAGGACCAAGGATGACATTAATTATTATCGGCTTATCATTTTCAAAAATGCATATTCCATGCTAGCATGTAGAGTTTTCAACTTTAAGGGCTCTTGTTTAAAATTGTTAGGGATTTCCAACTATTCCCAATTGGTATCATTAGGTTCATTATTGGAGAGTTGGCAATGAACTTGCTCTAGTTCATCCATGCCTTCAACGTAGGAACAAGTTAGGCTCTTAATAGGTTCCATGCAAAGTGTGCTACTTTCAGAATCAACTACCAATCACTAGGTTCCCTCATATTTTATGGCTACTACATATAGGCACTTTTGGATTTCAAATTTATTTGCACACTTTCTAGATGCTTTGAGTAATGTGTTGTTGATAGGCTAGAGTTTCTGTACATAGTTGCACCTGATATTGCTATATGTGATGTATGTAACTCTCTTCTTCTCAATCTTTTCAAATACATTTTCCTTGGAAATTTCTAAGAAAAGATCTATGATGTCCATTCGCACATCAATAGTGCTTAACCAAGCCCTTTCCATAATGATTGGGAAATTCCCATTGTAATTTTCAACCTTGATCATCAAGAAATCAACAAGACACAACCACCCATAAATAGTTATCATGATGTCCTCCACTAATTCCAGTGGAATAGTGATGGACTAATTTACCAATTCTAAATGAATTTTTCTCTTCCTAAGAGGAGGCAAGTTCTAGGGTTGGTACATTTCTTGGACAATCAAGTTGACACTAGAAACTAAATCAAGAAGATCCTTGCAAGGCTCATTTCTAATGATCTACAAGTAGATGAGGGGACTTCCAGGGTTAGCCCTTCTCCTAGGAAGGTTTCTAACCTTAATTTAATTAGATAAAGTGTGGGTTAATATGATTATGTGGATCTTTCTAGGTGTTAGTTTAGATGGGCTTTAGAAAGAAATGGATGTAGAGAATAAAGGAGACATAGAGCAACCTATCACATGAGTTAGTGAGAGTTTTTTAGGGCTATTGGTTTGAAAGAATGGTCTTTTATAGGATTTTATTTTCAAACCACTCGACTAAGGAACCGATTATAAGTTAATAGCCTTATTAGTGTTACATTGTTATGGCTATGTGGGAGTTTCACCCTACTTGGATGGAGCATGTAGTAATTAGGTTGAGGGTGGAGGAACATGTGTTGAGGTATGAGGAGGATAATAAGGATATGGAGATTCCCCTCTAGGAGTTGGAGAATGAGTTTTGTAGTACTTCAAAGGGTAGTAGTATGCTGGAATAAAGCATGATTAGAAGATTCACATGGAGACATTGGTTACTGAACATAGTATCCATATGGATTAGGTTATCTATGAGGGTATTGCTACCTTGGTGGTGGCATCACCCATGACTATGGGTGCTACCACTGATGGTATTTTTTGTATAGTTGTGATGGAGCTCCACTTGGATAATAAGCTTGTTGTTACTAGTGGAGTTGCCTTAGATTACTTTGAGGATAAGGTAACCTTCTAGGTGCTTGCCTTCGTATCAATCTAGGATTTAGAGCATGCACCCTAGATTCTTATAAGTATGACATAATAGGACAACATCCCTTGGGATGTTCATATTGGTAGATGTTGCATCCACCATCATCATTTGATTCTAACTCCACAACCTCTTGTACTACAACAACTTTATCCTTACCCATTTGGTAGGCAAATTCAACTTTCTTTCTTCTCTTGTGATCACAATCACTACCTTGCTTTTTGGATTTTTCTAAAATTTTTAGAGTAGTTTGAAATTTTTCATCCAAATATTTTCACATTTTTTCAATCTTAGCCAAAATTTCAGACATAGATTTTTGAATTGGCAAGGTTTGTTGCTGCACCACTTTATCAAGTGGTGCCTCCTTCTCACTGTCACAAAATCAAACCTTTCTTTTTCTAATCGAAGGATCTCAATTATGCTCCTTAGAAATTTTCTTTTTTCTCAACTCACATTCTTCTTTTGTAACCTATTCAATAAACCTTTGAATCTAATGAACTCTTAGTTTTAACAATCTTCCTTGGGCATAGACCCTAAGAGTTCTCCTCGTCAGAGTCCATCTATGATATGGAAAATTTGGACCCATTGAGAATTACCATGGCCAAGACATTTCTACAAAAGGGAATAATACTTGTCCATGGATGTGTCCAAGGGTTCATGTGTTCCTTGTCATTAGCCTTGGATTTGCTTTCTCAAATTTAAAAATCTGAAGTACATTTGATATTTGTCATCAAAAAACTCAAGCATTTCACTTCATCTATAAATTAATTATGACTCCAAAGGGCAATACCAACTTTCAACTTCTTTTATGAGTATCTTGAGGAACAACTTAAGTTTTTGCTAGTTATTTTTGATATTCTACAAGGCACAAATATTGGAAAGAATTGGAGATAGGTCTATAGATCTAAGTTATATTCACCCTCAAATTTGGGGATATTATTCATAACCAACCTCTTAATTTAATTTTCTTTCACTTTCCTAGTTGGAATTCTAACTACCTTTATGATATTTAGTAGGCTTCTAATTGCTAGTAAAGGTTCATCATCGTCATGACTTCGATGATGCCTATGATGTACTATGCCACCCCTTCATTCATGATGAGCTCTATGATCATTGTTGTCTTGTCATGCACCTTCATCAAAATTTCATCCTCTACGATGTCAATCAAATTTAGAGAAGGAAGAAGAAGATGTAGATGAAGAGGATGAAGAGGAAGGAGGACTTATGCCTTCACAGTATCTACCACCTCCTCTTCCTAAATCATGGCAACATTCATCAATTTTACCATCTTGATGAGGCTCCCCCAAGCCCTTGCCTTAACTTCCAATTTTTCCTAAACTAGAATTGTTGATAGTTAATTGTAAGTATGGGTTCAAGCCCCCTTTACTAAATTCAAGGGGTGGATAATCTTCATGTTGAAAACCCCCAAAGGAAGGATCCTTCTTATCATTTTGGTTTAGTAGAAACAAGGAGTTAGTAAACTATTTTCTCTTTGTAGCTTCATGGTGCTTCTCTTGGTGCTAGTCTCTTTTATGTTGTGTTTCAATGGGATGGTAGCCTCAATAGTCATGGTCCTACACAATGTATTCTTCATGAAGATCCTAGATGCCAAACCTCTTAAGAGTTTGGAGAAGCATCCTAGGAATAGATCTATCGAGAGGAAATACAACATTGCCCTCCATATCTCTCCACTACTATTGTTCATCCTAATGAAGGATGAAGGTGAAATCAGGTACAAACTCATCTAGATGAGTGTACAACACTTTGAGTTAAAGGAAGATATTTTGGATTCATCATGCTTGTGAGAAGAAGATATTTTGGATTCATCATGCCTATGAGAAGAAGATATTTTAGATTAAAAGAAAAATTTAGTGTGCATTAATTATAATTATATTTTTTTCAATGATTGTGACACTAGGGTTTGTTCCAATAATCTCAAATAATATTCACTAAGTCCTAGATAGTGCATGTATCAGACTACAAGTCCCAAGTAATGGCGCCAAAAATGAGCGATGAGTAGACCCTATGCCCATCCATACAAACCACTAAGTGTTCATGTAAAATCTGGTCAAATTTCATGGACTTATAGCCTTCAAAGTATATTGGTCTCTAGGAAGTGAAACTAACCATTATAATCATTATCTTCTCAATTACACTTGTGAAATGCAAAGGTGTTGTTAAGTGCAACTGAGGCATATGATTTTTGTCATTTTTATGTCTTATATTCCAAGTCGCTTAAATATAAAATATAAAATTAAATATATTTAATTGTTAATTTAATCTAACTATTTAATATTTAACTAATCCTAGCATAAGAATTCATTCCCACTAGCTGTACACATCCTAGACACGTTTAATACTACTAGGTTACATAATGTTAAGTGTTACTAGGGTTACTAAAAGTGTCAAGCATATTCTTAAAGTGGTTGTACTTATGTGCTTACTTAATCATTATTTAATCTAGCTTAATTTAGCTTAATTAACTACATAATTACTTAAAACATTAAATAAAATTGTTAAAAATATTAAATGCATAAAGGGAATAGTTAATATATTTCAAAGTGCTACAAGGTTTATCAGAAAGCTCATCTTTATTGCCACACACACTACCATGCTCAAGTACAATAATGCTTGAATAAAGATCCATACACTCTTTGACTCCTACTGCAAGCACTTAGAAAAATATTCTAACTTTCAAATAAGAAAACTACAAGAGCTCTGCTACAACTATGAGACTTATTACCACAAATGTAGCTAGTGAGCATGTATTTATAGGCAAAAACAAACACTGGGTGACAAGGCCATGTTAACACATCAAATCCCACATCGACACAACCACATTGATAAGGTCACATTGATGAGGCCTCATCAAGATTACCCTTGACATAACTCATCAAATGATGTCCATGATCCTTATTTGTTAAACTCATTTTGCTGATTGAATTTGTTGATTCAACAATGGTTTCTAAGTCTCTTGATATTGATATTTTTAATCACTGTCATGCTCTGTTGATTATTTGAAACTGGACTTCCTCTTTTAATCCAACATCTCCTAAATTCCAAAAGGTTCCTTGTTTTGTTGAATTATTGAATCTTCCATTTATTATTGAAAAATTTGAAAGAGATATTATCTCTCATATTACGCTAATTAAGTATTCTAAAGCCCTCATTGCTCTTAATTTTTTTCATAGAATTAGATATATGATTAAATTAGATCTTATTCACTTAAGTGAAAAATTCTTCTATGTGTTGGTGCAATTCATTATGCATAGAAGGTTGTTTATTACTATATTCTAGAGTTAAGTCACTATTATCATTAAACAGTCACATGTTCGATTCATGTCAACAACAAACTACTATAAACACTACTAAGGTTCCTTTTGCTAATGTTAAAAATTTTGCTAAGGTTTTCTTACATATGTTGCAAATCTTGTGATGATTTTTTCTAATGATGTTTCAAAAATTAGCCCACCCCTTTTTGTTGTTGTTATTCAATAAAATATATCTTCAAGGAAGGTTTCGATGAAATTAATTTCAAAAAATTCTTCAATGACTAAGGGGAAACAAATATATGCTTTTAAGGTTCCAAAGAATCCTACTGTTGGTTTAGATGATTTTCAAATGATTTTTTATAATAAAAATATCAAGGAAGTCTATCTATTGATGAATATATGCCAAATCATCATAATGGTTAGCATGTTCAAGATATTTTCATTAGTAATAATTCATTTTCAATTATTGGTTAAGATATGGACATACTTTCTTTTGAGACTATTGATTCTAATCAAAGGGTGGGGACCTTCTCCCACTCCATCCTATGTTAATCTTTTCATGGAATGTTTAGGGTCTTACTAATAGACTTTAGACAAAAGTTGTTGATGCTTTTCTTTGCATGCAAGATTTAGTTCATGATTTTATTCTTCTTTAAGAGATTAAGATTTCCAATTCAAATATAGTCATGATAGGTAATAGTATTCTTTGTAATTTCTACAGTATTATTTGCTAATCATAATATTGGTTAAGATGGTGTAGTTTTCATTATCAATCATTTTTTGTCAAAAAAAATTATTTCTCATGGCAGAGATAATTCTATAGTTTGGGTTATTCATTAAGATGCCTTAGGTCCTTTTAGTATCTGTAATCTTTATGCTCCTACCACTTCTACAGATAGAATTCTTTTGTGGAAGTTTCTTCTTCAAAGTTTTTCTAGAATTCCTTGGTTTTTCTATGATGATTTTAATATGATTGAAAATTCTTATGATTAAATTAATAAAGTTTCTTCTCAAGATTAGTTTACCTAGTCTAACCTTCATAAAGATAATAATTAGATTTTTCAAAGACTTGACCGATTTTATTTTTCAAATTCTTCTTCCTGGTTCTTTGACTAAAAGGTTATAGTTCACAAAGATGCAACTTTTTCATACCATTTTTCAATTTCTTTTAATTTAAAATTTGGTATTAAATCTCTAGTTCAACATTATGAGCTTTTCCATATTAATGCATCTTAATTTCTTACTCCTTCTTGAAAAGATATTTTGATGTCTCTTTAGAACATAGAAATGAGACCCCTTGGTAAATTAGGTTAGATTTATTAGTGGTTGTGTGCTATATATTATGTTCATAATTTTTCCTATTTTTTTGGTAAGAAATATGTTAAGAGACAAATGGAGACTAAGAAAAAAAATTTGATGAAGTTCAACAAATCAACACTACTTTACATAGTGATCCCTCTAATATTAATCTTCAACAATGACTTGTTTATGTTTGCTTAATCAAAAAAAATGGAATATGCATATTGCTAATGGTGTTCTCATCAATATTCATCTCAATTGATTAAAAGGAGAGGGAGAACCATGCAAAGACATTTTTAAAATATTAAAAAGTAAAGGTAATTTTCCTATTATTAACTTATGGAAGTTGATAGTCAAATTAGTTTTGATCCTCTTATTATTAATGGTTTTCTTAATTCTTAACAAACATTTTGAATGTGTATTTGTCTTAGAGGGTTTTAACCATGTAGATTTCCTTTCTAATTGTGATCATTTACCTAATATTATTCATGGCAGTTACAACCATCTTCTTAAATAAGATATCTCTCTTACTAAAACTAAATATGTAGTATTGAGCATGGCCAATGACAAAGATCGAGGTTTTGATGGAACTCTAATGAGTAGCAAGTACCCCTATGACCAACCATATGAATCACAAGTATTCACGCATGATCTAATTAAATTTCAAGGATGGGACTAGTTGTGGCATCTAGATTGTTAAGCATTGATTGCAGAACATTGTCTTCCCACTTAGACTAGTCATAGTTTTGTCACATATGGTTTAGTCCAAATTGAGGCATATGATAATTGATGTTTTTTGGCCTTTAATACTCCTAGGTGTGAACATGATGAATGTTGGGAATAGGAATCTAAATATAAGTAATGATATTAATGTAAATGTATTCTAGCCTAGAGTGATGAGCATATGGTCCTAGCTTACCATACATGCCTTGGATTGATGTAACCATTATTGGGTTACTAAGCATTATGATACTAGGTGAACCAAGCTATAACACTACTAGGATTACCAAATGATTACACCTAAACACTTGAAACCAATCATACTCGCTTTACTAATAAACAAGAAAGTAAAGTACTTGGAAATGTAAATGATTAAACTAAAAAAATAGTAAAAACTATGCTAAGTAAAAAAATAAAACTAAGTGGATGTTGTAATAATGAAAAGCAATCTTGATCTTTACTTTTAGTTATAAACTATGTCCAAGTACACTTCACTCAAATAAAGAACTGCTTAACACCACATTATGGGCATTCATTCTTTATTGCTAAAATTATCAAATGAAACTACAAGAATCTAACTAAGGTTGAAATGAAACTTATGCAAATCCATCTACTCAGTTTTTGTATTTATAGGCTACACACATCTCACAATATCATATCTATGATAATGTAGCATGTGCTATGATATTGGATATATGACGTAGATACAATATTGTAGTTACGATATCATAGGTGGACAAAATTGACTTTATTAAATAGATGACATTGCATCTACAACGTCGTAGATGTGACGTAGTAGC
Organism: Gnetum montanum; assembly: GCA_015680685.1. Taxonomy (NCBI): domain Eukaryota; kingdom Viridiplantae; phylum Streptophyta; class Gnetopsida; order Gnetales; family Gnetaceae; genus Gnetum; species Gnetum montanum. The sequence continues at coordinate 88,976 of MNCI01033476.1, forward strand.
CAACTTAGATGCACCAATAGGGATGCTACAATACAGATGCGATGTAGCATCTACGACAAAGCATCTACGATATCTCAACAAACTCATGATTTATCAAACTTCCATTAAATTGTTAAAAAATCATTAGGATGTTTTTGGTATGGATCTTTATTTTGTTTTGTTAAAGCTACTTAACAATGTTCTCTTAGTCAAGAGCTAAATAGAAAACTCATCAAACTTATTCCTAAGGATGGTGACCTTTCTCATATTGGTAATTAGTGTGCTATCACTCTTGTAAATTCTATTTATAAAATTTTGGCTAAATGTCTTGCGAAAAGATTGAAACCAACTATTTCTTAGTTAATTAATACAATGAAAACTAGCTCTGTCAAAGGTAGATCTATTTTGAATAATGTTTTGGTAGCTTGGAAGGGTATGTAGTGGACTGAGGATTCCAATCAAGAAATTGCTTTTTTGAAGCTTGATTTTTCTAAATCATGTGATAGAATTGAATGGTAGTTTATTATTGCTTGGCTTTGCAAATATGATTTTAATGAAAAATTTATTGGGATGGTGGAGACATTTTTTGTAGATGCTAATGCACTTGTGGCTACACATGTTGGCATTACTGAGAGCTTCAAGCTTGAACACTTAGTTAGGTAAGGTTGCTATCTTGCTCCGTATCTCTTCATCCTTGATGTAGATTTTTTATGTTATGATATACAAAAGGACTAGGAACCTAATTTTCTACAAGGCATCTTTATTGAAAACAATGTTCCTACTTGATTAATAATGCATTTTGTAAATAACCTTTTTTTCTGATAAAAATTTACAAAACTATTGCAAATAAATTTTTTATCATATTGATTAATATTGCAGACTTTCACACTCTCAAATTAATTGGTCTAAATCTTTTATCTCTTGTAATAAGAGGGTTCAAGAATGTTCTTTGGCTAATCTTGTCATTTCTTAGAATAATCAAATGTTCTCAAATTTTTAGGCATTCCCTTTTGATTTGGTGGATCTTCAAAAACTTTATGGGATATTATAGTGAAGAAAATTAAACAAAAACTTATTAAATGGAAAGAGAAGAAAATTTCAATAGCTAGTGAGTTTATTTTTTGTAAGCATATCATCCAAGCTACTCATGTGTATTATTTTTCATATTGGACTCCTGGTATCTCTGCATATTGTTACATTGATTAACTTATGAGAAATTTTTTTTGGAGTAGTAGCAATTCTAAAAAGAGATTTTGTTGTGTTGTGTAAAACATTAGCACTTCTCACAAAGAGGATGATGGATTAGGATTGATCAATTATTATAAGAAGGGTATTGTTTTATGTGCTATGTAGGTGGTTAAATGCTTATCTAGTAGAGAGCCTTAGAAGCTTCTTTTTCATAAACACATTTAGATGTGTAAACCTAGAGGTAGTGATTATTGGAGAGATACTTATTTTTTTAATTGAATCTTTTTTTCAAAAGAAATTTCTATATTAGGTTCTATTGTCAATAAGAATATTTGGAAGGCTTGGAGTTTTATCAATGATTTTTAGAACTTCAATAGTATTACTATTTTCACATCTATGCTTGATAAGCTTTCTCCTTGGTGGCTTCCAATTAATAATATATCATGGGCTATTAAGAATCTACACCTTTGTAATAAATGGTTTAAGCTTGATATTTCCTCCATTTCATCTCTTCACATGCATAATCATTGGATTATTTTTTCTGAGTGCCAAAGCTTTTATGACATTAATCTTTCTAATAAGTCTACATTTTTGATACATTGGATAGTTTGGATAGAAGTGTAGCTATTGAAGATTCGCATGATGATTTTCTTGATTTTTCCTAGATTAATGGCCATCATGTTTTTCCATATTTTCCTAAGATTGTGTATTCTCTTATTAGTTTTAATACTAGTATTTGGCCAAAATTCAACTATCTTTGGAAGGTTACTCACAATGTGTAGTTATGGAAGCAATGAATTTAGAAAATACAAAATGTCACTACTCCTTCAAAAAGTAGACATTTTTTGTTATTTATTCTTCAAGGTTTCCCTATTAGTATTGATCCCTCTCATTTGGTTGTTCATGATGCAAGATGTTCTATCTTCAACATGGAAGATATATTCATCACTTTTCCCCTTGCTCATAGCTCTTCGAAATCATGTAGTAGGTATTTACATGGTTTTTCACTAGGATTAAATGAAGTTATATTTGTTTACGCTCCTCAAATTTAAGGGTTTCTACTTCATAGTTTATTCTGCTTTTGTCCTCTTATTCTTTATGCCATCTAGAAGTTTTAATATAATGTGGTTTTTCACAAAGATTTTCCAACTAATTTTCTTCTTTTGTTAGTACAAGGTGACATTATTCAATAGCTAATGCTTCAGCTAAATTCATAAATGTTTATCTCTATAATTTTTCTTATTAATAGGAATCCTATAGTAGAAATTGAAATCCTATTTATGCATTTCTAAATGAGGGTATGATTTGATCCTTTTCCTAGTTTAGAGGGGAGGCTTTTTAGGATTGGTTGGAAGGATGAAAACCTAAAAAGGAATCTTCAAAATTTTTGAGTGTTTTCTTTTTGTTGTTTTGGAGTTTCTACTCTGCTTCTTTGCTTTTGTCTTTTCAATTTGAGTTTTTTATTATATTTAATTTTTGATGTCTGACAGCCCCTAACTATAATCCCCTCTACTAACAATGACGTGTTAGCCTAGTGGTATGGGTCTTGGCCTCGTAATAACTACTCACTACTCCTCACACTATAGCCTCCACTCACCTCTAAAACTAAACTAAATCCCTTCTCATGAAATCTTAAACCTACAATCCTTGATTTATAATAACATATCAAAAATTAATCTATACATCTAGTAAACAACCTATACTTTAACTCATGATCCATGGCTTATTAAAAATAAACTACCTTTACTAGATATCAAACCATAACCCATGACCCATAAATTGATCAACCCAGTATATATATATATATATATAACATGACTAACAAAAATCATACCTTCAAGTGTAACAAATTTGTAAAAATGGTAGGTGAATAAGGGGTATACATATTGATAAAATTACAAATCATGTGATGTGACAAAATTATGTCAATTAAAATCAAAACTTAGAAATGACAATTGTAGAAAATCTAATAGGAAATCCTAATTTTGTGAAAAAAATTTAAAGCCTATAACTAGCTTATATATATATATATATATATCAATTGGTCAAGATGATTTTGAAAAAGATGATGTTAACCAAGCCTGACTACTGGACAAGGTAACAAGATAACTAAAAATGGAATCACTCATCCCTTTGTTTCTCTACCACTTACCCAATTTAGTTTTACCCTCTTAGTCAATTTTTCTCTATCTTTTGTTGTTCATGGAATTTTTGAGAAATAAATCTCTCACATAAATAATGCTAAAAAATGCCATGAACAAACAAAGACAAGGCAAACTTAACCAAGAGGGTAAAACTAAATTGGATAAGTGATAGAGAAATAGAGGAGAAATGAGTGATATCATTTTTAGTTATCTTATTACCTTGTCTAGTAGTTGGGCTTGGTTAACATCATCTTCTTTAAAATCATCTCAGCCAATTGATATATATATATATATAAGCTAGTGGAGTGGTTTCATAAGCTATGAGTAGAATTTAATTATTTTTTTAATTTTTTAAGTTATCATCACTATTTGCATTCTAAATAATATATACTAGTAAACATAAATTGATAAAAATAAAAGTTTATATATTTTGTATATGTTGATGAAGGAATACATTGCACAATTATTGCAACAAACATTACAAATCTATATAATAGGATTGAGCAAAAGAAAAAATACAATGATGAGTGTGAACTCAATATGTCTAATCCTCCAATTGAGCAAAACAAACTTCTTGTGCAATTCTACTTTGGATATTTTTAGTATCTGAAATCTTTCTGTATCTTTGCAGAAAGAAAGAAAGATGAATCTTCAAAGAATCAATGGTCTTGACTCTAGATAATGAAACAAATGTTAGACCCATAAATTTTCTTGTAGAGCAATTTTGCAGGCTATGAGTAGAGTTTAATTACTTTTTTATTTTTTAAGTTATCATCACTATTTGCATTCCAAATAATATATAGTGGTAAACATAAATTGGTAAAAATAAAATTTTATATATTTCGTATATGTTGATGAAGGAATACATTGCACTATTATTGTAACAAACATTATAGAGTTGTATAATAGCATTAAGCAAAAGGAAAAATACAATGATAAATGTGAACTCAATATGCCTAATCCTCCAATTGAGAAAAATGAACTTTTTGTGCAATTCTACTTTGGAGATGTTTAGCATTCGAAATATTTCTATATCTTTGCACATAGAAAGGAGGATAAATCTTCAGAGAACCAATTTTTTTGACTCTAGATAATGCAACATTAAACTTGTAACTTCTCTTGTGCAGTGGTTTTGTGGGCTATGAGTAGAATTTAATTACTTTTTTTATTTTTTAAGTTATCATCACTATTTGCATTCCAAATAATATATACTGGTAAACATAAATTGGTAAAAATAAAAGTTTATATATTTTGTATATGTTGATGAAGAAATACATTGCACAATTGCAACAAACATTACAAAGTTGTATAATAGGATTGACCAAAACGAAAAATACAATGATAAGTGTGAACTCAATATGTCTAATCCTCCAATTAAACAAAATGAACTTCCTATGAAATTATACTTTGGAGCTGTTTAGCATCTAAAATATTTTTGTATCTCTGCACAAAGAAAGGAGGATGAATCTTCAAATAACCAATTGTCTTGACTCTAGATAATGCAAAAAATGTTATACTTGTAACTTTGCTTAAACCAATGTCAATAGTAGCCTTATTTAGTATCATTCCTTGAGATTTATGAATAGTCATGGCCCATGCCAATTGTAATGATAACTAACATGATGCTTTTCAGACCATAGGTGCAATTGACACATGATGAGGATAACCATTATCAAAGGCACACTTGATGTAAAAGTCAAAATCAACAATAATGTATGATGATAATGCAGGTGGTTATTTACCCTGAAGATACATAATACTATGAATTGTGCCAAGTGCACCATTCACCAATCCTACTTCAAGCTAAAGGTTAAGTGTGAGCATTACTCTTGCACCTTCACATACAAGCAAAGATCACTCAATATCATCACTGTCATCATCTGAGATTCTAAATCCATGGGGATATCTATCTACTACACACAATGCAATGGGTCTCTGCATTATTTGCAACATCTTCTTATTCTGTGATTGGACTTTATCCTTCATATCATATTAGTTCATTGATTATTCAAAACTATTTAATCCACTTGAAGTGGATGGAAGATTCATTTGAGTAGCCAAGAAATGATGATCTTCATCATGGATTTTTTCTTCTCTAATATGCATCAAGCATAGGAGGGGGCTGAAACAAATCACCTATCAATATAACTAATCTTCCTCCAAAAATCTTCATTATGATGTTTTGGAGAAATTTCTCTTAATTTTCTATCATTGGTTTGTAATAATCTTCCTCCCACAAAACTCATTTTATCAATTATTATATATCTTACCTATGATAGCTGATGTTGTATACTTATCTTTGTAGAGGAAGAGAGTTCTTTGTAGGCACCTATTACAATGTTCAAACTGGAATGAATGGTTGTTGCATTAAAATTAAATAGGGTAAGTGACAGAGAAATAAAGGAGGGATGAGTGATTTTGTTTTTAGTTATCTTGTTACCTCGTTTAGTAGTCAGGCTTGGTTAAAATCATCTCGGCCAATTGATATATATATATATATATAAGCTACTATAATTTTAATTACCCTTTAAGCTTGTACTTTAAAAATATATATTTGTCATTAGGTTACAACATTGTGAAAAAAAGAAGCTTAAAACCAAAATATTGGCATTGTATATTAGATAGCCTTTGTATAATGCCAACAATCATATGCTATTTTTATAATCAATGCTAACATGGAAGCACAAAAGGGTTTACCTAAGCCAAATTAGGACTAAGGACTCTTTATGGGTAACTAAATATAGATTTCAATTAAAAATATAGTGAACCTTCTATAAACATAGAAAATTTTTGCAAAATCAAAAACATAGCAATAAGGTCTAAACTTTGTATCTAAAAAATAATTGCACTTGGGAAATAGAAATGTCACTGGCATCGAGATATTAGCCATGGTTGTGTAACCTATATTGCTATGATAGAGACAAATGTGTTAGGAACATGTGTTTTCCTAAATGCCATTTCCACTATCACTCCACTCAATCATAGAGAAATTTATGCTTCATTGGTATTATCCATTTAGTGAGCTTTTGTAGACTTTTCCAAAGCTAGAGCCCTTGTAAAACTAGAGATACAACCTCTCCACCATGTAAATACTATTGTTGATGATCATTAGGATACTTAGGAGTGACTTGCCTTGGAAATATACATGGCAAGTTTCCCCTCTAGAAGCTTGGGATTGATGCATAATGTATGTGCTTTTTATTTTTGTTTTTCAAAAGTGTCTCAAACACACCTCAACCAAGGATTAAATTAAAGTAAATATATAATAAATAAATGTATAATTTAGCACTAAGTATCTAGAATTAAAAATATTATTATATGTTTATAACATTCAAACTATAATTTTATGATGTTCTTATACCTTCTAAACCTATGGGTACGTGAACTATAGCTTCCTGTTCATGATCGAATGCCTTCTATAAGGTCACTCTGATGTTGGACAAGATGAGTGATGGCACATTCCACATCAAATGGAACATTAGCCCCACCTCTTGTAGATTCCCCTCAATGATGTCATGAAACTCTAGCAAAATCATCTCATCCATCCACAGTAGCAACAATGATGATAGCAACAACAGTGGATAATGAGGAGCTGCTACAACCAAGGCCACAAACATATGGTGGGACTTTAGCTATGATTTCCAAAAAGACATCATGGATGGTGAACCAAAATAGCTCTAGAATATGAATAGTGGACACAACTCCAATTTTTTGAAGCAGCTAGTGCAACTCTGACAGAGCTAAGGACCCTATTGAGATCCTGAAATACTCCATCTAGGCCTTGTCACTCATGAATTTCAATCATAGCAAGACATGGTCATGGCTCATCAACCCTCCATCAATTTTGTAGGGTCTGATAGATGGGAAGAATCAGTATGGGTAGTTCTAATCCCATGTGATCGACATGAACAACACTAGTTGAGGTCATGGCTCATCAACCCTCCATCAATTGTGCAGGGTCTGATAGATGGGAAGAATCAGTATGGGTAGTTCCAATCCCATGTGATCGACATGAACAACACTAGTCGAGGACTAGAGCAGCCTGACGAGGAAGAACAGGACCGTTTCGAGGATATTTTGATCGAATTCAAGTGGGTGAAGTAATTAACTTTTCAGATTTCGCTAGCCTATAGTGACTCTTTGGCTTCTCGACTTTTTAGATTTAGGTCCCCTATAGTGACTCTTTGGCTCCCCTACACGTGGCACATGATGTGGAGAGTGACAAAATTCCTAGATCTGAAAGTAAAAAAAATAAATCCATAAAAAATTAGAAAAAACACTTGATGAAATGAAAAAATTTAAGCATAAAAAAATTGTAGAAATTGTAGGCAAATATGCAATATACAAATTGATAGATTGAATTATGTAGATTGTGGGTGAATATGTTAGATGCAGCATTGCATAGATCATAGGCTAATATGTAGTTTTTTGGAAATGGAGAATGCTACATTGTTAGTTTCTTAGGTGAGGATATTTTGCTTACGTTTCAATGGTCATGGATTTAATCATAGGGATAAGATAAGCTTTTATGTCACTTGTTGTAGGTTCAAGGGTACGTAAGACCTTTTGTGGGGGAAATGAGTAATATTCAAGTAGGGGTAAATATGTGCTTTTGCAAATTTAACAAAATAATATAACAATTATTTTTACTTTTTCTTTTTCAATGTACCAAACAAACCACAAAGTAGCAAAAAAAATCTAGTAGTGAAAAAGAATCATTAATTACAAGCCAACATAATAGTATCAATTACAAATTTAATAAGGTACATATTCACTACACTCACTACTCCCTATAATCCAACATCTTCCAACACCCCTTACTAAATTAAAGAAATCTAAAAAACATTAAAGAAAATAAAATCAAATGAAAATTATATGTAGAAAAAAATAAGAGAACACAAGCAAACAAATAAACAAGGATGATGAAAAAAATAGGGAATAAAACATGAAATAGAAAAGAATAAGAAGAAGAGAGTATTAGATGGGGCAAGGATAGTGCCTCACCTACAACTTTCAAATAAGCACACCATTATCAATTTTCATAACAATAATAATCAACAATGTACCCCATATAATGGAACACACAAATGACAACATACAAATTCAACAACCTATAAACCTTAATCAACCATTCAAACATATCAAAAATACTAACAACAATCCCTATAGTCTCTATGCCATTCCTAACCAACTACATCCACTACTCCCTATTCAAGAAAACTAAAAAATATTCTTTGAAAAAAAGAAACTAAATAAAAAAAATAATGTAGAAATAAATTGCAATTACCAAGATAATGGACAAAAAAGGACGCAACATTTAAACTCAATTTCACAAAGGATTTGCAAATAGTAGTTGTAGAAAAATAACATTTGAGAAATGGATAATTAGCATGGTAGAAAAGAAAGTAAAACTTTTATTTTACTACAAACTCAAGTCAACATACCATGTTGCTCATTCTACTTACTAGTCAAGAATTTTTTTAAAAAAATAATTCTAAATATTTCTTCAATATTTTCATTTTTGTATTCATATTCATGGCCCCCCTTAACTTTTTAACTTAATTAAATATGTAAAAACATGATAATCTAACATAAAATATGCCTCACTAGGTAGCCTAAGTGGTTACCTCATTATCTTATTAGATAGGAGTTTCCAAGTTTAAGTCATACTTCTTCTAATATATTATGTTAACTATATATCTTAAGGTGTACCTATAGTTAAATTAGTTTGGATTCTTGTTTCTTCTTGTTTTTAGTAAAGGTTTTTTAAAAAAGATTTAGTTACAATATTGTTCTTTAAATGATTATGAAATGTTTAAGGATGTGAATTATTTAATAAAATTTTCCACCTAAACTTTATCGTATATATATAAGTAGTTAACCCTTCATCTTTTCAAGTTTAAATAAAATCAAAAGTTTAATGTACAATAAGAGTGCTAATACTTCTTATTATTTGTTAAGATAGATAACATAATTATTCATACATGCCTGACAAAGATAAAAGACCATGTATAAGCTTTTAACTTAACTTGCATTTCAAAAAAAATGTTGCAAACCCAAGTTCCTTTTGGGAAAAATATTGCAGGTGGCTTTGTGGGGGGTTTTGTGGGAATTTACCAGAAGTTAATGAGCTCTACAATTGTAATACTTTGTCAAAATTGCCCAATTTTAGAAACTATGGTAATTTTAAGATCATCTATCATGCAAGTGAAAACACACCTTGTTTAACACTTTGAAGTGAAATAGTACATAAAGAGAGCAAAGCAATTTCATTCAAAATGCACCATCAAATCTTATAGTACAACAAGAGTATTACAACAAGAGGAGGAGATGGCAAAGATATTTTTGTTGTTTTAATAGCAACATTTATCATGATTCATATGGTAAATAGCAATGCCTCTAGGGAGATAATGGCCGTAAATAAGGCTTCCAATAATGATAATAATGAAATGTTAGCTTCCAATAATGATAATAATGAAATGTTAGCAATAGTATTTTTTTGATGAAAGCATTAGACAAGCCCTTCAAGATGCATTAAATGGATTAAAGAACATGACTATGTCAAAGTATTGCTTCTGTTCATGGACTTTAGAAGACAATCAACATATTAATAATATCATTTAACATCTAATGTTTCGTATCAATTATATAAAAATAAAGTATGGTGCAGTACCACAATGAATAAACAAGGCATAGTGATGTGATTTTAGAGAAACAAGACATAAGAATGTGATTTAGAGTTTCCGTTTCATGTAGTGAATGAATTTGTTTTACCATATAATTTGCTTCATTATATATATATATATGGCAACAAGACTGTCAAATTCAGAAGAGTAGCTAAAGCTTGTCTCTATAATTTATAGGATCATGAACATAATAATAACTTTCGATATCTAATTTTTGGCATCAATTATTTAATAACAAGTGTATAGGTATTATATCGCACATAATTTGATTTTAGCATCCCTAGCAATGTGTCAAACTAAAATTGTCACGTTTATGACTTGTTTGAGATGTTCTAGGGATGTGGATGGTTTAGGATGCCTTAAAAGATGTGGGTAAGATGTTGGGTGTAATTTCATCGAAAATATTCTTTTTTAATCCAATAAAAAGTTTAAATCTTGGTTAAAACTATTAATAAATACTCTAATAAAGTTAGAAAAGGGGTCTTGAGAAGTGAGGGAGCACCATTCCTATGGTGTTTCTTGTAGTCTTGTAGACTTCTAGTTACTTCTAAGTGGGTTTAGACTTGAGGGGATTCACCTTTCTCTTGAAGAAGGGACGCCTTTGAATGCTACAAATATCTTAAGTAGTCCTAAGAAAGGGAGAGGACATTGGCTAAGCAACCTTATTTGTGGTAATTTGATTAAAACATAGTAGTTTCATTTCAATTTTAGAAATCATAATTTCCATTTTAAGTTTTGTAATGTATAGTACAATGTTGTTGCCATGATCACATTCGGGTCTAGTAGCCCATGTTGATATAGTAACAAAATGTATGCCCTTCAAAAAAAAACTAGCATTAGCATGAAGCTTAGTGATGATAACCTTTGGTCATATTAAAAGCAAAGTATAACTACCTCCATGGAGAATGTGTCATTCAACAAAATTACATTTGAAGATGTAGGTTATGATGATTAAAAAGTTAAATTTAAAAACGAAAAGGAAAAAAATTATTTCTTCTTCTTTTAAAGTGTCTAAGGCTTTGGGTGGATGTTAAAGCATTTATTTTTCTTGATTTGGATGATTTCACAAACCAAACAATAATTTTGGTGAAAATTAAATCCAAGAAATGTAGCAAAAGCTCTAGAAGAAGCTTATTCTAAAAGATGATAAACCTCATGTCTTTTTTGCTTTTTCTTTATTTTTGATGTATAATTTCATATAGACTTAACATTATATTGTTGAGTTAGGTTTGATTTTAACTTTCTCAGTAGCTTAACACTTTAGCAAACTTAACTTTAAATTTAATTAACAATGTCTAGTTTATATAAAATCAAACATCAACAAACAATAAAAATAAAAGGATATAACTTTTACCAACTTATCTTCTAGTTTGGTTAAACAACTTTTTTAACAAAATTCTATACTATTTGGTTTACCAAAATATTTTAGAGACTAAATACTAGTATAGCAAATGTTTAGATGGATTAGAATTCCTAGTCTTCGATAGCTTGACATTTGATTTGCCTAATCTAGAAGATTTGGATAGAACAAGCAACAATAACTTAGTGAAAAAGGAATGTTATGAAGTGGCAAAAGCTCTTCAAAAGCCTATAGTTCTAAGAGGGGTTAAAATCTTGAGTTATGTATTTTTTTTCATTTTCTTTCTTTTAATGCCATGTTAACAATTTCATATAATCCATTGATTTTGAGTTTTCTTAAAGCAAAATTTTCAACAAATGTTGATATCATACTTGATTAAAAATGAAAGCAACTATGGAGGTTGATATCAATTCCGACTATATAAATGAATTGGTTGAATCTTTCAAAGCCACATAACAAGAACAATAAGTGAAGCCTTGCAAAAACCAAATTGGAAAGAAGCTATGAATACATACTTGGAGATGCTTCGAAGAAAGGGAGTCTAGATGGAAGCCCCAAGATTAATAGATACAAAATCCATATTTTGTACATAGGTAACTATTAAAGAATTAAAAGAATATGTTCCACTTACTAAGTACAAGGAAATAATGATGGCTAAAAATTGCTTACAAATAGAGAACAAACTATTTATAAATTAGATATTGAGGAATGTTAAAAGGACGTTTATGTTGCATGTTTTGATAGATATTAATTTTATAAAATAATGGTTAAAAATTAAAATGACATTTAATCTACTTTCTTGTACCATAAAATAAATGAATAAATCTATAATTTTTTTTCAATTTAAGTGAAGCAAGTTAATTTATAAGTATTGGAGACTTTTGTTGCTTTATATGGACCGAAACAAGCTCCCTACATCTAGTACCAAATTTATGTTGACTTAAACAAAAGAGACAAGAAGACATGCAAGTAAAAAAGTCATACTACATAGTTACAAAATTATAAGGATAGCAAAACCCTCTTGTAATAAAGTAAACTACAATGTAGGTCTATGGTTGTCTTCACTGTACTAGTATGAATCTTTAGTTGGATGGGTGATTTTACATCATACAATCATTGACATATTTATGTTCATCTGTATTATGGTTGTCACTTTCCTTGATCACAATAACTATTTGTAATAGAGAACTTAATTTTTTGAATATATAAAAATAACTATCCAATATTAACTAGTATGAGATGAGAAACACAAGACTCCTTGGCATTGTACTATTTAGATATGAAATAGATTCTTGAAATAGAGTAACATAGTTCATAGCATAAGTGTGATATGATATGAATGATTTGTAAATGATGGAAATGATTGAATATAAGAGCAACATAAATAGTGTAACCAAAACTTTGGTAAGTTCTTTTGATTTAACTTTTTCTAAAAATTTATACAATAGTAAAAGTTAATAATAAACTAAATTAACAATGTTTAACATCCAAAAGTCATGATTCAAACATCTTAAGAAAATTCAATACAATGACCAACCACAAATTTAATTGCATACTATGCAATATATTTCTAAGACCTACAATTAAGATCATAAAACATGAATTTGCTTTTCCTGCCAAACTTAAGACATGACACTCATCATTTTCATCTAAGCTTATACTTTATTATATTTTTCTACAAAACCATTAATGTATTTCAACATTTTTTTTTGGATTCACATCTCTTATATCAACTTATCTAAACAAAGTTCCTTTAGTCAAGCAATTATACCCTACATCTTGTATGCTCCTAGGTGATCTCTACTAAGGATCATGTTGAGGTCCATTTTGTTGAAGCTACTAAAGCTACAATATTGGACTTGGTAATGGTTGCCCTTCCTTTTGAGCTATTAACAAAGGTTAACACATTTGAATATGATCATGGAAAAAACTTGGAGTTAACTTGAAGTTCCACCATTTGTCTTTAGAGGATGTGTTTTTGTGATTAAATAAACATGATTTCAACTTGTCATTCTTAAGGAATGAAACATCCTTTCCTAGTTGATAATTTGTATCCTTTATAGTGGGCTACTTCCTCCTCACACAATCACTTCTTGAGAGCACTCACTCTTCATCAATAACTTTGAGCACTTTCTTACCATTCCTAAATACATAATGTAACTCTTAGATTATTCAAGAGATGATTTCAACTCCTTATCTCTAAAAATACTAGTCCATTTTCCTCATCCATACTTCTAAGCTTTTCTTTAGGCATATCTCCACCTTAATAGTTTTACTATTTTATTCAATAATTCTTTTTTTCATTTGTATAGGTCTTGGATGGATACTTTAACCATATCTAATAGATATATAATTAAAAATTATGTTAAGCACACAACTATGTAAATATTTACTTTTAGTTCACTTATTATTTTACTATCTACCATAGGAAAGTAGTTTGTTATGGTTACACATTATAAGAGAAAAGTAATAGAAATAGCAAAAACATATGTAATGAAAATGTTTACTGATATTGGTGCTAGAATATTCCCTACTATTTAGTAGGTTCTTTTGCTAATAAATATTCTATTCAAATCTTTTCAGCAAAACCTTGACTAAAACATGACATGATATATACACATAATTGAAACCATGATAAATAAAAAAGTTAGCATGATGATTGAAAAGTTATATGTATATAAATATGATTAGTTGGCATCTTAAATTAAAAAAAATATCTTGTTTTATATAAACATGACTACTTGGCATACTAAATTTCATGATCACTTAAATTTTTCTTATTAGATACTTTATATATCTAGCTATCAAGAATGTAATGTTCTAGAAGCAATCCCTAATTAACTTGCTACTTTCTCTTAGGTGGAACCAAGAATATTTGAAGGCCACTATGCCTCCATGAAGAAAATGGAAGGAAGAGAAATAAGTTCATTTATATTTCTCATCAAAAGTATATCACATATATTTTAGAGGTAAGAGAACATGTCTACCCACTTGATTTGAATTTTAAAGAACATGCAACTAGTAAGTCATCATTTTAAAAATGAAACCCTCCATAGTAGTAAAGACCATATGAATGAAAAACTAAAATAAAAGAATAATTTAAAAAATATATACTAGAAATAACCAAAACATAGGCAAAACATGAAATACCTTTACTAAAATAATGTATTCTCAAATTTGCCAATGTCATGATCTTCAACTTTGTTTTTAAAATCCTATATGAAAGAAGGGTAAGCCCATGGGTAGAAACCAAATACATGATCTAAGGAAAATCTGAAGATACATGATCCAAAATCTTGATGATACATTATTTTTAAGTATGAAAATGTAATTTTCACTATGAAATTCCAAAGCAGAACTTGAGTTAAAACATGTAATAGAAAATTCAAATAATTAATTGCTAGAGAAATATGAACATAGTTATTTGAAAAAGAAATATTAGCATCTACTATAAATATTAGCAATTATTTTATCTTATCAATTACTATAAATGGACAACTACTAATAATTATTTATACATGCATGGAAAAGATAAAAGACTATAACATAGTTTTTTAACTTGAACTTTCATTTTAGAAAAGAAATTGTTGTAAACTACATACCTTTTAACTTATTTGCATTTTAGAAATTTTTTTTTGCAAACTCTAGTTCCATTTTGGAAAGAAATCACTTGTGGTAAAGGTTTTGTGGGACTTTACCAAAGGTTATTTCATGTTTGAAAATGTAGTTCTCACTATGAAATGTTAAAGCAACCAAGGTTAAAACATGTAATAGAAAACACTAATTCAAATAATTAATTTGAAGAAAACATGAGCACAATTATTTACAAGAGAAGAGAGAATCATGACTTAGAAAATGAATGGTGCTAGGCATGTGAATGGGGAGGGGGCCATCGGGGGTTGACAATGTTACTGAGAGTGAAGACCAAATAGCTAGTATAGCAGGACAAGGCCTAAGTAAGGAAATATTTGGGGAGGAGAGGGAGGTTGAAGAGGGGCTAGGAGACAACATGACTAAGAACAAGAATGGACCAAACGTTAGGATTTAGGCATAGATGGCTAAAGAGGATGAGTTTGAGGCCTGCTCAAGAGAGGTGATTACTATGCATCTCAAGGTGGAACATCCACCTCTGAAAATGGTGAAAACTCTGGGGAGGAGCCTGTTGGATAAATTTGTGTCAAAAGGAGCATGCTCATAGATGGACCTTATCAAGCGATGGGTCAAGGCAGCATTGGAATTGTAAAATATGAGGGTGCGGAGTCTCGTAGATGATAGGTTGCTCTTCATTTTTCAAATAGAGGCAAATCGAAAGAGGATGCTATTAAGGGGGCCAGGGTTTTATGTGGCCCAAGGTCTGGCTCTAGCACCCTAGAGGTCAGAAGTTCATCGAGATGCAAGCTTGTTTGATTGAGCACTGGTGTTGGTTCGGATCTTGGACCTACCTCTGAAGTACTTGGCACTTGGGTTTTTGAAATCATTGGTTGGCTTGTTTAGAGAATTCATAAAATTTGATGCTTTCACTACATCGATGGATAGGATGGGATATGCCCACTTTTATGTCTGGAGGTCACTAAATTTGGAGGATAGAGTGAGTGAGGTGGTACTAGACATGACCATGAGGGAAAAAAAGATAATGGTTGAGTTTGAGAACTTATCAATGATAAAAGAAGCACTGCTAACTATGTGCAAGATGTGTAGGAAAGAACATCCTTCTACAGATTGATGGATTCAATAGTAGGAACCAATGCAATAGGGAAGATGAAACCTAGTTGGCCAAAAGGATCGTGTGTTGAAGGTAGGACTAATAACAAACCAAGGAAGTTGGATCATAAATAAGGATCCTATCGTGAAGGTTGGAGAGTGGGGGTAGGCTTTGAGAGCTAGGAGGATGCCAGCTCCAAAGGATATTGGGGAAGGAACAACCCATGGCCAGACTAAAGGTGGCAGGGGGGGCACCTATTGGGATGATTGATGTGAGTGCGTTGGAGGAGAGGGGTGTCACCACATGATCATCCTATACCTTTTTAGCCAAACAACTAGCTGCGTTATAGGAATAGAGGTTGGAGTTGCCTCCATTGAGGGATTGGATTACCCTAGGAAGGTGGTCTTCCAAATAGAAGATGTAGAATCTTTTTGAGGCCAAGAGAGGTAGAGTTGAGGCTACAATGGTCAATTCGTTGGTGGGCAAGGTTGATCAACCCAAAGCATTAGCAATGTGGAAGAAATTAATGCTATTGGACATTGATTTGGGGATGCAACGGACACTCAAGAAGGTGTACCATAGATAAATTTCTATCTACCCATGAAGATTCTTTCCTAGAACTGCAGAGGATAGGGTACCCCATACAAATGAAATACCTTAAAATGATTGTTAGGGGGTAGGGATGTAATGTGGTATGTTTGCAAGAGATGAAATTATAGGATTCTAAGATGAGGCTACTGTAGTGGAAGGGATGGAGTCTACAGATGATGTTGTCCAAGGGCTGTGCAAGAGGTTTGGTGGTTTTGGCTAAGGTTCCAATCAATTTGGTGGATGATTCCAACTAGATTCAAACAACCCACATGATCGAGGAAGACTTCTAGCTAACAAATATCTACAAGGCATAAAATTGAGAGGTGTGGGTGTAGGAGTTAAGGTGGATGACACATTTACTTCCCAACAGTGCTAGGTGGATGCTAATTAGGGATTTCAACCAACATTTGCATTCTTGGGAAAAATAAGGGGGACCATGTGGACATCCTAGGGCCATGAAATATGTCAACTTAATCTAGGACTATGATCTAGTGGACCTAGATGTTGAGGAATGTAGTTATACCTAGAGTAATAGAAGAAGTGGGTATGACCATGTCCAATCTTGAATCGACAGGGTTTGGATTAGTACAAGACTTATGTTGGAGTTTGACATTCATGTTGTCGGGAAAGAGAGGCAAGCATCAAATCACAAGTCCATTTTATGCCTATTTTGATCTAACTGGGGTTAGGCTCCCTGGTTGTTTCACTTCGAGCATACCTAATTCAACAAGCCATGGCTGAGGCCGTTGGTGCAGACTATTTGGCAAAGCTATTCGATAGATCAAGAACCTAGAGACTTTCTAAAAAAATTCCTCAGGCTACTAAAATAATAGATCAAGGCAAAAGTGTTAGAAGAAAAAAATGGCTTCAGAGCATATAGGAAGTAGGTAAAAGAGAGGTTTTGAGAGATACAAGGACTACAGGAAACTAATGCAAACTTGGAGGATGAGGAATGGGAACTACTATGGGAGCTTTAGGAGTTGGACAAGGAGGAGGAAGGTTATTGGAGGCAATAATCTTGGGTTACTTGGCTATAGGAAGAAGATAGACACACACATTTCTTCTTTTTCATGGCCAAATAAAGAAGGACCACGAAGATAAACTTGCAAAGTTTGCTTGAGGGGTGCTATCAGAGAAGGGTCAAATCATGGTTTGCAAGGGTTGGAGAGGATAAGTATATATTGGGAGGGACATTTTGTGGTAGTGAGATTTAGAGGCCAAATGAGGCTTGATGTCAATGTAATAAGGTGTTCACCCTTATTGTCATGAACACCAGTTGTTGAGTCTTGTAATGATGATCCGTTCACATGTCATCCCATTAGTTCCATTCCCCTCAATAATTCCATACCTTCCCAATATTTTGTAAGGAACTCGAGGACGAGTTTTCATTCAGTAATGGGGGTATGATGAGATGTGATATCTCAACTGTCGCGATATCATGTTGTCCCCTGCGATATCATGTACACGATATCATGGTCCGTCACCAAGTCTATAAATAAGAGGTGGCTCTCCCTCGTTTCCTCATCCTGGGCTAGAAGTAGGAAAACTCTGGTAGATTGATCACTCCAGAGATAGAATATTTTCCATGTTCCCGTAGTAGAAGTCCTAGAGTGAACAGATCTTTATTCGAGCAACATTGTACCTGAACACAAGTTGTGTACCGCAATAAAGACGAACTTCCTGGACAAACCTTGCAGTGCATGGAATAGGATTTTATTTAATGTTGTTTATTGATTTCTCTTAGTAATGCGGAATGAGTACGGCTTGATTACAACCATCTAAGGATGTGTATGGATAGTCAAGGAATGGATGCTCATCGCAACATGGAATGAGTATGACTTAATTACGAGCATCTAGTGAGACTACTTGGTAACCCAGTGGTGTATTCAAGATCTATGCTTGGTAATCCCAGTGGTAGTCGTGCACAAGGATGTGTACAGTTAGTCAAGGAATCATCTGCTCATCACACTTAGGCTAGATTAGCTTTCTCAACCCTTTCCTCCTAGTTAAGTGCCTCAGTACGACCACTTCGAGCACATGCATTACGCGTGGGATCCCAACAACGATTAGCGTTTGGTAACCACGATTGCATCGATTTAGGGTGTGTACGATAAGTGGGAATAGATGCTGACATTAGGTAATTTAGATTTAGTTCATTAGTTAGAGTTAGTTAGTTTCTACAACCCTTCACCTCGATAGCATAGGAGATAAAACATAAAAGACCATAAAAATCATATACCTCAGACTTACTTAACCATACACCGTGACAACTACAAGTAAGTTTGGGAAGACAACAAATGATTAACCCCAAGTGTTCCATGGGGTGTGTAGGCACTTAGTCTATGGAGTTTGACTAGATCTCGCGTGCTACGCTCATTTCATATGGTTGAGTGTAGGAGTACCTCGCCACTCATCATTGGCACCATTGTCGGGGACTAAGTGTTTGTACACTGAATAGAACATAAAGGATATCACTCACATCGTTAGGAGCCTAAATGAACTTTTAGGTTAATTAATTAAACAAGAATTTATGTAGTGGTAAAATAGCACATTGATAAATCAAAATGTCTTCTTCTCAAAAGAGTAACTCACCACCTAGGGACAATACAAAGAACAGTCGGCAATCAAAAACACATAACCAAAATCTACCAAGTCCTAAACAATACCGGATAGTCTATACTCATCCCGATGAGTATATTCCAGACTTTACCTTTATCCTCCATCAAGATGAATAGCTTTGTTGGAGAGGTTTGTAAGGTAACATAGTATTACCTCCAGATCGGGCAGTCCCAAACATGCTTCTCTATGCTTTGGCATATATTAGCATGACAGAATTATACGCTGAATATGTTGCGGAAAATTTTGATGTAAGGGATTACTATCCTACATCAGCACAACATATGAGGGACTCAAGGTAGGAGAGCCAACATACACTATTGAAGAACAAAGGCCCGCATGTCCTTAGCAAAATAGGAGATGGTGAACCACTCATAACAGGTTCGCTATCAAAAGATGTTCCCCCTCCTAACGATGGTGAGGAGGTAGGGTATCAGAACCTACGATCAATGATACATAACACTGGTTCTAATCCCCATGAACACCAACTATTCACAGAGGGAACAACAACAAAGGACAAGGATGGGCACTCTGATCATCACCATGATTGGGGCCGAAGCAGCTGAAGAGAAGCTAGGTAACATTGTCATGGCGATGGTTCTCCTTCTTCTTCCCCTTCTTCACATCACTCACCCTCTCCTTCCACCTCAGGGCGTAAGCATGAAGAGCATAACAGAGAGGATAAAGGTATGAAAAATGAGAGACCTCAACGAGAGAGTCGAGAGAGAGGACAAGGGCATGAATGAAGGGAAAGTAGGGAACAACGAAGACATCATAGGTGTCATGAAAGAGATGATCATGATGAGCCCCTACTTGCAACCCAAAGTATGCTTGACATAATGGAGGCTATAAGAATTCCCACAAGGCATTTAAAAGATAGTTGGATCAAACGTTTAGACATGAACAATATTCCATGCTTTGAGGGGGGATACAACACTGATCCATAGCATCATTTACAAATATTCCACAATGCTTGTGCCTTTCAAAATATAGAAAATGAGTGGCAAAAAATTAAGTTGTTTTCCAGGACTCTCACCAAAGAAGCAGAGAGTTGGTATTGGTCCTTAGAACCAGAAACCATCAGGAGGTGGAGTACGATGCTAGAACTCTTCAACGATAAATATCAAACGTACTCCAAAGTGTCTAATTTGCTTAAGCAGATCCAAGGATGGAAGCAAGGTACTCATGAACCCTTGGATGCTACCATGGCCTACTACTACACATTGTTACATCATTGCCCAGGCCATGGATACGCTCAGCAGGATCAACTTTGCCACATCGTTGATGGGCTAAGGCATGAAACTAGAGGAACCCTTGGGACTTATGCCCAAGGGAGACTCTCACAAATTAGAGCCCATGAAGTACATAGCTTGTTGGAACAAGTAGCAAAAGAAGAAGGTGAGCTATGCAAAAGGGAAAGTGTAAAAAAATACAATCGTGATCCCTCCCTTCGAAAGATGGGAGTGAAATTTTACGATGAAGATGATGAGTCACCAATCGAAGAGTTGGTGAACAAGAAAACCTTGCCGATTCAAAATTTAACAATAGAAATAGCGGCTAAGGTAGATGATGTATGGAGTTCCTTAGACTCTAAAATTGAAACTGTCTTAAAAATTGTAGAAGAGTCTAAGGTAGAACAAAGTAGTGATAAAGGTAAGACAAAGTGGAGAGATTTAGGCCCTGCACATAACAAGGATAAGGGGAAAATCACTAACTCCGATGTGGTTGTGGATTTAGACACAGACGATGACGATGGATGTGAGATATGCCACTATGACCATCCTAAGGGATGTTTCCCAATCATCTCACATCTACAAGAGTCTAGGGTGTATGCACTTAATCCAAGACTTAATCAATGGCAAACACCCCGTAGGTTATCTTATCCCCAAGGTAACCCAAGGTAGTTCCACCAACCATTAACGTATTATCCAAGTGGAACTCCACCACAACCCATCGGACAGCATGAGCAATGGCAATACCCACAGTCATGGGGGATGCCATCGCCAACACAAAGGTACCCTTATCGGCAACCTGATCCTTATGGCTATTATGTGCAACAACCAATTTCTCCAAGTGACTCTATGAGTCACACTACTCCCCAACGTTGCTACCAAGTTTAGGAGTACTTTAGGAGGACTCCTTCTCCTCCGAGAAACACTCCATACCCACACCATCCTCCAAATTCATTCACACCTCTTCCACAAGTAATTTCCATAACACCTCCTACTCCAAAAATGCAAGGGGAACTTCCTACTCAACCGAAGCAATGTCACGCTGCGAGAGCTGTAAATATTCAACCTGCTGCTAGTTCTGATAACTATAAGAAGAGAAGATCCTTCTTCAGAACCAAAAGCCCAGACAAACTCTCACAACAACAAGTGGTTAAGCCCATGTACACTCCTCCACCATCTAACACTTCGGAGTACCCTTCAGTCCAACAGAGCTTAATGCATACGGTTGTGTTAACACATACCGTAACCGACTGGATCAAGGTAGGCCACCCCAAGAAACTAACTGATCCTGGAAGTCCCTTAATCCACCTTCAAGTCACCATAAATGAACCACATAGGGCTCTTCTTGACTCAGGTTCTAGAGTCAACTTAATTTCACAAGAGATGTATCATGCTTGGAACCTACCCTAACTTAAGAAGAGCAACATTCAACTAGAGCTGGCAAACTAGTCCATCACCATTCCCTTGGGATTGGTAGAGGACATCATTACCACTATGTGTGGTTGGTCTTACCCAGCTGATTTCCTAGTGATTGAAGTCAACAACAATGAAGGGGACTTCCCAATTATAATGGGAAGGGCATGGCTGAGTATAGTAGACACATGCCTTAGGATCCGCAATCTTTCCTTGGAAATTTCTAAGATAAAAATTTATGGAAAGATCGAGAAGAGGAAAGTTCCATGCATGACATATATTGATTCATCAGGTGATGACATGGAGGAAATGCCTCCATGTAACAGGCGTGCCCTTGAATTTTTGAAACAAAGATTCCTGTATGTAGCAACCACACAACAAGTAGTAGACACCCCGTGGTTGACAGCTACTCAAAAGAGCAAACAAATATGCATGGAACAAACTGAGGAGATAAACCATGCTAATAATGAAGGCATAGACATGTTGGAATATGAACGTCACCAACTCCTACCCCTCAACCTAAGATCATCAATTGGGAGGAGTTGGGCACTTCTACAAAATTCAAATAGACATTCATTATTTCAGATCTCCCCCTTACAATTCAGTCATGGGAGAGATGGCCACCTATTTAAATCATATGGGGCCCTCAGTCCTTTTTACATTTTTTTTACACATTTTTTTTACAGATTTTTTTTTTACACGTTTTTGTCTTACACATTTTTTTTTTACAAATTTCTTTAACTTTTCTTTTTTTTTTTTACAACTTTCTTTAACTCTTCTTATTTTTGTTTTACAACATTGTTATACTTTTCCATTTTTTGTATGTGTGTGTGTATAGCCACCCTGTAAGTTTGTCACCCAATAAGTATTTGGAATGATGGTATGAACTGTTTTCATATTGATTGCTAATGTTTGGTTTTTACCTTTAAGTCACAATGTTGATAGTAAGGTATGTTTCTTTTGATATGGCAAGCAATGAGTTCACTCCATCCATCCATCCACCAAGTTCTATGGTCTCTCTCAGCTTGGAAATGTATAGTCCCCTTCTAATAAGAACTTAAACAAATCGGTGACTGGGAATTTCTCAAACTAAGGAAGGACTCAAGGATTGAAAAGGGTGTGACTTCAAGGGAACTTGATGCTTTTGTGTTGGCCGTTCTCTTGGGTGCTTGGATGTTTTCTTTTTGAGTTTTCTTACAATTCTGATGTTACCCCAACTATCGGAAGCTGAGAAAAATAAAAATAAAAAGTCTTTGCATGGTGTGGTTCTCACGCATAAAAACAAAAAAACATATAAAAAAAAGCTAAGTGAGAATTCAAAGCACACCCCTTAGACGAAATAAACTTGGGCTACAAGCACTAGTTATGGAACCAAAAGTGTTCCCTCTAACTAAGGCCCTTCTCGCTTCCCATTCTCTCCTTTGTTTCATCGGAATAGTGGTGACTCTTGGGGAAGGCATCCTTATTATCCAAATGGATGGTTTAGCCAAATGCATTGATGCAAAGTCACTGGATGTGGTTGGTTTGAGGCCTGACTTGGAATGGGATTTGCTAAGTCACATTAATCATGAAACACACAAGGGGCTATACACCACCTTGTTCTTGGGATTCCATTCCATCCTCTTCTCTCCACCCTTCTCTCTATTGTTCACCTCATTGCTGGTTGTATCATTAGTGTATATTTTGGTAGATGCATTATTTTCTTTTTGGTAAATTCTTGGGGTTAAGACTTTAACTATTATTCCAAATGACATTCCTGGAGCCTACAGAGTCTTTAAATGTGGGTTTGTCAGGGAATTAAGGGCATGAACCTTTTTTGGGGAGGACCCACTAACATTCCTATTTGGAGCATTAGTTAAATTGTTTTCCTTAACATTTTTCAATTAATTTTATTTTTTCATTTCCATCTTGACATCCATTTCATCGATGCCATAGTTGCCCCTTTTTATCTATCTTTCTTACTCCTTTTCTTTCTCCATTCTAATGCTACCGGAGGTTCACGATTAGTCATGGGGGCACAGGGCCCGATTTTTTCAATTTTCTCTTAGCCTCGAATTTTTTCAATTCTTTCCTAACCCCTACACCTTCGGTAGTCATTAATATATCTCTAGACCCATAATCATCCATACCACAACCTAGCCAATGGACTTATATCAAAGCAAGGTATTACCCACATTTAAATTCATCTACCCTTGCTAATACAAGACTGTGTTGTGTCTGCAGATGGAAATTATGCAACAACGAACTAAATCTGGAAGGAATGCTTGGAATGGAGTAGTGCTAAAAGCAGCTATGCAAGGAGAAAGATCGATGACGTGCTTCTGGATGGACAATGAAAGGTGCAATCTTGGTATTGGTAGCAGTAAGACTTCTTCTCTCTTCTTCTCTCCTCTTCTTTCTTCTCTTTTCTCTCATCTACCAAATGAGACCTGATGTCAATGTAATAAGGTGTTCACCCTTGTTGTCATGAACACCAATTGTTGAGTCTTGTAATGGTGATCCATTCACATGTCATCCCATTAGTTCCATTCCCCTTAATAATTCCATACCTTTCCAATATTTTGTAAGGAACTCAAGGACGAGTTTTCATTCAGTCATGGGGGTATGATGAGACACGATATCATGGCTGTCATGATATTGCGGTCCGTCGCCAAGTCTATAAATAAGAGGCAGCTCTCCCTTATTTCCTCATCCTAGGCTAGAAGTAGGAAAACTCTAGCAAATTAATCACTCTAGAGATAGAATATTTTCCATGTGCCTGTAGTAGGAGTCCTAAAGTGAATGGATCTTTATTTGAGCAACATTGTACCTGAATACAAGTTGTGTAAGATGAACTTCCTGGATAAACCTTGCAGTGCATGGAATAGGATTTTATTTAATGTTGTTTATTGCTTTCTCTTAGTAATGCGGAATGAGTACAACTTGATTACGACCATCTATGGATGTGTATGGATAGTCAAGGAATGGATGCTCATCGCAACATGGAACGATTATGACTTGATTACAAGCATCTAGTTTGACTACTTAGTAATCCAATGGCGTATTCAGGATCTACACTTGGTAATCCTAGTGGTAGTCGTGCACAAAGATGTGTACGGTTAGTCAAGGAATCAGCTGCTCATTGCACTTAGGCTAGATTAGCTTTCTCAACCCTTTCCTCCTAGTTAAGTGCCTCAATACGACCACTTCGAGCACATGCATTACGCGTGGGATCCCAACAACAATTAGCATTTGGTAACCACGGTTGCATTGGTTTAGGGTGTGTACAGTAAGTGGGAACAGATGCTGACGCTAGGTAATTTAGACTTAGTTCATTAGTTAGAGTTAGTTAGTTTGTCCAACCCTTCACCTCGATAGCATAGGAGATAAAACATAAAAGACTATAAAAATCATATACCTCAGACTTACTTAACCATACACCATGACAACTACAAGTAATTCTAGGAAGACAACAAATGATTAACCCCAAGTGTTTCATGGGGCGTGTAGGCACTTAGTCTGCGGAGTTCGACCAAATCGCGCATGCTACGCTCGTTTCGTATGGTTGAGTGTAGGGGTACCTTGCCACTCATAAATGCTTATCGATGGTTTGGCACCTCTGATGAGAAAACTAATGGAAGAACACTAGTCTAGGTTTGTTAAAGGCTATTTCTTATAGAATTAGGTCTTGCTATTGCAAGAGATTCTACTCTCTTAAGCAAGCCAAGTTTCTAGGAATGTGTATTAAATTGAACATAGCTAAGGTGTATGCTATGGTGAAATGGGTAGTACTTAGAGAGATTATGCCGTTGAAGGGCTTTAACCAGAGGTTCATTAATCTATGCATCCAAATGTAAAGTGATAGTCAATATTCATTTGATATTGATGGGAGGCTTTGGGGGTTTCAAGGACCATAGAGAGGACTATGATAAGGAGACCCCTTATCACTATTTTTTCTTATCTTGTTAATGGATATGCTTCAGAGTTATTATCTTATTAAGGGTATGTAGGGTCTGAACATCATAGGGGTCTAATATCTAATGGCATATTATATCGATGATACAATCTTATTTGCTAGAGTGGTTGTCCTACAAGTGGTGGCACTAAAGAGAATGCTAGAAAGAATGCAACATGAGTTAGGGCTCAAGATAAACAAAGAGAAATTAACTGTCCATTTAATCAACATAGAGGGAGCTATGGAGGGAAGGATTGTCTAGCTACTAGAAGTCCTACCAAGTACGATAAAGGACAAATACCTGGGAATCCCAAGATTTAAATGGTAGAAATAGAGGACATGGCTGGGGCTAGTGGAATGATTACAGACAAAAACCACACATTGGATCAGGTACTTTCTATCCCAAAAAGGGAATATGATGCTAGCATCAATAGTGCTAATGCCCACTACCAGGTTTATAGTTTCGATGGTGGTTCCACTAGCTAAGGTCATGTAGAAGATTGACTAGATTATCCAATGATTTGTGTGGTTAGGTGGAAAAGGAGAAAGTAAACTTCATTTAGTATGCTAGGCATGGATAGGATGCCCAAAATCAATGAGGGAAATTGGGCTACTATCTTTCCAAGATGAGGTTACACTAGGTCTACATAGACTAGTTAACAAGTTTATGAGATAGGTGAATGGGACAATGTCATGGGTGCAACTATTAAGGTAGAAATATCATTGTTGGGAGGCCGCTACAAGGAGCTTACAACTATGGAGGAACATACGCAATCATATCAAAGCAATGGAGGCCAAGGACCTATTGGGAAAACCTCTAAAAGAGGTAATTAAGATAATGCACCCATAGACAAAGGGATGGAACGAGGTATAGAAGGGTAGCCTACCTAAGAAGATCGAAGCTTTTGGATGGCTTTTAAAACATAAGATGCTACCTTTAAGAGTTTTTCTATGGGAGTGGGAAATGAATGTGAATACCATATGCCCTCTCTACACTACAAAGCATGAGACACTTAACCACTTTATATATACATATTTGTTTATGCAGGAAGTTTGGAGGGAGGCCAAACTAGTGCCCATAACAACCATCCATGGAGACTTTGCAGCTCTTGCAATATTATCGATGGCCTAGAAGAGTAGGAATCACCTCATTTTCTATGGGCAAAGGCTGCCCACACTATTGATAATGGTTAGGGCAAGGTCACAACTATGGGTCGATGCCATTGCAACTATGGGGTATAGGCAACTGTTTAAGCTAGTGTGGATAGAATATGCAGGGAACATAGACCTCTAGGTGTTAGTTGAGAGAATGGACTAGATCAACATGCTGAAATGCATTGAGGGGAAATAGGAGCTATCCATGGCAAGTTTCTTTAACATTTGGGTGGGGGAAGAAATACAATTTCAGGGAAGGCAAATTATGGTCATCAAGGGGATGCCGGTGGAGGTATTGGGAGTTCCAGTAGAGGGGGAGATTATTACATCGATGGTTGGCACCTAGACAGATGCTGTCGAGTTCTTCACGGGCATAATTAACCAAACTGTCAACAGGCACATTTGCATGTCAACGCTAGAGGGCATATGATAGGATGTTGTAGCTTTTATGAAGCAATACTTCATACAATTAGGGTACCCTCATAAGCTTGTGGGTGTCCATTTCACCTTTTTGCAGTGCATGAGGCATAGCATCTAGGTTAACTTGTCTTGATTTTTGTAGGAGTTACTATAAAGGTGGCATCCAAGGCAACAGTTGAGGATGATTTTGGTGCTTTGAAGGTAGGGGAGGGTGATTTTGTTGCTAGTGCCTTAACTTGTCTATCAATGATGATGCTGGATGGCACATGGATTGTTGTTGCAGATAGCAGAAGGACGAGAAACAATGGAGCATGGTAGGGCTCTTCAAGGCTGGGAAGGGAAGAACTGCTAGTGTCATCATGAGAGGAAAGATCGAAAGGACAACTAAATTCTTGGGACATTGCAAAGGCATGCTGCATCATAAAAAAATACTATTGACAATAGGAGAGGGTGGCATGGTAGTTGTGGTGACAAGAAATGTAGGAAGAGGCATAGAGACATGTGAATAGCTAGAGGATCCGAGACCTACAATGGATAGAAAATATGATGAAGGGCCACCAAGTAGACTTGACATAGCTAATGGAAGAGAACAAATAGAGGATGGAGACAAGTTGGATGTAGAAGGGTTGGCAGCCATCGTTGACTACAATACTATATGCAATGGAGGAGATGGAGGTCTCTTAGAGTCTAGACAAAGAGAGAGCCTCGAAGGGTAGATGTTTGGGTAGCATCATGGGGGGTGTTGAGAAGCTAGTTGCAAAGGGCAAGCACTTTGTGACTGAGTGACCATAGGACATCCTTGGGAAGGATGGGTGTATAGGGTAGGGTGTCGGGCTATCAAGTTCTAAAGGTTGGGTTTTTGAGGGGATTTCAATGAATGAAGGGGTTACGGGAAGTAATCCTATTGATTGTTGGTGAATGGGACCAAATGACATTGCCCCGAGCTATACACTTGTATAGCTTCTTTATTTGTTTGGATTAATACATGTCAATTTTTTTCCCAAAAAAATTATTTGCAAGAGAAATTTTAGCATTGGATTGTAAATATTAACAACTATTGTAAATTAACAATTACTTTAAATTGGCAACTACTAATAATTATTCATTGGCCAAAGATAATGACCATAACAAAGCTTTTAACTTTAACTTGCAATTTAGAAAATAATTGTTGCAAATTGCAGTCCTAGAGTTTTTAACATAATTGCAATTTAGGAAAAAATTGTTGCAAATCCAATCACAAGTGGTAAAGGTTTTGTGAGAATTTACCAAAGGTTATTTCAAGTAAAAAAATGCAGTTTTCACTGTGAAATTCTGAAGCAAAGTCAAGGTTAAAATATGTAATAGGAAACATCAATTCAGATAATTAATTGCAAAAAATTATAAGTATTATTATTTGCTAGAGAAATATTAGCATCAACTATAAATATTAGCAACTATTGTACATTAGCAATTACTGTAAATTAGAAACTACTGATAATTATTAGTAGTAGTTTTCTACATGCACGGCAAAGATAAAGACCGTCACAGAGCTTTTAACTTGCAACTTAGAAAAAATTATTGCAAACGGCAGTTCTAGAGCTTTTAACTTAATTGCATTTTAGAAAAAAGTTGCTGGAAACCCCATGTCCATGTTGGAAAAAAAACACAGGTGGTAAAGGTTTTGTGAAAATTTACCAAAGGTTAACAATCTTGGCTGCAGTAAGATTTTGTCAGAATTTTACAATTTCAGCAGCTTTATTCAAAGCAGCTTAATAGTAAGCCAGGTCTCCCAAGGTGTATAAAATAATCACAGCAGCTTCATTCAAAACACACAATCACAGCTTCAGTTTATAGCAGAGAGAGAAACAAAACATAAGAAGCATGATGGCACAGAAGTTTTTGCTGTTCTGGGCAATGGCAGCATTGATGATGATTCATGGAGTAACCAGTAGCAGTGCCTCAGAAGTTTTGAGTAGGAAGGCAATGGTGGTGAATACGGCTTTTAATAATAATAATAATAATAATGAAATGCCGGCATCAATATTTCCTGGATTTCCTGGTGAAAATATTGGACAACCTCTTCAAGATGCTTTCAATGAATTGAAGAACTTGACTCATGTGCCAAAAGGGTTGATCCATGACCCCGAATTTGGGCCCTGTGCAGAGGATGTTGCAGCTCTGGCAACCAATGCAATAGACGCGGTTCCACATTTAAGAGAATTACAGATTTGTCTTGTTATTAAGGACATGATCAGCCTTCTCTGCACAAAAAATGCCATCAAGAATGACTGCAACGCCTTCTTCAACGATCCCAATGATCCCAACGCTGCTGCACTGAAGGATGAATTCAACAATATTACAAATCTGATCGAAGCAATTATGGATCAGTTTCATATTCCCGAGGACTTCCTTCAAGAATTTGTTTAATTAATTTTACCTTTCAGTGCAGGAATTTGTTTAATTAATTTTTACCTTTCAGTGTAGTTCAACATCATGCATACAAATTTGCTCAGCATTCTTCTATGTTTCAATGCATTTGGTTCAATAAATTTTTAAAGATCAGTTTCATCTTATTGATGACTTCCTTTGAAAATTTGTTTAATTAATTTTTACCTTTCAGCACAGGTCAACATCATAACAACTCCAATGTGAATCGGCTTAACATTCTCTTATGTTTCAATGAATTTCTTAACAGGAAAACTATGTCAAAATATTGCTGGTGTCTCTGGACTTTATAGGATTATCAACATAATAATAATAGCATTTAACATCTAATTTTCTATATCAATTACATATAATAATAATAATATCACTTAACATCTAATTTATAAGAGAATGCACATGCATTATTTTAGATATGCATATCCAAGTAGATCAGTGAACTAAGTAAATGTGGCACAAGTTTTATTATTTTAATAGATTTATANATATAAATAAATAATACAAACTCATCTCATTTGCATATTTTCCCATGTCTTCTATGTAACCTTAGGTTCTATAACTCTTTCTTAAATGCATTTTTATATTTTTCACATAGGATTTCACTGCTCATTCAAACCATCTTTAGGTTAAAATTCTTATATTTAGACCTTGTTTGGAATGTCTCAGGGACATAAATGGGTTGGAACACCTTGAGAGTTGTGGGTGATGGGTGTAAAGCTCAAATCCTTCATTCAAACTATTGCTGAAAACTCTAATAAGGTCACAAAAGAGCTATGGCAAGTTACGGGGGACTATTCATGGTTTCTGGGGGGTTTTGGAACCATGCAATAATTGTAATGTAGGTACACCCCATGATATATACTCCAATTAGAACTTTATAACTCAACATTAACTGCCAAAATCAAACCCATGACTTAGAGCTTTCAAATCAAGAGTCAATGGTTCATACCAAACTGAGTTACCAAGTTAAAGGTCCCTTATGATGATTTACTTTTCATTACACATTATAATGGAATAAGCACAACCACTTTGAGTGTAACATATGTTGACTTGGCAACCCAATAACAATAAGAATTAGTCAAATATGATGTATATGTTAGTGGTTGTATGATGATATTTTATGTCTATTTCCTTATGTAAAGTAATTATTTTTTTCTTTTTATATGCATTGGCATGATAATGTGTTGAAATTCTAATAGAAATTGATGAGACATCCAATGATAATGAGGTGTTAGCCTAGTGGAAAGACTCATGATTTGAAAGCTTCAAGTTATAGGTTTAATTCTAGACATAAATACAAGCTATAATGTTCTAATTTGCCAATAATAAGTGGGTCAAGTGATTAACTCATTATCTTATTAAGTAAGAAGTTACTAGTTTGAGCCATCATATTAAAGGCATCATTTCCTATGTAATTCTTCTAAATCACCACATTAGCTATATGTCTTTGGGGTAAATATTATTAAAAAAGAGTTTTGAGTTCCAACAACATCCCTATCCCACTACCCCCTCTCCCTATGCCTTCTCTAGAAATTGATGAAACACCCCCTAACAATGAGATTTAATGCTCATCCTACTATGGAAGGTTCAAGGAGGATTAGTGAATGAATAAGAACCTAACCCCTTTGAGTGGCTATACATAGGGTAAATCCATGTACTCTAACTTGAAAAATAAGAAATTGACCATCACTTCCAATGATGGTCCTTAAACTTATCTTGGTTAAATTGATACATTTTGATTATAGTTAGGATAGGTTTTAGTGAGTGGTGCAACTTTGACCAAGCATTTGTAGTAGTGTTCCTTGAGTTTTTGAATCTTTTTTGAGCTTTGGAAATCCATTTGGGATATTTGTCCATTTCATATTCATCCAAATTTAAATTTAATTTTTCACTTTGGGAGGAAGGTTACATTAACTCCCAAGAGTTAGCAAACCTAACACTAGCTCCATGGTACTAACACATCCCCAATTGAAAGTTTTGATTATTTTGGCTAGAAAAGTGGTTGGAAAGGTTTCCTCTATGGTAGCACTTGGATGCTAGTACTTAGAAGTTAGCACACCTATTTGTTACATTTCTAACAACTATAAATACAAAGGTGGAATTTTATTTGGGCTTATTTTTCTCTCTTTTATTATTCTTTACTTTTTTTCATTTTTCAATTGCTTTGTCCCCATGTAATGAAACTTTGTTAGAGTGTTGCTATACTTTTACTTCCTAAAATCATTTAGTCAATAGGAAATCAAGTATTCACAAGATAAATAATTCTCATGAATTTATTTTAATTTTCAAAGTGTGTTTCATTAAGAATATGAGGATAACATCTTATTAATTAGTTTATTAATTAAATTTAGAAATTCTAGTTAATTTAATTCTCATAATTAGATAGATTATTATAGTTATATAGAGCTTGCGATGATTCTTCCTTAATTGAGAAGATCATACTTATCCATGATGGTGTTGGATCATCAAGGGTGTAACTAAGGAGATATTATTACTATATTGTATATGTGTGTATGTTGCACCTATCCTATGAGGGATTGTAACATGGTTTTCATGTGTGTTTGATTTCTACATTTTGTTTATCCCACAAGGGATTATGACTTGAGTCTTTTACTTACTTTTCATGTGCAAATGTTGCACCTATCTTGCAAGGGTTTGAAAAAAATTATTTATTATTATTTTTTAAATAAGAATACATATATGATTAAAATTATAAAACTATTATCTCCCTAATTATGGCAACATAGCTGTATTTTTATGTATTATAATATTTTTTATTTACTAGATAACCTCATTTTTTTGGGATAAGGTTAGGATGATGATGGTGATGATGACATTTTTTATTTATTAAACATGAAGACATACATAAGGAAACTTTGCAATTTATATTTTTGGGAGCTTCATTGTTTATGATTTATTTGCTATGTTTTTCATTCATATACCTTTTTTGGTATCAGCCAAGAGGCCCCTATTGTTGGCACCATTAATTTAAAAGACATTAGTAAATAATTGTTTTTTACTAACAATGAGGTCTTAGCCATGAGTTTGATTTTGATGAGCAATGCTAACTTATAAAGTTCTAATAAACTATAAATCTTGGGGTGTACCTATATTACAATTATTTTAGGTCCCAACACCCCTATTACCTTTATTTAAAAAGCAACCTAATATGGTATATCAACTATCCTCTTGCTAACTATAATCCCCTATATAAGGGTTTCTACATTAGTGAGGGTTTCTATGACTTTGAGTGTTTTAGCAACAAGGGATTTTGCATTAATCTAAGGTAGCAAAAGGGTCTAGCATTGACATTATGTGTAATGTCACTAGATTCAGTTGGTGATCCTTTAAATAGAACTAACACTTCTTTGCCTTTCTATCAATTGCTAAATGATTTATATGAATCTATTACTCAGAAAATTTATAGAAAGTATGTTTTCATGAAAATTATTGATTATTTAGCTCATTTCTTAAGTTTTTTGAATAATTTAATTTTGGTTTGGAAAGATCAAAGTTTGGATGATGATGAGTGGCAAGTAGACCCTATGTCCAACCATATGAATTACTAAGCATTTATGTGTGATCAGGTCAAAACTCATGGACTTATAGCCTTTTAAGTGCACTGATCTCTAGGAAGTGAAACTAATCGTTGCAACCATTGTCTTCCCATTTATACTTGTGAAATGCAAAGGTATGGTTAAGTGCAATTGAGGCATATGATTTTTTTCATTTTTATGTTTTATGTTCTAAGTCACCTAAGAATAAAGAATAGAAAATTAAAGATATTTAATTACTAATTTAATATACCTATTTAATATTTAACTAATCCTAGAAAAAGCATTAGTTCCCACTTACCGTAAACATCTTGAACACGTTTAATGCTACTAGGTTACTAAATGTTAAGCGTTATTGGGATTACCAAGTATGAAGTGTATGCTCAAAGTGGTTGTACTTCTGTGCTTACTTAATTGCTATTTAATCTAGCTTAATTTAGCTTAATTAACTAGTTAATTACTTAAAAAATTAAAAGAATTTCTTAAAATATTAAATGCATAAAATTAATAATTAATTTATTTCAAAGTGCTACAAGGTTTATTAGAAAGCTTTTCTTTCTTTCTGTAGACACTACCTTGCTTAGGTACAATAGTGTTGGAACAAAAATTCATACACTCTTTGACTTCTACTATGAGCACTTAGAAAAATATTCTAACATTTAGATAAGAAAACTACAAGAGCTCTGCTACAACTATGATACTTTTTGCCATAAATGTGACTAGTGAATTCGTATTTATAAGTGAAAATAGACACTACATCGATGAGACCATGTCAATGCATCAAATTCCATGTCAACACAATTGCATCAATGTGGTCACATTGATGGGGTCACATCGACAGGGCCTCATCGACAAGGCCTCATTGACATAACCCTTGATGCAACTCATCATACCCCCATAATTGAATAAAAACTTATCCCCAAGTGAATAACAAAAGGAAGAACAAGTTTCTTACAAAATATTTGGGAAGGTATGGAATTATTGGTAGAAAAAACAACATGACAAAAACTAAGGGCCTAAGTGTATGGTTACAATAATTACAAAATTTGATGTTTAGGATAACAAAATTGAACACTAGGACAAAACTAAAAAATACAACTCCTCTGATAGCATGAAGATGATGAAGAAGCTCAAACTATCCCAAGCAGTAGAGGTTCCTAAGGCTCTAAAGGACCTTCTCCTATTTCCAGTACACGTAGTGGTTGAGGTGATTATTGTTGACCTGTGGTAGTTACAACTTCTAGTGGAAGAAAAAAGGTGTCCAATAGTGCCTTCATCTTCTCCTTCTTACCCGTAGTATCATGCATGGTCTACATACCATCACCAATGTTGGCTAGCATGGGAACATCCTAAGGATAGGACATTGCTGGGAATAGCTCCTTCATGTTGAGAAACCATTCAATGAAAAGTTCATGTTCAACATTGAACACCTTGAGAGCATTCTACAACTCTTGGTAGTCATTCATTCTTTTTTCCAAGTCTCAACAGTTGATCTTTAATTAGTGAATCATGCCCTAAGAACCTTGAATTCAGCATTAGCAATCTCAAGCATCCACTTGGTCTCCTTATGGATTTTGAACTTTGCCTCATACAACAAGTATGAGCTAGCCACTTGTTTCTCCAATTTTGATTGAGGTCATTTAGTATTCAACATTGCCAAGTTTGCATAATAGATATTGGAAAGCTTTATATACTATACTCCATCATCTCCTTGATCTGTAGCTCTTTCATGTAGATTCACACTTTGTTGTAGTTGTTCAGCCTATCAACAATAGGCTATCAGAGATCACTTTCTTCCTTAAGCTACTGGAGGGCTTCAATACCTTTTACCTTAATCATCTAGATGTGTTTTTTATTAATTTATTTTTGTAAACTAACTAAATATTTGTAGTAATTTTTTACTCTCTCAAATTTGAGAGCTTCATTTTTTAGGCGACTATCTCTATCGTAGATTTTTGGTGAAGAGCTTGGACTTCCTCCATGGAGAAATTTCACTTGTTAGCTATCATTATCCTTATTTCAATGTTCATTTTGGCTATTTTCTCCTACTATTGATGGATGAAATCTACCATCTATGGCTTTTGTACATCAACATTCCGCAAGCAATGATTCTCTGTGGTTAGAATCACATTCTCCTAGCAAGTATGGTCCAAGAACTTTTGGATATTATGTGTTGTATCATTGGCCAAGGATTGATCAATTACTACCATCTCATTAGCATCCTCAACATTTTTGAGCTTATCCTAAACCTTTTTGAAAGCTTCATCATGTGTCAATGTCAAGTTGTGAAACACAAGATCAGCAAGATGGACTCTTAATTTAGCCACCTCTATAGCCAAGCATTGGTTTTGTGCTTTAGTTGTTTCAAGTTTCCCCTCCAATATAATTCACTTGTCCTTTGCTTCTATTAGCTTTGACTAGGTTGTAGTGATTGTATCGGGAAGATCGAACCAATCGTTCCAACAACTTCTTATGCTAGTATATACTCAATCTACCACCAACTATTCCTATAAAGAAACATCTTGTACAAATGCTATAGGTGTATTTAATGCTTTAGTAATTCTATTAGCAACCACCTCTACTACTATCTCCTACCCATAATGCTACATCACCAAGACAGTTGCCTCCTTTCCCTCCTCTAGATGCATTGAAAAAGTAGTTGCATTTCCAAAGATTTCTAGGAATTGCTGCTATTTCAAGAGAGATACCATTACCTCTTAAGCATTAGTATTTAATCTTACGAGTAGCTATATTCTTTGGGCTGAGAAAATTGGCCCACCTCTCTCCATTATTTGCTGCTCCTCTTCCTTCCTACTACGAGTCTTATCCTTCATTTATTTTGCTAAGAAAGTAATAGGAGCATGCTTGATTGTGTCATTAGCATAGAAAACTAATCTTACCCTTTTTCATAGTTTTCAGATGAGGTAGGGAAAGGGTAGGGCCTTTCTTCAACATTTGTTTTTATTAAATCACTTTTTATCTCTAGATAGATTAGCTATTGATGAGTCACAAGTTAGCCACATCAAAGAGGCCTTGTCAAATAAGCCCTATTAATGCAAGGTTTGTACTTGCTTATAAATATGTGCCAACCCATTGTGTTTATGGAAATTCAATCATAGTTGTAGGGAAGATCTTGTAATTTTTCTATTTGAAAGTTAGAACCATAGTAGGAGTCATTGAGTGTATGGATCTTTATTCAAGCACTATTATACCTAAGCAGGATAGTGTGTGCAGCAATAAAGACAAGCTTCTTGATACACCTTGTAGCATTCTAGATAACTTAAATATTTTATTCATGCATATAATGTTTTTGTTATTGATTTAACATTCCTGAGTAATTAAGTAAATTAAGTAATTAGGAAAGATAAGCTAAATAACAATTAAGTAAACACATAAGTATGATAGCTTTGAAAATGCATATGACATTTGGTAATCCCAATAGTGCTTAATGCTTAGTAACCCAGCAATGTTATATGTGTTCAGGATGCATACAACAAGTGGGACTAGATACCTATGTTAGGACTAGTTACACAATAGTTTGTCAATTAAATTAAAGTGGACATTAAATTACATTATTCCTTGTCCTATATTTTCAAGAAAAAAAACCATAAAATATAAAATGACAAAATTATGTGCCTTAATTACACTTAAACCATACCCTTGAGCTTCACAAGTGTAGTTGGAAAAACAACAAATATCCTCAACATAAAGTTTACTTCCTAGAGAACTAGTGCACTAGAAACTATAGAGTCCATGGAATTCAATCATATCATACGTGAATGCTTTGTGATTTGTATGGTTTGGCTTAGGAGTACCTCATTGGTTATCATTGGTGCCATTTTCAGAGACTCTTTTTATTGAAATGTGTACCATCTAGAATTAGTAAACATTAATAATATTGTTAGACAAACCCCAAGGTTGACATCATTCTCAAATTATATAATTACAAAATCACATTGACATTTTATTTGTTTGCAGAATATCTTCTTTTCACAAGTATGAAGATGTCAAACTACTAGTTCCACAATGATACAAACTGGTATATACTCATCTAGATGAGTATGTGCCTGATTTCAACTTTATGTTACACTAGAATGAATAATTATGATGGCATGTGATGAATCATATTTTGACATGCTTCAATATCGAATACCTAATTTTGGAGCCTAGGACATGATGTCGAATATCTAATATCGCGAGGTATATGCCAACCTATAAATATAGCACTTGGGCTCATAGTTTTTCATAGTTTTTGCCATAGATAGTGAAGCTCTTGTAGTTTGTTTTCTCTAAAGTTAGAATATTTTTTAAGTACCTACAACAAAATTCTAAGTGTGTACAGATCTTTGTTTAAGCACTAATGTACCTAAGTGTAGTAGTGTGATGGGAATAAAAATGAACCCTTTTGATTATCCTTGTAGCACTCAAAATAGATTAATGTTTTCTTGATGAATTTAATATTCATGCACTTCACTTTAATGCACTTTAATTAAGCAATTAATTTTTAATTTTTAATGAACATAAGAATCACCACCTTGAGCATATGTGTAGCACTTGGTAACCTAGAAACACTTAATGTTTAGTAGCCCACCAACACTATATGTGTTTAGGATGTGTTTGGAAAGTGGGAATGAGTACTTGTGTTAGGCTAACTAGGTAGTAGATAAATTAGATCTTAAACTACTCTACCTTTCATTCTTGTTGTAGGTGATTAAATCTATAAATCATAAAATGATAAAAATCATGTACCTCAATTACATTTAAACTATATCCTTGAGCTTCACAAGTGTAGTTGGGAAGACAAAAAATGTTCTCAACACCCATTTCACTTCCTAGAGAATTAGTGTATTGACAAATTATAGGTCCACAGAATTTTACTGGATTGCACATGAATGCCTTGGTGATTTGTATGATTGGGTGTAGGGGTACCTCATCACTCATCATTGGCACCATATTGAGGACATTTTCATTTTTTTGTGCACTATCTAGAACTTACTGAAAATTATTCAAATAATTGAAATGAACCTTAGAGTCATATCACATCTTAAGATTACTACAACAATTTTAAGAAGCATACTATAACTTTTATCTCCTAACATAAAATGTCTTCTTCTCACAAGATTTATTCTCTACCCAAGTCTAATGGAGTAGATCAACCAATTCCTCAATAATATCAAATGGTATATGCTCATCCTAATGAGTATGTACCAAATTTCACCTTCATCCTACACCAGGATGAATAGCGATGGTGGCATGACATGGAGGATAACATCATGTTGTCACTCGATTGATCTATTCCTAAAATTCTTCAACAAATTCTTATAATATGGGTTCTCTAAGAACTTCATGTTGAGTATTTTATACAAGATACAAATGCCAAGGATTATCATCCTACTAAGGCACAATGTCTACAAGATCAACATCTAGAACAATATCATGAATCTGCAAAGGGGAAAGGATTTAATGATTCCGCATTTCTAATGTACCAAAAATATTTTGGAATTCTCTAGGGATTTTCCATTTAGTTAAATTCCTCTCTTTGACTTTGGTGAATGAAGTTAAAACTAGAACTTGTAGTCCACAATTCACAATCCCAATTTTAGCAAGAATGGATCCAATCACAAAGAAGGATCCAAAGAGGCAAGTCAAGGCAAGGATGTAGACAAGAAACAAGATGGTGATCGTGGTTCTGATCAGTAAAGAGGTGTTAGTAGGAAACATGATGATGCTCTTCCTCCTTCCTCTTGACCTTCATCATCATATTCTTCTTCTTCTGGCTCTGATCACAACCGCAAGAGATGTAACCATGGTAAAGGTGACCAATGGGACTAAAATGATCGAAGGGATCATTGGGTAAGACAAGATCAAGGACATGGACATTTAAGAGGGGAACATTAACATGAATGAATAGATAATAGAGGGCATCATAGGCACCATAATCATGGCCTCAATGAGCCTCTACTTGCTACTTGAAGTATGCTAAATATTGTAGAAGTGGGATGAATTATAACAAGGCATGTGAAGGATAGTCGGATCAATAAGCTAGACATGCACAATGTCCTTTGGTTTGAAGGAGGATATAACTTGGATCTATAGAACCATCTCCATGCTTTCAAGGTACATGTTCCTTATAGAATATAGAAAATGAGTTATAAAAATTTAAGTTGTTTCCAAGGACACTCACTAAAGAAGCAAAGAATTGGTACCAGTTCTTAGAACCAAAATTTAACAAATGATGGAGTCCCATGCTTGAATTATTTAATGATAAATATCAAATGTACTCCAGAGTGTCCAACTTGAGGAGGTAGATCCAAGGATGGAAACAAGGAACACATGAACCCTTGGATGTTAC
Organism: Gnetum montanum; assembly: GCA_015680685.1. Taxonomy (NCBI): domain Eukaryota; kingdom Viridiplantae; phylum Streptophyta; class Gnetopsida; order Gnetales; family Gnetaceae; genus Gnetum; species Gnetum montanum. Next base: position 128,723 of record MNCI01033476.1, read on the forward strand.
CATTCACCCATACTATTCCTTAATGCACAGATATCTTGGCCATGGTTACTCTCAATTGGATCAACTTCTTGACATTGTAGATGAGCTTCAATTTGAAATGAAAATAACCCTTGGTATTTATGCCCAAGGGTGACTATCAAAACTAAGCACCTGTTAGATCCAAAGACTAATCGAGTAGGTAGCTAAACAAAAAGGTGAATTGAGAAAAAGAGAAAGTGTAAAAGAGTACAATCATGATCCTTCCATTCACAAGATAGAGGTTCAATTTTGTGATAGTGAGGAAGAATCAACACTCAATGATGTGGCAAATAGGAAAGCCTTACCACTTCAAAAATTTCAATCTAAAATTATGACCAAAGTTGATCAGTTATGGGACTCCATAGATAGAAGATTTTAGTTTGTCCTAAAAATTACTGAAGAGTCTAAAGAATAAGGTAGTGATCATGAGAAAAAGAGGTGCAAGGAAGTTGAACATGCCTATCAAATAAGTAAGGGCAAGATTGTTGCAATAGAAGAAGTTGTGTGAAGAAAATTAGATAATGATGGTGGATGTGATGTCTACTAGTATGAATATCCTAAGGGATGTTGCCCCATAATGTCACACTTATAAAAGTATAGAGTGTATGCTTTGAATCCATGACTTACACAAAGGAAAAAACCTAGAAGATTGCCTTATCCTCAAGGTAATTCTAGGAAGTTCTATCAACAACAATAGTATTATCCAAGTGAAACTCCTCTACGATCATATGAGTAATATCAATAGTGGCAACAACCAAGATCATTGACACTGGCACCACCAAGGAAGAAATATCCTTATAGAAAACTTGATCCATATGGATATTATGTTCAACAACCCCTTCTCCACATGACTCCTCTAGTCACATTTCTACTTTCCAATTTCAGTACAATCCTTATGATAATTACCAAATGCATTCTCCACATGCAAGGAAGGATACCACCTTTTACCCATATCCTCCTCCTATTCCAACACATCTTCCTCCTTCCTCAGCATAGCTACCACCTACTCCACCAATGCAAAGTGAACTTCAAACTCAACTACAAGAACATAATGCTACCATGGCTATTAATCTACAACTCATTCATCAACCGAGTGGTTTGGATACTTTATCAAAGAAAAGACCTTTCCTTTAACCTTGTAGTCCACTAAGCCCTCAAATACACCTATAGTTGATAGCCCTATTCCTCTATCTACCTCTGTATCAAATTCCTTTGAGTTTCCTTCAAACTAAACATTACCCAAGATCCATATTGTGATGCTTACTCATGTCACATCTGATTAGATCTGTGCTAGAAACCTTCCCTAGAAGTTAGCATATCCTAGAAGTCCTTTAATTTATTTATAGATTGCTAGGAATGAATCATGCAAAGCTCTTCTCGATTTAGGTTTCGGTGTCAACATGATCTCTCATAATATGTATACTGCATGAAATCTACCTCCTCTCAAGAAGAGCAATATCAAATTAGAATTGGCAAAACAATCCATCACTATTTCATTGGGACTGGTAGAAGACATTATGACCATTGTCTGTGGGTGGTCTTACCCTACTGATTTGCTAGTGATCAAGGTGGAGAACTACAAAGGGTACCTTTCAATTATCATGGGATAGGCATGGCTAAGCATCATTGATGCAAGAATGGGCATCAGATATCTTTCCCTAGAAATATCTAAAGAAAATGCATTTAGGAAGATCGATAAGAAGGGAGTTCCATGCATCATGTATAGTGATATAGGATGTAATTATGTGCAAAAAATTTGGTCAGTGAAATGAGCATCCATCTCTGCATGCAAGCAGTGTGCACCAAAACCATAAATTCAAAGGTGTTTGTATGCAACAGCCATAAAAAAAGAGGGCACCTAATGGTTTACTATTGATTTTGAGAGTAGCATACTTTACATGGAACAACCTGAGAGCCTAATATGCACATATATCATAGCCATGGATGAACTAGAGCAAGTTTATCATCAATTCTTTGATGATGCAAATGATGATACCTATTGGAAAGAATTGGAAATTCCTAAAAATTTCAGGCAAGAGCACCTTGAGCTAAAAATGCTACCATCTAGCATGGGGTATGTGTTCTTAAAAAATGGGAAGCTAGTCATAATCAATGCAAATCATTATCTAGAGAAAAAATAGATGCTATTGAATGTAGTTAAAAATGGTTAGTATCTTTTGCCTAGTCATATCCTAAACTCACAGGGATTGATCCAAGGATATTGTAGCATCACATCTACACTGATCCAGCCATGAAGAAAAAGAGGCAACCATAAAGGCAATTAAACCCCAAACTAAAGCACATCCTCAAGGAGGAAATAAAACAACTTCTCAAGGTGGGGTTCATTTATTCCATTGCAAATAGTGAGTGGATTAGTCCAATCATGATTGTGCCAAAGAAAGGAGGCAAGTGGCAGGTCAACATCAATTTTTGACTATTGAATATGGAAACATTCAAGGACCATTTTTCATTGACATTTGTTTATCAGGTATTAGACACAATCTCTAGGCATCACTACTATAGTTTTTTAGATGGTTATAGTGGCTATAACCAAATTCAAATTGCACTACAGGATATGCCAAGACAACATTCATGAGTCCTTGGGGGACTGTTGCATATTGCAAGATGCCATTTGGTCTATGCAATGCCCCTACCACATTCTTCATAGCATTTTTCAACAGTAGATTGGTAATGGTATGGAATTCTTCATAGATGACTTCTCCACTTATGAACCTACATTTGAGCAATCCTTGGACCACCTTGATCAAGTGTTAAAATGATGTGTTGAAACAAACTTGTAGCTCAACTAGAAAAAAGAGTCATCTAATGGTTCAAGAAGGCATCGTGTTGGGGCATATAATATCACAAGCAAGAATTGAGGTCTACTCTAAAAAGATAATGGTAATCCAAGGAATAACCCACCAACTAGAAATTTTCAAAGATGTTTGATCATTCCTTGGACATATTGGCTACTACTAATGATTCATAGAGAATATCTCTAGGATCACAAAACTATTGGTTGAGCTGAAAAAGAAATATGCTCCATTTGTTTGGATTACAAAATGTGAATAAGCATCCAACAACTAAAAGAGAAACTTGTAGAAACGCCAATCCTACAAGCACTCGATTGGTCCAAACCATTTTATGTTATGATGGATGCATCAAATTACACCTTGGGAGCTATGCTTACATAGATGGATGACAAGAAACATCCATATTACATTCACTATGCTATCCAAAGCATTATGGCTACATAACTGAACTACACCACTATAAAAAAAGAACTAATGATAGTGGTGTTTGCTCTAGAAAAGTTCAAGCTTTATGTGCTTGAATACAAAGTGTTTTTGAACATACACCATAGTTCCATCTGCAACTTGATGAACAAGCCAATAGTAAACCTCTATGTCATATGGTGCCTAGTGATCTTATAGGAATTTAATCTCATGATTGTAGATTGAAAAAGCATTGAGAATATGATCAATAATCACTTTTCTTAGTTTTAATGGAACAACAAAGAGGAGGAGAACCCACTATCTAATATGTTTTCTAATGAACTCCTATTTGTCAAGGCTATAATTGAATAATTGCCTAATGAGCCTAACTGGTATGATGAAACTCTTACCTATCTTCTCACTTGGGATATGTCACAAGGATTGGATCACTGGAAGAAACAATAGTTTCTTCACCAAGTAAAACACTTCATGGAGATCAATGGACACCTCTACAAGGTGTGCGCTAATGGCCTAGTTCATTCGTGTGTCCTTGATGCTGATCAACTGTGCATTCTCCAAGATCCTCATGAAGGTCCCTGTGGGGGCCACTATGCTAAGAGACGCATAACCATTAAAATCCTAATGTTAGGGTACTACTGGCCAACAATGTTTAGGGATGCTCATCAATATGTCCACTCTTGTGAATGTTGCCAATAAGATGGTGGAATGATTGCTTGAATGAAAAGACATCAACAATGGATTCAACCACTAGAATCTTTCGACATTTAGGGCATTGATTTTATGGATACCATCATGCCCATGTGATGAGACGCGACTTTCATGTGCCGCGATATCGCGTACGCGATATCGCATCCTGCCGCCATATCTATAAATAAGAGGTGGCACTCCCTTCATTTCCCAATCCTAGCTAGTGTAGCGAAGCTCTGGCAGATTGATCACTCCAGAGTTAGAATTTTTCCCCATGTGCCCGCAGTAGGAGTCCTAGAGTGAACGGCTCTTTATTCGAGCAGCTTGTAACCTGAACCCAAGTTGTGTATGGCAATAAAGATGAACTTGATTGGATAAACCTTGCAGCACGTGGTTTCATTTATTGCTTTCATTTACTGCTTTCCTAGTGCGTTCAAGTACGACTTGATTACGAGCATCTACGGACGTGTACGGCTAGTCAAGGAATCGAATGCTTGACGCAACGCATGAGTACGACTCAATTATGAGCATTGGC
>MNCI01033476.1:140463-259778 GCA_015680685.1 Gnetum montanum
AAGAGAAGGTAAGACACATCACCATGGTGATGGATCCCCTTCTTCTTCCCCTTCATCACATCATTCACACTCTCCTTCCACATCTGGGCACAGCCACCATGAGCATAATGCAGAGAATAAAGGTAAAGGAGATGAAATGCCTCGACAGGAAGGTCGAGAGGAGTTAAAGAAATTTGTGGCCCCATATGTCCCGCCGCCATATCTATAAATAAGAGGTGGCCATCTCGCTAGTTGAGGAATCAGCTGCTCATTACTAGGCTAGAACGTGTGATAAGTACGACTTAGTTACGAGCACCCATGGGTGTGTACGGCTAGCTAAGGAATCGGCTGCTTATCACACTTAAGCTAAATAGGTGCCTCAGTACAACCACTTCGAGCACTTGCATTACATGTGGCGACCCCAGTAACGATTAGCATTTGGTAGGCCGCAGTTGCATAGTTCATGGTGTGTCTGGTAAGTGGGAATGGATGCTGACGCTAGTTAATTTAGACTTAGATCTTTAGTTAGAGTTAGCTTAGTTTCTCAACCCTTTCTCCTGGTGGCATAGAAGATAAGCCAAACCCCCCCAAAAAATCACATACCTCAGACTTGCTTAACCATACACCGTGACACTTACAAGCAAGCCTGGGAAGACAACGGATGATTAACCCCAAGTGTTTCTTGTGGCGTTAAGGCATTTAGTCTGCGGAGTTCGACCGGATCGCGCGTGTACGCTCGTATTCATATGGTTGAGTGTAGGGGTACCTCGCCACTCATCACCATGTCAAATGAAAAGGTGTACATCATAGTTGTTGTTAACTATTGTATGATATGGATAGAAGTAGTAGTCATCATCGACTATACATCTTTTATTGCTACTTAGTTTTTATAACAAAATGTTGTAAACAAGTTTGGTGTGCTGCATGCATTAATTTCTGATAATGGAACTTACTTTACAAGCACTACCTTTTGAAAGCCAATGCAATACCTGGGGATCAAACATAAACTCATAACACCCTACCACCCCCAAGCCAATGGTCAAGTTGAAGTTACCAATAAGGAAATCACAAGGATTATAACAAGAAATATTATCAAATATAGGAAAGACTAGAGCATGAAATCAATGATGCCCTTTGGGCCTAATACTCAACATGGAAACTTCCAATAGGCTACTCTCCCTATGATCTTGTGTATAGATAATTACTTCCTATTCAATTTGAGCTCTATACACTTTCAACAACCTATGACCTTGACCTTGACTTAAGTCTAGCTCAAAATAAAAAAGATTAATGAATCTCAACTTGCTAGATGAAAACTGATTGGTGGCCCTATCATCTAACAAGTTGCACAAGGCATACAACAAAAAGTGTCATGATCTTAAAATTAGGAAATTCAAACTTCAACCATGAGATAAGGTCCTTTACTAGAACCCCACACATGTCCTTCAACAAACCAAGTTTTAGACATTGTGGGAAGGATCTTATATAATTTAAGAATTTTTTCCTTTTGAGGCCATGATGATTTATAAACTTGAAAGCCCATACAAGAAGCAACTAGTCAACATACAAGAAGTCAAACCTTTTCATGAGCATAAGCTAGCTAATACAACACATGCCTCATTGGATAGACAACAATGCTCAATATTTTAAATCTCCTCCTTTCAACTTAATCATGAGAGATAGCCACCTATGATAACCATATATGTAGCTCCTTAGTTTTTCATATTTTTGTTTTACACATTTTTTATTTTACAACTTTTTGTTTTACACATTTTTTGTTTTACAGTATTTTTTTTTTACATTATTAATTATTAAAGTTTTTTGTTTTATAATCTTGCTAATACATTTTCTATTTCTTGAATATTTTAAACTTTCTTTAAAATTTCCTTTTATTCTGGCATGATTTTCTAACTTTTTGTTAATAAGTGCTAAGCATAATGATAATTTGTTGCTTGATGATCATATGTATTATTTTGTTATTTAATTTTTTGTGTTTGGATTCTAGCTTTGAATTTTGTTACTAATAATGAGGACATCGTTTCTTTTCATGCAATAGGTAGTGAGTCCACAACATCCACCCATCCACAAACTCTATGATTTTCCTTGTTCTAGTAATGTGCAATTCATTTTTCATTAATAAAAATATGATAAATTTATGACTTTGGTAGTTTATAGGGTTGTAAAGAAATCAAATGTTTGAACAAGGTGTGACTTCAAGGAGATTTGGTATTATTTGTGGTTTTCTACTTATTTGGATGCATGTGTGTTTTCCTGGATTTCTTACCATTTTGTGTCGACCAATAAAAGGAACTTGAATAACTCTTTGCATGGTGTGGTTCCCATTTTTAAAAAAATAATGGATATTCAAAGCACACCCCTCAGAAATAATAAAGAAATAAGTCTTTCCATGGTGTGGTTCCCATTTCAAAAAAAATGATGGGAATTCAAAGCACACCCCTTAGACAAAATAAATGGACCACAAGCACTAGTGATGGAACTATAATGATATTTTACCCATTCTTTAAGGTCCTCTCTAACTAAGGCCCTTCTTCACTTTCTACTTCTCTTTTATTCTCTAATAAGGAATGATGGTTGTTCTATGAATACACTCTTGTGTCTTAGGAGGTGGACTAATCTTAGAATGGTGATGCCAAATCACTGAACGAGGTTGGTTTTGGTCTAGACTAAAAATAGATCTTATTAAGTTAGTTAACCATAAAATTCACAAGGTAATTTATGCAACCTTAATCATGAACTCCATTTCACTCTCTTGTTCATCCATCTATGCTTTCCATATCTCACCTCACTATTGGTTTCATGTTCTTGTTTGGTGTCCTAGTTTGATGTGTCAAAATTCTTAGGTAGTTTCTTTTGGATTTTTGTAATTAACCTTCCATAATCATTAATCATCCATAGAGCCCATGGACTCCTCAATTTGAAGTTATGCAAGGACAATAAAAGGCTTTTGCCTACTTTGGGAAGGACCCAATCTCATATCTTTTGGTTGGGTTGGTTATGTTCTTTATCCTTAGACATTTTCACAATCAAATACTTTTGCATTCTACATCAATGACATCTAATTGTGCACATCTTCACAACATTTTTTAGTGAAATTTCCATTTTATTGTTGTGAATTCTTATACCCTCTTCAAGCATTTAATCCTACTTGAACTTTTTCAAATTTAATGGACTACTTATTCATGTTACCCTATTTGTTAGTCTTTCTACTAACACTACTAAAGGAATCAATCTACTACAATCACAACCCAGCCAAGTGTAATCACCAATGAGACAAGGTACTTACCAACTATGTGTTACACATTGCATACTAATCCATGATTTTGTTCTAATTGTAGTGGGAAGTGTGGACTGGAAGCAAGATTGTCTTCACCAAGGATGATGTGGTAGTACCACACAAGAAGGATCATTCATGATCGATGGATCTTCTCTCTTGCTCTTCAACTATCAAGAGCAATTGATGTCAGTTTTTTCTAGGATGTTCTCTTCTCCTATTATGAACACCCAATTTTGTAAAAGATTATAATTCATATACTTTGACATTTAGGAGTTTTTTGTTCCATCTAAGTTAGTTGTATGTTAGTCAATAATTCCATAGCTTCCCAATATTTTGTAAGGAACTTGTTCCTTCTCCTTTTTACTTGAGGATGAATTTTCATTCAATCATGGGGGAATGATGAATCATGTTTTGACATGATCCAATATTAGATATTTGATATTAGAGCCTCAACATTGAATACCCAATGTTAGAGCCCAAGATGCAATGTTGAATCTCTGATATCATGGGGTATATGTTGGCTTATAAATATAATTCTTGGGCTCATAATTTTTTATAAGTTTTTCATAGTTTTTATCATAGATAGTGAAGCTCTTATAGTTTTTTTTCTTCAAAGTTAGAATATTTCTAAGTGCCCGTCGTAGGAGTTTGAGTGTGTATGGATATATATTCGAGCACTAATGTACCTAAGCACAACAATGTGATAGGAATAAAAACAAATCCTTTTGATCATCCTTGTAGCACTAAGAATAGAATAATGTTTCCTTGATGCATTTAATATTCATGTACTGTATTTTTATGCACTTCACTTTAATGCACTTTAATTAAATAATTAATTTCCAATTTTCAATGAACATATTCATGACCACCTCGAGCATACATGTAGCACTTGGTAACCTAGAAACACTTAACATTTTGTAGCCTAATAATGCTATACATGTTTAGGATGTGTCTAAAAAGTGGAAATGGGTACTTGTGTTAGGCTAGCTAGGTAATACATGAATTAGATCTTAAATTACTCTACCTTTCATCCTTGTTATAGGTGATTAAATTTATAAAACATAAAATGATAAAAATCATGTACCTTAATTACACTTAAATCATATCCTTGAGCTTCACAAGTCTAGTTGGAAAGACAACAAACATTCTCAATGTCCATTTTACTTCCTAGAGAATTAGTACACTAACAAACTATAGGTTCATGAAATTTGACCAAATCATGCATGAATGCCTTAGTGACTCATATGGTTGAGTGTAGGCGTACCTCACCACTCATCAACATGATATGGAAGGAAACATTGTAATGTCTCCTGATTAATCTATGTCCATGATGTTGCTTCAAACTCTTATCAAGTTAGGCATCGATGATCGTTAAGAGAAGTATGTTATGCATGATTATGACTATTGAGACTACCATCCCACTAGAACACAACACCAAAGAGATCAACATCAAGAGAAGCAACATGATTTTGTAAAGGGAAAATAGTTCACCAATTCCTTATTCCTTCTAAGCCAAGACAATTATGAGGGACCTTTCTCTAAAGACTTTCAACATGAAAATTCTCCATCCCTTAATACTAGTGATGGGGGTGTGAACCTGAATCTACATTTTACTATCAACAAACTAGGTTCAAAAAACAATTGCAATTAGGATAAGGGCTTGGACAAGTGTTAAGATGACAAGAAATCAAACAAACATGACCATGACAACTAAAGGGGAGCTGGAAGATATCATGGTGGTGGTAGTCCTTCTCCTTGTTCATCTTCTTCATATGCATCTTCTTATTCCTCCTCTTTTGATTCTAAAAAATGATATAGAAGAAATAATCATGATGAATGTGGATAGCAAGACAATAATACTAGCCACCATGCCCACAAGAATTGAGAGGACAATAAAGGACATCATCAGCGACAATGAAATAATGCTAATGATGATTCTTTACTGGCAACTCAAAGCATGCTTAAAATTGTTGAGGTAATCAAGATCCCATCTAGACATGTGAAAATCAATCATATCAAGTGCTTAGACATGAACAATATCCCAATATTTGAGGGGGAATATAACTCTGATTTGCAAAATCATCTATAAGCCTTTCACGATGTCTGTGCTTTACAAAATTTTGAAAATTATTTGTAGAAATTAAAGCTATTCCCTAAGACACTCATCAAAGAGGCTAAAATCTTGTACTAGTCCTTGGAGCTGGAATCTATTTGTTGCTGGAGTACAATGCTTGAGCTATTCAATGAAAAATACTAGACATACTATAGAGTGTCTAATTTGAGAAGGAAAATCCAAGGTTTGAAACAAAGAACACATGAACCCTTGGATATCATCATGGGTATATATTATTCTCTCATACATCAATGCCCTAGCCATGGTTATTCTCAAAGGAAACAACTCTACCACATCATAGATGGGCTCAGAGCAGAAACTAGAAGAACTCTTGGGGTTTATGCCCAAGAGAGATTATCCAAACTAAGAGCTCATAAAATACAATGGCTAATAGATTTGGTAGAAAAAGAATAAGATGAGTTATGAAAAATGAAAAGTACAGAAGAATATAATAGGAACCCTTCCATCAAGAAAAAGGAGGTTTGATTCTATGATGAGGAGAAGTCACCACTCGACAAGGTGATGAATAGGAAAACCTTGCCCATGAAAAAATTTGTTTCTGATAGTTTGGCAAAGGTTGATAAATTATGAGACTCTTTGGATGAAAAATTCCAAACTGCTATGAAAATTTTTTAAGAATCTAAAGAGTAGAATAGTGATGACAATCATAGGAGGTGGAAAGAAGCTGAACGTGATAACCAAAGAGGTAAGGCCAAAGTTGTTGCAGTAGAAGAAGTTGTGGAGATAGACATTAATGATGATGTTGAGTGTGATAGTTGTTAATATGAACATCTAAAGGGATGTTACCTTGTGATGTCACATTTACAAGATTCTGGTGTGTATGCACCAAATCCTCAACTAGCAAAGAGGTAAGCACCTAGATGATTACCTTATCCTCAAGGCAATCTAAGGGAGTTCTACAGAAAACATTATACTTACTATCCAAGTGGAGCTTTATCAAAACCATATGAGCAATATTAGTAGTGGCACCAACCACAATCATGGGAAATGTGACTGCCAAGATAGCGGTACCCTTATAGGAAACAAGATCGATACAAGTACTATGTTTAACAACCCATTAGTTTGGCCAATCATGCCTCATTCTAGTATCACTATTACCCTTCAAAATTCCATTGAACTCATTCACCATCTACTTGAGGGGTGAACCCATATCCATACCACCCTCTGCATCTATGTACATACATTCCTCCATCCATAACGTAGTTACCTTATGCTGCATTCATGCAAGGAAAATTTCCCTCATAGCCATAGTAACAAAATGCTACGAGGGCTGTAAATTTAGAACTAGCTTTCTAGCTAAATGCCTCAAATAATCAATCTAGGAAATGATCATTTTCCCAACACAATAGTCCTCCCAAACCCTCACAACCTAATGTGGCTAGTCACCCTATATCTCAAACACCCTCATCCTCTACATCAAACACATTCAAGAGCCCTTCAAACCAAATGTTCCCTCAAATCCACACTATGATGCTAACTCATGTTGTTTTTAATTGGATCAAGAGAGGCTCTTCTTGATTCTAGTTTTTATGTCAATCTCATTTGCTATGCCTTTTACAAGGTCTAGAACCTACCACCTCTCAAGAAGAGCAATATCCATTTGGAATCGGTAGACTAATTGTTGCAACAAAAAACGTCAGTGGCTGGAACACCGAGAGGTTGATGAGTGAACAATTTAACCCCAGATCTATGTGAGGGCCATGCTGGAGAGAAATGGAAGCGAGGTGCCCTGAATGGCTGGTCGATTAGACAGGAACTTAATTGGTGTATCTTAACCTTTTTGTAAACATTTTTTTGGAAGCGAGGCATGCAAAGTAAATTGATGATTAATAAATGTAAAGTGGTGAAAATAGTGCAAAACAAAAATGATAGTAAGAAAATAGAAAAACAGACTTGGTTGAGAAAGTGCACCACCCTAAGGTCATGGGTTTGATCCTTTGCTTTGCTGAAAGGTGTACAATAGAACATGCAACACGGAAGAGGCACAACTTACACAGAGTAGTATGGTCACAAATCTCCAAACTGTAGAGCCAACCATAGTGCTAAAAAATGCCAACTATGCTCTCCAAAAGCCAACTTAAAAGCCAATCGCCACCCAAAGCCAACACCCAAGCCAACCCTTCGAGCATTATTTTCCAAGGTATTTATAGGCTTAGGAGAAGGAGAAAAATGTGGTCTAGATGCCATGTGTCCTAGGCCCCACAAGGTGCAAACATGGCTGTACTATGTAGGTGTGTGATGCTAGAGGTGAGCTTTGTTACGCTATGACCATACTACTGAAACTACATGTGCCAAAATCCAGTGTGCCAACAATGCAAGCAAAATGGAGCCTATGCTCCAGGACTACGTCTTCCCTACTCTTGCAAGCAGGGTCAAGCGTAGGAATAATTTTTTGGGGATTTACTAGGGGTATGCAAAATGAAGCAAACTTGCTAATTTTTTCTGCTAAAGAGATATCAGGGTGAGAATAATCATTTCCAACAAGTTATAGAGCTAATCGAAGATGTCTTGATGCCTCCATGCTAGTGTTGTACTACCCATGTTGTTCAGCACATTTTCATAGCGTAAGTAACTACTCACTATGCTATGCTACGCTATATAGCATAGCATAGCATAGCCACTAGTCTTGCCAGAAAACTTGCATAGGAGCCAAGAGCATTTGTGTGAGGCTTGGTTAGGCAAACAACTGCAACTTTTTTCCTCCATGTCGGAAAGCCTTCAGACTTGTTGAATTCATCTTTCAAACATTTCTATCGTTTTTTCATCATTGCTACATTGTGCTCCACTATGTAGCATAACATAGTGTAGTAGACAGTGTATCATGCTTCCTTGTTCAATCTACCATTTTCTATCAAGAAACCTTGCTCAAGGCCTAAGGGCTAAGTGGGACAACCAATTTTGGAGGCCAAAGCATTGCCAAGTGGAGTCTTCTTATTGGAGTCACTTGGCAAAAGGGGGCCTTTGTGTGCTTTGTCCCTATTACACTCTACTACGCTGCATAGCGTAGCACCTTGTGTTGGTGGAGCAAGTTTGCTTGATGGTTGCAACATGGGCAAATGCTTTGGAAGGCCAACTTGTCATCAACTTACATCTTGGATGCTTGATTGATCTCTTCAAGGCCTGCTACACTACGTAGTGTAGCAGATTTCTATGCTAGAAAACTTGCTGAACTGTTTTTCTCATCCCAAACACTTTCAAAAACTCCTAGCATGGTCCTTGTGTATACTGCTAGCCAGGTCAATTATTTGGTTGAGCAATCTAGAGAATCCAGTAGGCCTGTTAGCCCTAGAGATAGAAAAATTGCCAGACTATATAGTCTATCCTTGGTGCCTACACCATTCTGTCAGCCCATCATGATGCTGCGCTTGTGAAAAATCCTTGCCCAAATTCTAAGACTCTACTGAAGCATGAGGGTCCTAAAATTTTATGGTGTTTCACTAGCCCCTCTTTGTTGACGTCTGGAGGATCTGCCCAAGAGATGTCAACAAAGAATATGAAACACCATGAAGGACAAGATGCCAACATCACTCTCTAGTGGTCACTTAGATTTTTCTTTGCTGTGCTTGGGAGTATCAGGCTAGTCTAGTAGGGAAAGGAGGAAAGGATGGATTTGAGGGGATAGGTTCAGGCAAGGAAAAGATGTAACATAGTGTGGTCCCTCATCGAAGTGCTTGTGAGGAAGTTGGTATGCATGGGCATCTTTCTTTTGCTAACTTATAACCTCTCATTGGAATGCTTAGAGATGGTTGTTGTGAAATAGCTGATGTGCCATTTGTTTTGGGCATGCCCTTTTTTTAAGCTCTTTTTCTCTTTTATGTTTTTCTCTTTTCTTCTGCTATTTAACAATGTTCACTTGCAAACAACCTTAATGTTTTAGGACAGGTGTTTCCTCCTTGAGATGTATTTTGTTACATTCATATGGGGCTTTTCCCTACCTATATGTGCTTCCCATGTGGCAAGCTACGTTATGCACATCATGAACTTTGTGGTTGAGCCAGTGGGACGGCTTTATATGCATAGGGCAAGCTTCTAAAAGAGATGTGAAATGGGACACTGTGGATGTGAGGAACGAGGTGAAGAAGGTTAGAGGAAGGGTGGGATGTGCACTCCCAAGTAGCCAAGCTAGTCAGATTGGTCATCTCGGAATAATGTAGTGTCCTTTCCTCCTAGTGAAACCCATCTCTGACTGACGCCATCTCAGCCTGTATCCTGCAAACACAACAGAAAGCTGACTAGAAAAACGTAATCATGAAATGAGGTGAGGGAAGAATCCCATTTTCTTTAAACACCATTAGAGTAGGGAGCATTGTTACTAAAGCATGCTACATCCAAACCAGGAAGGCCAGCAGCAGTTATGGCAGCGGTAGACTGAAGGGGTTGGCATTGAGGAGGCTAAGAGTTGTGGCGATGCGAGTGCTTGGGAGTTCCTTGCCCAAGGCAAACATCATGCAGTTCAGCTGTAAGCTAAGAAATCTAGTAGTTGAATGCCTTTTGGGCTCGAATGATGGTGGGGGCTGGAGGGTAGCAAATTTGTGGTTGTGCCACAATAGTGTTGGGACTCCAGCAACAAGCGCTAACAATAGGAGCTACCGGCAGGGCAACGGGCTATGGTAGAGGTAGCTATGAAAGGTTAGCAAGATGTTAGATGACATCTCTAGAGGATTAGCAAGATACCAAGGGTAGTGGCATTGCATATGTTCCAGAGGATATTTTCTTATCATCATGAACTACATTCTAAAACTGCAATGTTCCACCCTGTGTTGGCACTATGTGTGCCCGCTTGTTTGTGGGATCATGGATGCAAGCTACAAATGTTGTGCCATGAACCTAGTTTAAGGTCTTAGTAGACCATCAGATGTACTAGTTTAAGGTCCCAGCAGACCGCGATGTGCTATTTTAAGGTTGTAGCAGACTGCTATGCTAGTTTAAGGTCCTAGTAGACCACTATACTAGTTTATCATCATAGAGGATAGTGGATGGGCTAGTTTAAGGTTGTAGCGGACCGTCTATGCTAGTTTTTTCATCATAGTAGACATCCTTTGCTAGTTTTACATCATAGTAGATGGTCTGTGCTAGTTTATAGTCATAGTGAACTATCTGTGCCAGTTTATAGTCATAGCAGACTAGTGCTTACCTTGCTTGTGTAAGGTGCAATGCTGCATGCATGGTCATGCTACGTGCTTGCAAGATCCTACAAAAAATCAACTAGAAATAAAACAACATTAAGCAACACCTATTGTAAACAAAGTTAAAATGGATGAATGAAAGGAAAGCAATGTAAAAAGTTATAGTTTTAGGCCATTCCAAGCCATAGGCTAGTTTAAGGCCTTTTAGGGCCATGGGCTAGTTTAAGGCCTTTCCAGGCCATGGGCTAGTTTAAGGGCTTTCTGGGCCATAGGCTAGTCTAAGGCCTTTCTGGGCCATGTATTTTTGTAGCTTTATGTTTTATGTTATTTTTTTATGTTTTCAGATGTAATGCATAAGCTAAGTGGATGGATGCATAAACAAAGTAAAAAAAATATGTGAACAAAATAAAATGCCTGATCTAAGTAAGTAGGCAAAATGTAAATGCGTAGGCTAGTGTGATGTAAATGAAAGTCAAAAATGCATGGGAAGTGAAGGCAAAGGGTAAGCAAGTGCTTAATGTTTTTTTTTACCAAGGAAAATTCTTGATCATGTAGTTGCTTCCTAACCAAGCATGGATTAAGGAGCGTGCAAGGCTTAGGATCCTCTAGGAAGCTATTGGCTTCAACCACTCATTCGGGTGTGTTAGCCTTAAGCGTTGTGTTGGTTGTCATAGGTGTACCACCAAGAAGCTCTTCTTTTAAAAATTGCATCATGTCTATGTCATGGCTAGTCAAAGAGGAGGCATTATCACCATGGATGATAACTTGACCATCCTCGTATGGAAGGTGGATTTCTTGGTGGATGGGAGAGGAGATGGCCCTTAGTTGGGCTAGCCAAGGCATGCCTAGAACCATGTTGAAACCTAGCATCTCCTCTATCATAGTGAAATGTACACTAGTGGGAAATTTCTCTCCTACCACGAAGGCTAAGTTGATTGTACCCTTGACTATGACATGTCATCCATTGAGGGATTTTAGACATGTGGTTTTTGTTAGCCTAATTTCATATGTTAGGCCTAGTTTATCGATGATGGAGGATAGGACTACATTTTTTGGTACACCATCATCAACATTCACTCTGCGGATGGTGTACTACCCAACACGTATGCTAATGGATAGTGGAGCTATAGTGACCTCCCCTCGTTTGGGGTTAACTTTGACTGCATTGTCATGGAACACTAGGGATGCTAAACTTGATTCTTGCAGTGTAGGGGGAAACATCGTTGCACATATGGACACCTCATCTATAGGGATGTCCTCCATAATAGGAATGGATGCCAAGATTTTGGCCAATGCTTGGCAGTGAGAAGATGAGGTCATGGCCAAGTCGTATAAGCTCAACATTGTGTTCTTTTGTTTGAGCATTTGTTTCACCTAGGTTAGTGCAGCTACAAAGTTCTTGTCATTAGTTGTTGTGTTGGCCTTGACTTCCTCCACGTGGCTTGAGAGACATATCTCTCGTGGAGGGGACTTGGGCTTGGTTTGCTTGACTTGCTTGGCGGTAGGGGCCCTAGTGTTCGATTATTATTTGTTGGTTGTGGCCTTTGCTTTAGCCATGGGGGTTGCAAGATACTTGTTTTTCTTCTTACATTTCCATCTGGTAGGCCTACCTAGGTTGCTAGCGAGGTCAATTCTCAAGGGAGGAGAGATTGAGACATTACCCACTAATGGGCTTTGGGTAGGTGAGGGGCCATCATGTTGTGGCACCTTTATGACAAATGGTGGTTTAGGAGGAGTTGTTATGTGGCCAACTTGTTGTGGCACCTTGATGAAAAAACGTTTCTTAGTGGTTTTTGTTTTTGCATCATGCCAGTTTAACATCTTAGCAGATGATGGCTGTGGAACTTTGACCACAAAGGGTGTTTTGGGTGCCTGAGGTGGCACTTTGATAACAAAGGAAGGCCTCTTGTTTGTGGAGGCTGAGGGAATCCTTTCCTTGCTAGGAGACACATGAATCACAAAAGGTTGCATGGGTTTGGGCTTGCCACCTATGCTAATGGAATTTATGACATAGGAGGCATCATCTGTGTTGGATTAACTTGTCGTGTCGATCACCAGTTGGCCTTGTTCTATCATCCTTTGCAGGTCATCTTGCAAGGCATGACATTTTTCTATACTATGACCAACCAATTAATGGTAATGATAGTATTGGTCCAATCTAAAATGTTGTGGAATTGGAGGCTTGTTTGATACTGCAGAAGTAGGGTTCCTTAGTAGTTCGCAGTACTTATCATGTTTTTAGCAAGCAATCTTTGATACGTGTTTGTGTTGGATTTTCCTAGCTTTCAATAGTTGCTCTAGTAGTTTATAGGGTTGCACCGGTAGTGGTGTATACTTTGAGTAGTCCTTACACTGAAAGTTGGGCCCTGGGGTAGCCCCTATCAATGTAGGTGAGTTGGTGCCAGAATTGGTGGTTTTGTTAGCTGGGGCCTTGGGCTGCTTAGCTATCGGGCCCCTGTTGGTTGCTTTTGTGCTTGTGGCTACTATTATCACTATTGTGTTTTTCTTGCAAGCATGTTGGTTTTTGTAGGCCACATAGGCTAGATCATTTCTAGCTTGCATTGCTTCCTCTATGCCTTTTGTTTGGGCAAAGGCTTGGCTAAGAGACTTTAGGGCTAGATAATAGAGTTTGGACTTGATGAAGTGATTTACTACACCTTTGAAGATAACTAGTAGGTATGTCTCCACTAAGGGTTCATGCATTTCACTGAATGCAACATTCCAATGTTGAAGGAATTTTGACATGGGCTCTAAAGGCCCTTTCTTAACTTGCATCAATTGGTCGAGGGTTGCTTCAGGCTTTAGGTTGTACCTAAAGTGCATCACAAACTTTCTTATGAGATCCTCCAAAGAGGAGATTGAGACATTGGGTAATGCTTGATACCAGTATAAGGCCTTGCCAGTGAGTGACATGGGGAAGACATGTATGATGGCATGTGGCCAAGCTTGAAGGAGTAGGCATCTAGATCGAAATGTGACCAAGTGTACATTGGGATCCCCTTCTCTATTGTACTTGGTAAATTGAGGCAGTTGGGCCCTAGTTGCAAGAGTTAGGGGTGGTACTATAGGACTTATGGGATCATCTCCATAGAAGTCCACCACCTTGATGGTGTCGAAGGAGGTAGCCTTAAGTCAATTGATCTCCTCCGTTAAGCTTTGGATTAGCTAGAATGCTTGATCCAAGCTTGGGGATATGCCAGCCGATTGCATTGGCTAGGCTTGTGTTGGTTGGATAGCATGGGGTTGAATTGTTGGTTGTGGAGTCTACCAGTTTAATGACGTAACAGATGGGTGTTGCCAGTTTAACGTCATAGTAGACAATTTTTGATGTATTGGCTAAGCGATGGGTGTGGTGATTGGGATGGGTGTGGTGATTGGAATGGGCCACACATGGGTGGGTCGGGAAGACACTATAGACACCAATGAGACAGGTGGGATGTAGGATTCCTGAGTTGTTTGGGGCTGGGAGGTGGCCCCTACATGAGCATAGTGTTGGGCAAATGCATTAGTTGCTTGCGAGAAAGGCAGAATTGGCATGGTCACCATCTCGGAGGGGATGGATGGACCAAACCGAGGAGGGGCTATAATAGAGAGTGGTTGTTGGAAGATGGTGTGGAGGGGGCTCTCATGCTTGGAGTGAGCCTCAAACTCATCTTCCTCCTTCTGTGAGGCTTCCTCGTAGGTTTTCCTTGCATCATGTTTTTTCACATGGATGAGTTAGGACAACAACCAGTGGTGGGATTATATCAAATAAGGAGGGGTTGTACTCCCATCTGTTCTGGTGGACTCATTCATAGTCCTGTTTTACCTCTAAATTGAGGTAATCCACTAATAGTCCTACTTGGATTTTGGCACAAACAAAATTATATTATTCATGGCTTAGTGCAGCATGCTTTGGCTGGATTGTGATATTAAATGTGTTAGACACCAACGTGGAAGGTTGATCTGGATACATATTCATCGATCAGGTTGTGAGAGTTGCTATTTGTAGAAAATGGCTAACTCTAAAAATGGTAGAAAAATGACTAATTCTATCAGTAGTAGGAAAATGGTTAAGTATAGAAATATATAGAAAATGGCTAAGTGTAACAATGCAGAAAAAAATGCTAACTATGAAAATGCAGAAAAAATGCTCAGTATGACAATTGCTAAAAATGGCCAACTTTGGTGTAGCGTAATAGGGTGTTACACTCTAGCATCAGGTGTTGCACTATAGCGCTAAGCTACACTATAGCACCGCAGTGTGCTATGCTACGCTATGCTACGCTATGCTACATAGCATATGCCTGCTATGCTGCACCCTGTACCACCCTGCTACGCTGCATGTGGTGCAGCAACTACGCTATACAGAACAAGTCATAATAGTTAAAAATGATACTGCACACAAACTTAGATTTGGCCCTCCTTCTAGCACCAAAAACTATTGCAACCAAAAATGTCAATGGCTAGAACATCGAGAGGTTGTCGGGTGAACAGTTTAACCCCAGATCCATGCAAGGGCCATGCTAGAGAGAAACGAAAGTAGAGTGCCCTGAATGGTCTGGTTGATCAAACAGGGACTTAATCAGTGTATCTTAACCTTTTTGTAAATTTTTTTTTGGAAGTGAGGCACACGAAGTAAATCGATGATCAATAAATGTAAAGTGGTGAAAATAGTGCAAAACAACGGTGACAGTATGCAAATAGCAAAATAGACTTGGGTGAGAAAGTGCACCACCCCAAGGTCATGGGTTTGATCCTTTGCTTTACTAAAAGGTGTACAATAGAACATGCAACATGGAAGAGGCATAGCTTACATAGAGTAGTATGGTCACAAATCTTTGAACTGTAGAGCCAATTAGCAAACTCAAAGCCAACCAGAGTGCTAAAAAACTATCAACTATGCTCTCCAAAAGCCAATTTCCACCCAAAGCCAATGCCCATGTTTGCCATGGTATTTATAGGACTAGGAGTAGGATAAAAATGTGGTCTAGATGCCCATGTTCTAGGCCCCAGAAGGTGCAAACATGGTTGTACTATGTAGGTGTGTGATGCTAGAGGTGAGCTTTGTTACATTGTGACCATACTACTGAAACTACATGTGCCAAAATCCTATGTGCCAACAATGCAAGCAAAATGGAGCCTATGCTCCAGGACTATGTCTTCCATACTCTTGCAAGTAGGATGAAGCATAGGAACAATTTTTTGGGGATTAACCAGGGGTATGCAAAATGAAGAAAACTTGTTGATTTTGTCTGCCAAAGAGATATCAGGGCGAGAATAATCATTTCCAACAAGTTATAGAGCTAACCAAAGATGTCTTGATGCCTCCATGCCAGTGTTGCACTACCCGCACTATTCAGTACATTGGCATAGCATAAGTAACTGCTCACTACACTGTGCTACGCTATATAGCGTAGCATAGTGTAGCCACTCGTCTTGACAGAAAACATGCGTAGGAGTCGAGAGCATTTTTGTGAGGCTTGGCTAGGCAAATAACTGCAACTTTTGTCCTCCATGTCAAAAAGCCTTAGAACTTGCTAAATTCATCTTTGGAACATTTATGTCATTTTTTCATCATTGCTACGTTGTACTACACTATGTAGCGTAACACAGTGTAGTAGACAGTGTATCATGCTTCCTTGTTAAATCTACCATTTTCTATCAAGAAACCTTGCTTGAGGCCTAAGGGCTAAGTGGGACAACCAGTTTTGGAGGCTGAAGCATTACCAAGTATAGGCTTCTTGTTGGAGTCACTTGGCAAAAGGGGGCCTTTGTGTGCTTTTTCCCTGTTACGTTCTGATACGTTGCATAGCGTATCATAATGTAGCACCCTATGTTAGTGGAGCAAGTTTGCTTGATGGTTGCAACATGGGCAAATTCTTTGGAAGGATAACTTGTCATCAACTTACATCTTGGATGCTTGATTGATCTCTTCGAGGCTTTCTATGTTGCACAACGTAGCATATTTCTATGCTAGAAAACTTGCTGAACTATTTTGCTCATCCCAAACACTTTTGACAACTCCTAGCATGGTCCTTGGGTAGACTGCCTGCTGGGTCAATTATCCAGTTGGGCAAGCTGGAGAATCTAGTAGGCCTGTCAGCCTTGGAGATAGAAAACTTTCCAGACTATACAATCTATCCTTGGTGTTTCACTAATCAATCACTTTCCCTTTAGGATTAGTAAAGAACATCGTAACCATAGTTTGTGGATCGTCTTGTCTTGCCAATTTTCTTATGATCAAGGTAGAATACTGCAAATGCAACTTTCCCATCATTATGGAACATGAATGGTTGAACAATATTGATGCATGAATTGGCATCAAGGACCTCTTCTTGAAAATATCCAAGGAAAATGAATTTGGACAGCTTGAGAAGAAGCAAGTTTGATGCATCACGTATAGTGATAATAGGTGCAATTGAGTGTAGAAAATCTAGTTCATTAAAAGTACATTCATCAATGTAGCAACTAAAAACATTGATAGCTGGAAAACACTAAGAGGTCATCAGTTGTTGATAGTCTTAACCCCGTTTCTGCGGTAAGGTCATGCTAGATGGAATGGAAACGGGGTGCCTTGAATGGTCTAGTCGATCAGACACAGACTTAGTCGATGTTAATATAACCTTTTGCAACTGGGCAATTTGAAAACAAGACTGATAGCATGAAGTAATGCTTGAATGTAAAAGAGGTAGAAAACAGTGTAAAATGCAAATGATAAGCAAGAGACAAAGTAAAATGCAATTAGAAAAATGCACCACTTCGAAGCTACAACTTCACTCTGTCAAGATGGATACAATCGGTTACATAGCATTTGGAAGTGCAAAGATCCCAAGGGTAACCAAGACATGTAGAGCAAGGTGGCTATGTGCTTGAATGCAGACTCAGGTGCTAACAATGCAAAGTGCTACCAAGGTGGTAGAAAAGAGAAGAATGAAATGCCAACTGAGAGTGCTAACTATTAACAATGTCAAATAGAAAGTTTACAATGCTCAAGGTTACAATGCTAAATTTTTTGCTTGTCATCCAACAAAATTATTAGCTGACCGATATTGCCAAAGAACCTGGGGGATCGAGAAGCTAAAAAATGCAGAAAAAGCTCAAGGGCCTAGAGAGATTTGGTAAGCGTCGCTCATTGAGATATTTATAGGACCTAGGGTGTGCGAAAGATGCAGTTTGGATGCCATGTTCCTTAGGCCTATGCTGACCTGTCTATGTTGCATGTGCTTGCATGACTATTGGGCGAGCCTACCATGCCATAATTATAATTTTGCTACATCGTAATTACCTTGTTAGAGTAATGGTGCAATTAGGTAAGATGCATTGATTTTGTGTAGCCACTTGCCACGCCTTGCTATGTTTTGTAGCGTAGCATTTGGCATAGCGTAGCATCTTGTCACGTTGTGCTACACTGTACAACATAGCATAGCTACCAAATCGAAGCAAATTCTATGTCATGTCCTGCTGCATGCATTCAAAACCTTTGTAGTGTTGTGACTGCTAGTTGCAGGTTTACTATGCTATGCTATGCTACATAGCATATCATAGCGTAGCAACTGTCCTTAGTCGTAAAAACATTGTCAATCTGTAAACTTTACCTTTTGCACTACGAAGCTTGAGATCTTGTTGATCCTGCCCTTTGAGATGCCTTCTATCACTTTTGCAGAATTTCTATGCCTCACTGCGCTATGTAGCTTAGCATAGCCCTTTGAGATGACCTATTTTTTGCCAAGTTCACCGCTTTCTGATAGAAGGAGACATTGTTGAAGGACTTGAAGTCGAGTGAAGGGGGTTGACTATCCAGCTTTTGTTATGCTGTGCTACACCACATAACACACCATAGCATATCACTACGCTTCTACAAACGTCTTCTAAAGTTTGCTACGCTACTTAGCGTAGCGTAGCGTAATAAATATCCTTGACTTAGAAAACTTGCTAAAGCATTTTGCACGTTCTAAGCACTGCTTATAAGTGCACCGTCAATTGGATGAACTACTCAGGTGGGTAGGCTAGAGAATCCATTTAGCTTGTTGACACCTGGGGTAGAAAACTTGGCAAATTGGACAGTCTGAACTTCAAAGCATCCATCTCCTAAAGAACTGTTGTGACACTGCATGATTTCCAAAGACCTGGTGAAGCAAGAATGCCTTCAAATTTTGGGGTGTTTCATTGGCCCCTCTTTATCAACATCTGCAGGATGGGCTCGAGAGACGTTAACAAAGAATATGAAACACCATGGAAGACACGACACTAACATTGCCGATCGGTGATCACCAAGACGTCGCTTAGCTATGCTTGAGAGTGAAAGGAAGAAGCAGAGAGGAAGAAGGTTCAAAAAAAGGATAAATATGAGGTTTAGTAGGGTCCCTCGTCGAAGTGCTCATGAGGGAGTCATTCGCATTTTCATCTTTACCCTCGCTGGCCTGCGATCCCCTGTAGGATAGATGTTTCCCTTTCCCAGGATGAGCTATGTTACATCTGGGTGGGGTTTTGACCTACCTATAGATGCTTCCCATGCAGTGAGTTGTGTTACGCATGTCATGGAACTTGTACCCTAAATTAGCTGAGCTAGTTGAGGCACTTACTTTGCGATGTTGTGGCATTTGCTGTTATGGCAAGACGTACTCTCGACCGCACCTTGTAATCGCGATAGAGAGTGAAATAGCCACAATGCGAAGTGAGGGCAAAGGTCTTGCTTACTACAAACATTGTTGAAGCTCTTAGACATCCGTGCTAGTGCACCGTGTCCAAAGTAGGAAGGCCAGTAGTGGCCTTGGCAGCATCGGTGTGGAGGAGCTGGCCTCGAAGGCTTCGTGAGTTGCTATGAGTGCAGATGCTCTGGAATCCTTGCCAAAGGCATGCATTCTTAGTTTAGCTATGGGATCAACTACCATGTAGCTAACTATCGTGTGAGCCCAGGAATCAGCAGGGAGTTGGAGGATAACAATATTGTGGTTGGGCCACAATACTGCTAGAACTTTAGCGACGGGCACTGGCCAAGGAACTACTGTCAAGGCAGTGGACCGTGGCAACGGTAGGTCCGAAGGGCCAGTACAATTTCATATGTAATCTCTGGAGGATCAACACGATGCCAAGGGTGATGGTTCGCATACGTTCTAGATCATGTTCTCATTATGTCGTGAACTGTGTTCTGGAGCTGCAACGTCCCACCCCCACGTCAGCATTGTGCACACTCGTTCGATGTGTACTTGGCACAGATGCATGCTACGGATGTGATGTGAATCCATTTTAAGGTCCTGGTAGACCGTGTGCTAGTTTAAGGTCCTAGTAGACTGCTGTGCTGGTTTAAGCTCCCAGCAGACCATACACGCCAGTTTAATGTCATAGTGAACTAGTTGTGCCAATTTTATGTCGTAGCGGATGGTTGTCACCAATTTATCATCATAGTAGATGCTGCATGTTGTCCCTGCTAGTTTATCATTGTAGCGGAAGCTACATGTTGTCACCCTCATGATTCAGATGTAGTACAGCTTGAGGTACGAGTGATTCACCAGGTTGGCAAACTCGTTACCATCCATGTCCGCCAATTTGAAGGCTCCATTCCTGAAGGCTTTAGTGACAATGTAAGGGCCCTCCTAGTTGGCTAAGAATTTTCTCACATGCTAACGGATAGCCTTGACGATGAGGTCTCCTTTTTGTACTAGTCGTTGATGCAGGTCTGCATAGTGCTTTTGCTATTGCTTGTTCTGGTAGTGCTCTATGCGGCTCAGCATCTATGCGTGCTACTCCTCTATTGAGTCGAGGTCAATGATTCACGACTCATTGTTCTGTGCTTCGCTCACGACATCTAAGAGGATCATCCAAAGTGATGGTACCTACAACTCAAGAGGCAACATAACTTTAGATCTGTAAACAAGATTGTAAGGAGTCATACTTGTCGCGATTCTGCATGTCGTCCTGTAGGCCCATAGAACGTAGATGATTTTCTCGTGCCACCGCCTCTTACTATTGCCAAGCATCTGCTTCAGCAATTTGATGATGGACTTATTTGTAGCATCCGCTTGTCTATTCACCTATGGGTAATACAAGGAGGAGAATTATTGCCTGATGCCTAGATTGCTGCAGAAGCTTTGGGTTTTCATACTACTGAATTGTGGCCCATTGTCGGTTACAATAGTCATCGGAAGCCCAAACCTTGTCACGATATTATCTAGGATGAAGTGGTAGATCTGTTGAGATGTCATCTTCGTCAAGGGGATGGCTTCTATCCACTTATTAAAATACTCAGTGGCAGTGATAATGAAGCTATGCCCTACAAAGGACTTAGGCGTGATAGGTCCTATGAGGTTTAGTCCCCATCGTTGGAAAGGCCACGTGATTTGCATTGGATGCAAGTCCATAGGTGAGACGTGTATGAGATTTGCATATCTCTAGCACGTGTCACATGTCTTGACTCTTGATAAGCAGTCACGCTCCATGTGGGGCCAATAGTACCCTAGGTGTCTAATTTTCGCAACCATAGCCCTAGGTGCTATGTGTCCATCGCACAATCCCTCATGTACTTCATTAAATACCTTCTACACCTGCTCCCCACTCACACATGCCAGTAATATCCCATCATAGGAGCATCGGCATAGGGTGTCATTTCCCATGAGCATATATTGCCGGGCACACTTACGAATTGCATCTCTTTGGGCAGATGTTAGTCCACGCGGGGGTTCGCCATGTTGTAGGTAGGCTTTAATGTTGGCGTACCACTCCTGGGTATCCGCAACACTGATAGAGGCCACGTGTCCTACCTGAGTGATAGGCTCAGTACATTCAATAATCGAAGTCGGCAAACTTGCAAACGAGTGTGGTGGAATGTTTAGTGCAAGGGTGGCTAAGGCATCTACCATGGTGTTCTCGTTGCATAGCACATGTTGCACATATGTGGTTGCAAATTCCTTAAGCATGCTTTTTGCTAGGTTGCAGTAGGGTTGTAGGTGCATAGCTTTGTAGGCATAGACCTCAGTGGTCTGATTCACAATTAGTTGGGAATCCCTGCAGATCGCCAGGTGTTGTATGCATAGTGTTTGGGTAGCTAAGAGGCCTCTGAGTAGCCCCTCATACTCTACCATGTTGTTGGTGTAGGGAAACACAAAATGATAAGTGAATGGGTGCATTTCCCCAAAGGGAAACATAATGATGGTAGCTACACTACCTCCTTGCGTGGTTGAGGCACTGTTGAAGTGTAAAGTAGCTTCCAGGTGCGATGCGATGATGTTGACAATGCCAACATGCTCATCTGGGAATTTGAGGTCTATGGTTGCATGGTTGTCAACGAGTGAGGTCATAAGTTGTGTTGCTATGGCCTAACCCTTAGTCAACAATTGGCTTACATACTATAGGTCAAACTCCGTGGTTATTTCTTTTTATTGGGCTATCCTGCTACTTTCATACAGGTTCTTAGTGATAGCCCGGAGCATGTTGCTTTTGCAAATGATGTTGACTCCATTGCAAAATAGATAGTGCCTCCACTTTTTTAACGCAAACACTAAGGCAAGGCAATGTCTCTCTACTTCATTGTATTTTTCCTCATGCACTATTAATGCATGACTCAGATAATACACTAGTATCTTAGATTTGTCATCTCGTTTCTGACATAGTAGTGCTGCGATAGATGTGTCGGAGATGGCAAGGTAGATGAAGAAAGGCTTATCCCTCTATGGCAGATGCACAGTTGTGAGGTGCAAAAGATCTTCTTTCAAGTCATCAAAGGCTTGTTGATACTAGGTTGTCCATTCGAAGTTAACCCCTTTCTTTAGAAGATGTTGCATGGGGTGTAATTCTTAGTCAACTTTGCTATAAACCTTCGAATGAATTGTACCCAACCTTGCAAACCACGTAGCTCTTTGAGGTTTATAGGAGGTGCCAGGTTGATGATGGCCCTGACTTTGTCAGGGTCCACCCATATTCTGGCCTTCGATACTATGAATCCCCGGCCTCTAAATCTAGAGTTCAAACCAAATGTTCGAGCTAGTCAAGACACTATGGTGCTAGCTGCAGCTGACCCCCAATTAATCAGGTCGGGGTTCAATTGTCTTGCAAGCTTGCCATGTGGACCTGCTAAAGCTAAAGGAATGGAGAGCTCATGATGGATTTCCATTTTTTTCTTAACCTATCAAAATGAGATGAAAGCCTAGTTGAGAGGCACCTATCGGTAGTAATCGTGTATAGTAAAAACTTGCAAAGCAATGGTGAGATGTAACTAGCAGAATATGATGTAAAGATTAAAATTTTGCCAGTTTAAAGTCATGGAAGACCACTATGGCATGGAGATGCAGAGCTGCTAAAAGGAAAAATGTAAAACTATCGATATGAGCATGTGCAACTGCTAAAAAGAAAATGTAAAACTACCAATGTGAAAACATGAGATTGCTAGTTTAGCATCATTGCGGTCTGCGAATGTATAGCAAGTCAAAAATGCTAGTATAAGGTCTTCTTGGACCGCGAAAGTTGCTGCTATGCTACGATTGCTAGTTTAAGGTCTTTCTGAACCGATAAAAGTGCCACTATGCTATGATTGTTGGTTTAAGGTCTTTTCGGACCGATAAAATCGAAAATATATTTTTTCATTTTTTTTTGTTTCTCGGGAAAGCAAGCAGTTAGCTTGGAGCGTGTCAAGGTTTTAATGCTAACAATGTTACGATGTCATGGCAAGCATGCTACGCTATATGGCACACTCTACATTAAACAGAGAGAGAGAACAGCAAGTTTCTCTTTTTTACCATTACAGCCATAAATAGGTATTAAACCCTGGTAAGCTTGTCATTCTCATTGTAAGACCGTAGAGCCCATATTCAGTGCACAAAGTAATTCTAGAGCGTAGAGAGATTGTGCTAATAGCAAGTAAGGTGATTTTTTACATCGCAACAAGGAAAAGTCTTCAAGCAAAGCGATGGCTCCAAAGAAGGAATGCACGAATTTGGCACTTGCAATGGTCGAGGAGGTGAAGAAAATCCTAGGGTGCATGACACAAGTGCACGTCACGATGCGGGTGGACACATCATTGACCCAGTAGGCCACCATGCTCCTTCTACTTTTTCGTGATTCTATTATTGTTTCTTTTTTTGTTTTCTGCTTTCATTTTGTATCCTAGTTTTAGCCACCTATGTTTTCTATCATTGCGTTTCTTTAGCCTTTGCATCGATGTTGTTGTTGTCTCAGCTGTGGCGAGTGCATAAATGTTACACCATCGTTGCATGCAAGGTTGCTTAAACCTCCACCACTACGATTGTCGTAACTGCGAGGGTTTGGAGAGTTTAAGTTACTTAGCTTTTAAATGGTTTGATTTAGGACCCTGAGGAGGGTTGGGCCATGCATGATGTGATAGTATGACACATGTTCTACCGGGGCATATTGTTAATCACCCTGTTAGGATTAATTGCTTTGTTGCTACGCTAGGCTATTTTCGTTGCGCTAGCACTTTCATGTTCTTGCTACACTATGTGTAGGAAGAGGGTATATGCTACACTATATGCATGGACTGCTAGGTATTGCTACGTTGCGTGCACATTGCACTTAGACATGATGCTAACACTTGCTTGTTGTCCTGTGCAGGATGGGGCTAAGGCCAATTCTGATTGTCTTGGAAATTGCAGGGGTCCTGTGTCACATAAGCAAACCTGTGGCCAATGCTCCTCCTCCCCAGCTACGTGTGGGGGAGCAGGAGGTTTGGTTCAAGAAAGGAGCACAGGAGTTCCTACAATACCTCCCTGAACACTTCACTATGATCGTTTGGTCATACCTAGAGGAGGAGGAGGTGGACGCCATAACAGAAGACATATTGCCTAGGGCGAGTCAAGGCATCCTGAGGTTTCTGATGGATGGGATAATCATGAGCAGGAAGGGAGAAGGATCTAGTCAACACCCCACAAGGTTAAGGCATTTGGTCTAGATCTGGGATATGCCTGAGTACAGCTGCTACCATCGTTACAACACATTATTTATTTCACGTTATATGGCAACGTGCTTCCAAAAGCCACCAAGAACTATCTACTATGCTGGTGGGTGAGTTTTGTAGCTTTGTTCCACTATGTTGTGTGACACTTTCCATATTGGCTAGATGCTAATAGTTTTTTTTTTTTTGCTAGCAGGTTCTACATCAACAAGGAAGAGGTTCACGACCAACCAGGTCTACTAACTACAACACAGATAGCCCAACAGGAGTTCTCTTCTGTTGAAAACCTAGGCACAGGCGTGATTGGTCAATGTGGGGGTGAATACCACACCTACCCATACCTAAACCCAATTCCCTACAATTAGTGCAAGGGAGCTAGTTGGCTAGATGAGGAGTGGGTAGAGCCCTTCAAACCGATCACGGTTGAATAGGTTCTACTGAGTCTTCTTCCATTCCCATTACTGTACAGACCCAATAGGCCAAACAGTAAGTTTTGCATGCTTAAATTTCTTTGCAATCTTTGGATTTTCTATGTTTTTATGCTAAACGTTTTTGTGAAAAATTTTATAGGGGTGAAGAAGCCCCAGGAGGTGATGGTGGTAACCACTGAGACATAGGGGGCAAACATGTACTTCAAGTACGGAGAAGTAGATGTAAGCCAACGTTGGATAAATAGTGTGGCTTCGGACTCCTTGGTCCAGAACATCCAAAAGGTTGGGCTTATGGATATATTCCTGGCTCCGAATTCAAGTGTTCCTACCTCCGAGATGCTTTCCTTGGTCAACTCCTTTTCTAAAAATGTGGACTACTTCCGCATGCACATACAGGACGTATGGGTGGTCATTGAAATTAATGACTAGCTATTTGCAGACCTATTTGGTGTCCCCATTGATGGCATTCCTATAGGGTCGAAGAGTAAGAAGGAGCTGACCCTTTAGAAGAAGGACATTAAGAAGTGGTTAGGTATTGCCAAGGAGCAGAAGGGGCTCCCCATGGAGAAGCTCAAAGAAGGACCCACCACAGAGATTTACCTTGTCTTCGGTGCTCACGCGTTGCCCTAGCTGCTTACCTAAGGGAAGGTCCTAGGGATTGAGTAGGCTTGGATAATGCATGAGGTCATGGAAGAGGGGACCCATTATAACTGGGCCAGGTTTCTATGTAAAGGGTTGCAGATTAGAATCTTGGGGCTCCATAAGAAATTAGAGTCCCAATCCAATATACATTATGCCTTTTACATAGCCTGTTTGAGGCATTTCGTGGAGTTTCTGGTGGTTCAAGAGAATGGAGCTTGGGTCATGTGAAATTGCAACCAGATTTCTAGACCGTGGATCTGCTTGATCCTCTAGACCATCTAAGCCTAAGATCCCCCTGAAATAATTGGGGAGTTTCTATCTATGATGACTAAGGGCCAGGTGGCCCACAACTTTCATGGCCCAAACAACGTAAGGGAGATGCCCCTTGCTGTAGCCAGTAGCGTGTTGTGGGTAGAACGTATCATACCTGAGACTGTGCCCAAAAAGTTACAGTGGAAGAGGCCTCCTCCAGCTAAGGAAACCCTTCGCACAGAGGAAGAGGAGGGATGGTGGTTGTGGCTTAAACTACAGAGGATGCAACCCCCAATTGGTAAATTCTTTTGTTTAATGCCTACCTTGTTATTTTTTTCCATGCTATGCTACGCTAGGCAGCATAGCATAGCGTAGCACCCACTTTAAGCAAACTTGTTTCAGACTAATACAAACATGTTTCTTGACTAGCAGAGGAAGAAGAAGAAGAAGAAGAAGGTGATGAAGAGGTGTTAGCCCTTAAGATGGGGACGATGAATAAAGACACGAAGGCCCCAGTCTTGGAAGAAAGGGCCATGATCAAGAAGGGAAGAACCCCTATCGTTAAGGCTGGGGCTCTTGTTATTAGGGAGAATCCTCCTACTAACGAAGAGGATTCTCCTATGAATAAAAAATCCACTGGTCTCCTAAAAGGAAAGGCACTAGCACATGAAGAAGTGGCTCGTACAGACTTGGTAGGGACCTCTACCAAGGCTATTTCCATCATCTTGCATCAGCAAGAAGGGAGACCGCAATCAGACACTAGTGAGTTCAGCAATGTGTTTGCCTTGTCCTAGTCCATTTCAGCCATTGTTGATATGTTTAGTTATGTAACAGGCACTACTATTGATGCTACAGGACCTCCTCTAGCTTGTGTAGAATCATGGGTCAAGATCCCTAATAAGTTTGCATACATGTAAGGAATCATCGACGACATGATCAACCACCTTCAGCAGGTGGGCCCTGACGCAGGTAAGTAGTAGTGTCAGGTGCTTTCATGTTGCTATGCTAGAGTTTCTTGAGTTTGCTAATTTTTCTATGCTAACACGATTGCTACGCTCTTTGTGTCATGGAAACCTCTTGGCTCAAATGGGACCCGACACATCCTTTGAAAGTTGGTGTTGTGCCTACATTCCCATCCAAAGTGACCGAGGTGTCTCGTCACGTGTATTATGAGGCTTGCAAATGCACTTTACACTCGGTGTGCTCCTTGTGGGAGTACAAGTGTGTCAATGAGGACCTATGGAAATAGGTCCAAAAAGCTGAGCAAAGTGAGGCCGACCTGAGGGCCGAGGTGGAGGATCACAAGTCGAGGAACGAATTCCTCATAGCCCATGACACTAATAATGAGGATTGGTGCACGGTTGTGATAGATTATGCCAGGTTTTGGATAGTCGTGTGTTAGAATGTTGAAGCCACCCACGAAATAATAGAACATCAAATGCAAATGGACTTGCTAGCCCAAAAGTATTAAGATTTGAAAGATTTCAGCACCAAGGTTTACGAATGGGGGCAGTCCCAGAAAAACCACAAACATATATATAAAGGAGAAAATTCCACCCATCGTAAATTGCACAGGGACGCTACTGTGGAGGCGTTTACGTATAAAGTATTCGTAAATATTATTGATGCTTCTAAGGCCTATGCCAAGTTCAAAGAGCAGGTAAAGGTTACGGAATCTCCTGACCTGAAAGTCGACCTTCCCACATGAGAGACCATGACCATCTCCTTTTCTCCAAGACCACCAAGGTGGAAAACCATTGAAAGGGAGAGAGCTGCTGCGGATGCTAAACCCAGCAATAGGTGTTGGGTGGACATCACCGCAGAGGAGGTCTGGCACCACCTCAGGCTCGATTTAGACCGGATACCCTTCGATACAGACGCAGGTTCTTCTCAGGTTAATCGCTTTCTATTGTATTAATTTTTATGCTCTTTTGTAGCGTGTGTGCATTTCTTTAGCTGACTACTTCATTCCTACGATGCAGGCTCCATATGAGGATGCAGGGCCCATGGAGAGAAGGAATGAAGAATCGGTAGAGGACAACATAGGGGAAGGTGATGCAAAAGGTGATGATGTAGAAATGCATGGCAAAAATGATGCAAACAAGGACAACCCATGACAGCATGGGATTTGTTTTCTAGAATTTTGATATTTTGTAATGATTTTTGCAAACATTGTCTAAAAGGTAAAATTTCTGAATAAAAAAGAGACTTTCGGAAAAGAAACTAATTTTGCATTAACTTGTTCATTGTCTACATGTTACGTTTTATGTAAAATGTTCATGCTTTCATGTGCTAGTTTTAGGCCATTTCGGGCCATTGCTAGTTTTAAGCCATTTTGGGCCATTGCTAGTTTTAGGCCATTTCAAGCCATTGCTAGTTTTAGGCCATTTCGGGCCATTGCTAGTTTTACGCCATTTTGGGCCATTGCTAGTTTTAGGCCATTTCAAGCCATTGCTAGTTTTAGGCCATTTCGGGCCATTGCTAATTTTAGGCCATTTTGGGCCTTTTCTAGTTTTAGGCCATTTTGGTCCATTATGTAACATAATTTTAGGCCATTTTGGGCCACTACATATCATGCCAAAAGGACGGTACATTAGCAAAGCAAAAGGTAGCGAATATACAACGGATGGCAACTGGGTAGGAAGCAGTGAGGTTGCTACGCTATGCGTAGCTACTTCTTCACCTAGCTTGGGTTGAGCAAAATGTAAGGTCGAGGCACTTTGCCAAGGCCTTCATTTCCATTGTTGTCCCCCGCTTGGAAGGGTAACTCAGCCCACATACTTTCGTTTTGGTAACCAAATTGCTAAGCTGATTCCCCCACAGGATGGTTAATGTGTGCATAAGCAGGTGCTTCATTCTCAAAAGTTATGACCTCTAAGCCCTGCTCCATGTCTATGTTATTGATAGCTTGCCCTACTACTTCATCACCATGGATCACCACCTCCCTACCTACGTATGGTAGGTGGATTTCCTGGTGAATGGGTGAAGAGATAGCCCTAAGTTGTGCCAACCATGATCTCCCCAAGATCATGTTGAACCCGAACATTTCCTCGACTATGATGAACATTGCGTTTGTGCGGAACTGGTCCCCTACCACAAAGTCTATGTGGATTATGCCCTTCACCAGGATGTGTGCCCCATTGAATGACCTCAGGCATGATGTCATTATGGGTTTGATCTGGTCGACCACGCCCAATTTGTCCACAATAGGGAAGGGGATGACATTCATGGTAGCCCCATCATCAACATGTACCCTTCAGATCTGGTGTTGGCCGACCTAAATTATGATGAATAGATGTGCTATAGTCACCTAACCCCTTTCAGGATCTTACCTAATGGCGTCATTGCAGAAAGTGAGTTGAGACGGTTCTTGCTCTACGAGTGCAGAGGGAAGCATGACCGAGTGGATCGCTTCCTCTTCCGCTAGCATGTCTTTGTTGACTGGAATCGCTATTAATTTGCGAATCAGAGCCTCACGGTGTGGGACAGACGTGATGATTAGGTCATACAAGATTAGTGTAGTATTTTTTTGTTTTAGAGCTTGTTCAACTTAAGTGAAGACATCCAAGAGGTCTTGGCCGCCCCCCTATTTAACGCTTTCCTCCTCTTCTATTCGTCCCAGAAGACGAATTTCCTGAGGAGGGGTGACTTCGGATCTAGGCTTAGACCCTTTTTGGCAAGGTGACGCGGACTGTGCAGTTATAGAAACATTCATCTTTGGTGATGAGGGCGTAGATGCAGGGGGTGGAGATGTAGGTTTGAAAGTACCAGGGGCAGCACTCCCTCTTGATGTCTCACCTACAAAATGCACTTTTTATTTTTTAGGATGAGAAGGTTGTTCAGCTATCTTATGCGGGGTGGGGGCTGTCGAATGGATCGGCCCCCTAATGATAAAAGGAGCTAACAGTGTTAATGTGCAGGGTGGTGTGGTTTCACTAATAAGTGGCATAGAGATGGATGGCTGGGGAGTGACTCTTACAATGAATGGTTGTTGCAAGCTTTGGTCAACCACTGGTGATGCTGGTGCACTACGCTGAGGCACAGGGACCATGAATGGCTACTAGGGTGGGCTAGGATCATTGTCAATATCGATGGTATTGATGACATAACCAGCATTGTTGATGTTGAGGGGGTCTGTGTAGACATGCATAGATTGGTTCTCAGGGCATACTGGGTTGCTTTCATCCAACACCAATTTTTCCTAATCAATCAATCTCTGGATGTCATCCTGCAACACCATATAGTAATTTTTGTTGTGACCACACTATTGGTGATAGTCATAAAACCTATCTAGTCTGAAACCCTTAGGAACTAGGTGCTCATTGGGCAAGGCCAAGGAGGGGTTCCTAAGGATCTTGTAGTAGCGTTGATGTTTCCTAATTACTTCTTCTGACATCTACTTATGTTGGATGTGCCTTGCTGCCAATAGCTGCTTCAGAAGTTCTGAAGGCTTGAGAGGTAGTGGGGTGTACTTTGAGTGATCTTTACACTCAAAGTTCATTTTGGGTTGTGCAGATATCTCAGGTGTGGGAACTGGAGATTGCAGTGTGTTGCCCTACTTGGGCATGGGGTTAGTTGTGGGTATGGTAATTTTCTTGTTGTTCTTATTACCATTGTTACCAAGTCTAGGCTTGGCCTTAGTTGCCACAGTAGCCACTGTGGTTGTTGGTGCTTTATCTTTGTCCTTCTTTGTGAAGGTGTTTTTGTAGGCAAAGTAGGCCGGGTCATTGCTTTCCTCGACCACGTCTTATATACTCTTAGTTTGAGCAAAGACTTGACTAAGAGTGTGAGGGGTGAGGTATTATAGTTTAGACTTGATAAATTCATTCACTACACCCTTAAATATAGTGAGAAAGTGGGCCTCTGCGATGGGCTTGCGGATTTCATTAAGGGTTACGCTCCATTGCTGGATGAACTTATGGACCAGTTCCAGAGGCTCCTGCTTCACGCTCATTAACTAGTCCAGTGTGGTTTCTACCTTCAAGTTATACTTGAAGCACATCACGAATTGGGTCAAAAGCTCTTCTAGAGTTGAAATGGATGAGCACGGCAATGCGCGGTATGAATCCAAGGCTCTCCCAGCTAGGGACATGGTGAAGACAAAAATAATCGTGTGTGGCCATTGTTGCAAGAGGAGAGACTCAGACCTAAAGGTAACCAGATGTGCGTTGGGATCCCCCTCCCCATTGTACTTCATGAAGTGGGGAAGAGACATCCCTGGGGGTAACGTCAGAGCAAGGATTGCAAGGCTGATGGGGTCATCCTGGTAAAATTTCATGACTTGTACCGTGTCAGACTCGACAACCTTAAGGCATTTGATTTCCTCAGTGAGGGTCTAGATGAGCTGGAATGCTTGGTCCAGACCTTGCAACATTGTGGATGGTTGGGGAACTGCTGAGGTAGTTCCCATATATGGAATGGTGGGGGTGGTGACGTGACCCACTAGTAGTACCATTGAGATAGCCCCTGTGAATGGTGCTGCTTGCACTGTCCACCACCTAGCAGGTAGTGCTATTGGAGCAACAACTGCGAGTTGTGCTATCGGATAGACCTCTTGTATCATCGACGGAATAGACCATAACCCCGTGTTGGGTTGTACCATTTGTGGGGTTTGGTAGGTTTGAGGGTGAGCATAATGAGACATCTGCAACAATTGTGGAATATTCAAGGAAGTAAATGGGGTCCACCATGTGGACAGGCCCAGGCCTACACAAATGCGAATGTAGGAATTGAAACGAAAGTTGCATATGATTTTGAAGTAGGTACAGTATGAACATGCGGTAGGGTAGCCATGATTGGTGCATGATGCGCTACAAGAATGGACTGATGAACAGTTTGTGGAGGCATAGTTTTTGTAAGTGAAATATGGGAATAAGGGTGTTGATACGTTGGGAAGGTGACATGGCTACCCATTGCGGTTGTAGTTGCAGGCTATGGGAGCATAGGCGTGATTGCAAAGGGAGTGGCACCAGACAATGAATTAGCCCAGAAGAACTGGGTAGGAGGGACAAGAATGGGGTTGGTTTGACCTTCCTCGTTGGATTGGGAATCAAGTTCCTCCT
This sequence comes from Gnetum montanum, assembly GCA_015680685.1. Classification (NCBI taxonomy): domain Eukaryota; kingdom Viridiplantae; phylum Streptophyta; class Gnetopsida; order Gnetales; family Gnetaceae; genus Gnetum; species Gnetum montanum. Next base: position 172,267 of record MNCI01033476.1, read on the forward strand.
GTCCATCCTAGAAGGCATCATCCTAGTTAGATGTTGTGTCATGTTGCTCCCTAAGCCTAGCCAACTAGATTAGTTGGTCTAGAAGCCTTTGGTTTGTCTATGTCAAAGGTATGGAAGCATCGGGAGTGGGAACAAACTCCTTCCCATTGTAGTAAGTGAACTCGAAGCTGCATTTTCCTTTGAACTTGTGTGCATCCAAAGGCAGGTTTGCCTAAACCTTTGCACAGAGGAAGTTATAATGCTCATATTGCTGTGCCAAGCCCTCAGGTCCCCAATTTTGGATCCTGAGGGATCGACGTGTTTCCAGCATCGGGTTCAGCAGTTTTTTGGCACTTGTGATGCCTTGAACCATGATGAAAACCTCAACGTTGAAGGTATTAGTAGCAGTAGTTGCTGAAGTCATTGTTACTAAGCTAGATAGTTTTGCAAACGTGAAAAAAAAGCAAGGAAATTGGAAAGCTAAAAAATTTTGCGAACGGGAAGAGCAAAGAAGTTCACAAGTAATCAAAAATGCTTTATGTCTTGCAGGGCTCCCAAGGAACCGTCGAGGTGACCAATCTATACCACACGATGCGTAAACAACCGCAAAACAGTGTCACGTTTACACTAGTGTGCGATAGGGTATAGAGCGCATGCAAGACTACCATAAGATAGGCAAGCCAGTTGGCAACTAGAGGCTTTATGTCCTGTAGGACTCCTAAGGAACCGTCGAGGCAACCAATCTGCACTACATGATGCATAAACAACCATAGATGGGTGTCAAGTTTATGCTAATGCGTATCAGGGTGTAGAAGGCTTACAAGACTACCGTGACATGCAGAAAGGGCATCAAAAGGCCCTCCTTCTAGCACCAAAGAAACTATAGTGACCAAAAACGTTGGCTGCTGGAAAACACCAAGAGGTCATTGGTCATTGACAGTCTCAACCCTATTTCCATGGGAGGGCCATGTTGGCTGGAATGGAAACGGGGTACCCTGAATGGTCTGGTCAATCAGACAGGGACTTAGTCAGTGTTAATATAACCTTTTGCAACTGGGTAATTTGAAAATGATACTGATAGCGCGAAGTAATTCTTGAATGTAAAAAAGGTAGAAAATAATGTCAAATGAAAATGATATGTGAGAGACAATATAAAATGCAGTTAGAAAAATGCACCACTTTGAAGCTACAACTTCGCTCTGTCAAGATGGATACGATCGGTTACACAGTGCTAGGAAGTGTAGAGATCCCAAGGGTAACCAAGACATGTAGAACAAGGTGGCTGTGTGCTTGAATGTGGACTCAAGTGCTAACGATGCAAAGTGCTACCAAGGTGGTAGAAAAGAGTAGAACGAGATGCCAACTAAGATTGCTAACTATTAACAATGTCAAACAAAAAGCTTACAATGCTCAAGGTTACAATGCTAACATTTTTGCTTGTCAGCCAACAAAATTATTAGCCGACTGATATTGCCAAAGGACCTGGGGGATTAAGAACCTAAAAAATGCTGAAAAAGCTTGAGGGCCCAGAGAGATCTGGTAAGTGTTACTCATTGGGGTATTTAGAGGACCTAGGTTGTGCGAAAGATGATATTTGGAGACCATGTGCCTTGGGCCTATGCTGACCTGTCTATGCTGCATGTGCCTACATAACCGTTGGATGAGCCCACCATGCCGTAATTACAAGTCTACTACATCCTAATTCCACTTTCATAGCAACGGTGCAATTAGGTGAGGTGCATTGATGTCACGTACTCACTTTCCATGCCTTGCTATGCTTTGTAGCGTAGCATTTGGCATAGCGTAGCATCTTGTCATACTGTTCTACACTACACAGCGTAGCGTAGTCGCTAGTTTAAAGTAAAGTCTGCATCGTGTCCTGTTGCATGCATTGGAAACCTTTGCAATGTTGTGACTATTAGTCGCAAGTTTTCTACGCTATGCTACACTACATAGCGTATCATAGCGTAGCAATTGTCCTTAGTCGTAAAAACATTTCCAATCCATAAACTTTTCCTTTTGCACTACAAAGCTTGCAATCTTGCTGATCCCGCCCTTTAAGATGCCTTCTGTCACTTTCATAGAATTGCTACGCCTCACTATGCCATGTAGCTTAGCGTAGCGTAGCAGCAAACATGACCTATTTCTGGCCAAGTCCATTGCTTTCTAATGGAAGGAGACATTGTTGAAGGACTTGAAGTCAGGTGAAGAGGGCTGACTGTCCAGCGTTTCCTACATTGTGCTACACCATGTAGCACACCATAGCATAGCACTATGCTTCTGCAAACATCTTCTGAAGTTTGCTATGCTATTTAGTGTAGTGTAGCATAACAAAGCTCCTTAACTTAGAAAACTTGCTGAAGCATTTTACGCATTCTAAGCACTGCTTATAAGTGTACCGTCGGCTAGATGAACTACTCAAGTGGGTAGGCTGAAGAATCCATTTAGTTTGTTGACACCTGGGGTAGAAAACTTGTCAAACTAGACAGTCTGAACTTCAGAGCATCCATCTCCTAAAGAACTGTCGTGATGCTGCGTCATTTGCAAAGACCTGGTGAAGCAAGGATGCCTTCGAATTTTTGGCTATTTCAATCAAAACATGCAATTAATATGTGCATAAAATAGATATTCAAAGGTGTCTATACATAGTAGCCACAAAATTGCAGGGCACCCAGTGGCTAATAACTGACTCTAATAGCAGCAAATTATGCATGGAACCCACTAAGAGCCTAACATGTGCCTATGTCAAGGGCATGGATGAACTTGAGCAAGTTTATCACTAGCTCTCTAATGATGAAGACAATAATACCTATTAGGGAGAGTTGGAAATCCCTAACAATTTCAAGTAAGGGGCCCTAGAGTTAAAAACTCTACTATCTAGCATGGAGTATGCACTTTTAAACAATGGCAAGCTAGCTATAATTAATGCAAATCTTGCTTCCAAACAAAAAGACAAACTATTGAAGGTGGTCAAAAAATGGCTAGTATCCTTTACTTGATTAGATCTTGAGCTAACTAGAATCAATTCAAGGATATGCCAGCATTGCATTTACACAAATTTGACCATGAAGCTAAGAAGGTAGCTATAGAGGCAACTAAACCCCTAAGTTGAAGTAGATCATCAAAGAGGAAATAGAACAAATCCTCAAGACAGGGTTCATCTATTCCATCATAGATAGCAAGTGGGTTACTCCACTCATAATTGTGCCAAAGAAAAGTGGCAAGTGGTGGGTTTACATCAACTTTAGGCTATTGAATATGGAAACATTTAAAGATCATTTTTCATTGCCATTTGTGAACCAAGTGTTGAACACTATAGCTAGGCATTGTTATTATAGCTCCTTGGATGGTTATAATGGCTATAACAAAATCCAAATTATGCCAAAGGATCAGGTCAAAGAAACATTCATGAGTCCATGGGGGAATTTTGCATATTGTAAGATGTTTTTCAGTCTATGTAACTTCCCTAAAACATTCCAATGTTTGTTCTTAAGTATTTTTCAATAGAAAATTCGTAGGGGGGTAGAAGTCTTTATGGATGACTTCTCTACCTACGGGGCTACATTTGAGCAAGCCTTGGACAACCTTGAGTAAGTACTAAAAAGATGTGTCAAAACAAACCTTAGGCTTAACTATTAGAAAAGTCATTTAATTACTCAACTAAGGATTAAGGTAGACCTAGAAAAGATAAGGATTATCCAAGAAATCACATGTCAACTAGAGATAGTTAAAGACATATGATCATTCCATAGACATACAGGTTACTACCAATAATTTATAGAGTTTCTATAAAATCATAAAGTCATTGGTCAAGCTTACAAAGAAATTTTCTCCATTCATCTAAACCAAGGAGTGCAAACATGCATTCCAAAAGCTAAAGAAAAAACTCATAGAAACTCCAATTCTATAGGTACCAGACTAGTCGAGACCATTCCACATAATGACTGATGCATCTAACTATGCCTTTGGAGCTATGCTAACATAGTTGGATGATAAGAAATGTCCATACTGCATCCATTTCATGAGCCAAAGCATTGTGGATGCATAGGTAAATTACACCAAAAATGAGAAAGAATTAATGGCATTTGTGTATGCTCTTAAAAAGTTCAGGCACTATGTGCTTAACTATAAGGTGTTTATGCACATACATCATACTGCCATCCTCTTGCTAATGAACAAGCCAGTGGTAAATCCTTGTATCATATGATGGCTCATGATCTTGTAGAAATTTGATCTCATAATAGTAGATCAAAAAGGGATTGAGAATGTTGTCACTAACCATCTCTCTTAGTTAAGATGGGATAACAAAGAGGAGGAGAGTCCACTCTCTAGTTAATTTCTAGATGAACTCCTCTTTATAGGAGTAATAAATGATCAAGTGCCATAGAAACAAAATGGTATGATGACATCCTCACTTTCCTTCTCACTTAGGATGTGCCACAAGATTTGGACTTTAGGAAGAGATAATACTTTCTTCATTAGGCTAGGTATTTCATGGAAATCAATGGACACCTTTATAGGGTGTGTGCCAATGAACTGGTTCATTAGTGTGTCTCTGATATAGACTAATTACATATTCCTTGGGATGCTCATGAGGTCCCTATGGAGGCCACTATGCTAGGATATGCACAATCATAAAAATCCTAATGGCAAGATACTATTGACCTACAATCTTTAGGGATGCCCATCAATTTGTCCAATCCTATGGGCACTATCAACGAGATGGTGAAATGACCACTCGAACGGAGGATCCCCAATAGTAGATTCAATTTCTTAAGGCCTTTGACATATGGGGCATTGACTTCATGGGTTCCATCACCACCATGTCCAATTAAAAAGCATACATAATCATTGTAGTCAACTACTATAGTATATGGGTAGAAGCAACAATCATCACTAATTGTGCATCATCCACTACTGCTACATTTGTACAAAAAATTGTTGTAAATGGGTTTTTAGTGCTACGTGCACTAATTTCTAACAATGGAACTCATTTTATAGGTGGCACTTTTCAAAAACTCATGCAACACATTAATGTCAAACATAAATTAGTAACACCCTATCACCCCCAAGCCAATAGTCAAGTAGAAATTACCAATAGGAAAATCACAAAGATCATAACAAGAAACGTAAGCAAATATAGGAGAGACTAGAGCACAAAACTCAATGATGCCCTCTAGGCCTACTACTCCATGTGAAAATTCCCCATAGGCTACTCTCCCTATTAGCTAATGTATGCAAAAATTCCAACACTTCCAGTCCAATCTAAGCTCTGTACACTTTCAACAGCCTATGACTTGGACATTGACTTAATTCTAGTGGAAAAAGAAAGAATAATCAACCTAAATGTGTTAGATGAAAATTGATTAGAGATCCTATCTTTGAATGAAGTGCATAAGGCATTCAACAAGCAACATCTTGATTTTAGAATACAGAAAGTAAAATTTTAACTTGGAGATAAGGTTCTCTACTAGAATCCCACATGTACCCTAGAAAAAAAATTTCAAATGTTGTGGGAGGGATCTTCTATAATTGATTAAACCCTTTCTTCTAGGGCCATGTTAATCTACAAACCTAAGAGCCCACACAGAAAGCAATTGGTCAACATCCAACAAGCAAAACCTTTCCTAGAGCTAATACAAGTCAATGCAACTAATACCTCATCGAATGGACAACCATGCTTTATAGTCTATGTATCCTCCTTTTAACTCAGTCATGGGGGAGATGGCCATCTGTGCTAACCACACACATGGCTCCTCAATTTTTCACCATTTATTTTACACATTTTTGTTTTACACTTTGTTGATTTTTACCTCATTTTGGTTTTTTGTTCTATTAATTTTCTCAATTTTTTTACAACATCATTAGTATGTTTTATCCTTCTTGAATATTTTATGATTTCATATATATTTTATATTTTACTTCATTTTTTATATGTGACTTTTCACTATTTTTGCTAATAAAAGTTCTTTATTACTGCAGGACACAGTGCCAATGTTGCTATTTACTAATGGTGGTTTATGCTTAATGTTGTGATTGTTAATGTTTGGTTTCTATTTTTGAATTTTGATGTCTAATGAATAGGACATGGTTTATTCTTCATGGAACAAGTAGTGAGTCCACATCATTTACCCATCCACAAACACTATGGTTTTCCTTGTTCTGGAAGTTTGAAGTCCCTTCCATTAAATAAACTTTTAATAAATTTGTGATGTTTGGTAGTTTCAAGAATTGGAAAGGATTCAAAGGATTACATAGGGTGTGACTTCAAGGAGACTCAATACTCTTCTACTTATTTGATTGAATGAGTGTTTTCATAGACTTCTTACCATTCCATGTCATCCAATAATAGGAAGTCGAATAAAGTCTTTGCATGGTATGGTTCCCATCCAAAAACAAAAAAAAAACATTATGGGAATTTAAGGCACACCACTTAGACAAATAAATAGGCTACAAGCACTGGTTATGGAACTAGAAAGACATGTTACCTATGCATGTCCACTCTAAATAAGATCCTCTCTCACTTCCTACTTTCTTCTCTTCTTTATGGAATGGTGGTTGCTTTGTGGGAATGCTCTTATGTCTTGAGGGGGTGGATCAGTCTTGGAGTGGTAATGCAAAGTCACTAAAAGATATTGGTTTTGGTTTGGACTAAGGATGGATCTTCTTAGGTTATTTTTAAACAAAAACTTTACAAGGGAGTTCTTATGACCTCAATTTGGAATTTCATCCCACCTTCTCAGCCATCCATCTATGCTCGATATCTTAGTTTGATGTGTTAGTTTCCATGTTATGCTCAATGTCTTAGTTTGATGTGTTGGAATTCTTGGATAGATTATTTTTGGTTGGTCCTTAACCTTTAATGATCATTAATTAACTATGAGGCCCATTAACTCCTTATTTCAATTTATGCAAGCATAGAAAGGGCATGTGCCTGCTATAGGGAGGACCCACTTGCATATCTCTTAGTTTGGATAGTTAAGTCCCTTACCTTTAACATTGCTACAATCCTATCTTTCACATTCCCCATTGTACATCTAGCTCTATGCTCCTTAAAACCTTCATAGAACTTCATTCTCCAACCATTTTCTCAAATTTTTCTCAATCTTCTAAATTTTCTAAACTCCAACACCCTCTTTTACTATTTTCATCATGTTCATGATCTTTTGGGCTTCGACTTGACTCCAATTTCACTCAAAAACTTCTTGTATTTTCAAGTTTGACCAAAGTCAACAGTGGTCAATAGTTGTATCAACTAGGCCCCATTGATGCAACACAAAAGCTCTATAAATACTTTCAAAACCTTTGCAATTTTTTGTCATCTACTTCATAACAAGAGGGAATTTTTTCCATTTTTCAAAGCCCATAACTATCCAATTGTTTATCTAAATCACTCCATTCTTTAATCCTACAGCTACCAAAGGTAAGCTCTTCATCGTAGGGCCCACAAACCTTAAGATTTCTAAAAAAAAATTTGTCTCCCAAAGGGTTAATAAATACAACGATAATGAAAACCATTGATTTTTTGGAATTTAACCCTTTCAAAAACCTCTGGTATGACTATAATTAGTTATCAAAACAAAAATAATTTAATAATTAAAATTAATTAAATCAACCATAATCATAACTTAGCTAGGTGTAACCTTCCTAATAAGATAAGGTATCCCAATTGTTTCACATTACACAATAATTGCTATCCCATGGTCATGTTGTGATTACCGATGGCACCAAGGCCAAAACATCCTCAAGAAGGATTATCCTCTCAACCAAGGGAGAAATGACCCAAAATTGGAAGGGGCCAACAAGAACAAGCCCAAGAATAGGTTGAAGAAACCCATGCAATGAGATCTTTTCAAGATGATGAGACGCAATATCGCATAGGCCACGATATCGCGTACGTGATATAGCGTCGTCCCCTGCGATATCATGTACACGATATCGCGGTTCACCACCAAGTTTATAAATAAGAGGCAACTCTCCCTTGTTTCCTCATCCTAGGCTAGAAGTAGGAAAACTCTAGCAAATTGATCACTCCAGAGATAGAATATTTTCCATGTCCCCGTAGTAGGAGCCCTAAAGTAAACAGATCTTTATTCGAGCAACATTGTACCTGAACACAAGTTGTGTACGGTAATAAAGACAAACTTCCTGGATAAACCTTGCAGTGCATGGAATAGGATTTTATTTTAATGTTATTTATTTCTTTCTCTCTCTCACCCTTAAACTCCTAGAATGCGGAATGAGTACGACTTGATTACGAGCATCTAAGGATGTGTACGGATAATCAAGGAATCGGTTGCTCATCGCAACGCGGTATGAGTACGACTTGATTATGAGCATCTAAGTGTGACTACTTGGTAACCAAGTGGCGTATCCAGGATCTGAGCTTGGTAATCCCAGTGGTAGTCATGCAACAAGATGTGTATAGTTAGTCAAGGAATCAACTGCTCATCGCACTTAGGCTAGATTAGATTCTCTCAACCCTTTCCTCCTAGATAAGTGCCTCAGTACAACCACTTCGAGCACGTGCATTATGCATGGTGATCCCAGCAATGATTATCATTTGGTAGCCATGGTTGCATCGATTCAGGGTGTGTACGGTAAGTGGGAATGGATGCTAACGCTAGGTAATTTAGACTTAGTCATTAGATAGAGTTAGTAATTAGTTTCTCAACCCTTCACCTTGTTAGCATAGGAGACATAAAACATAAAAAGCTATAAAAATCATATACCTCGGACTTACTTAACCATACACTGTGAAAACTACAGTTAAGTCTGGGATGACAACGAATGATTAACCCTAAGTGTTCCATGGGGGGCATAGGCACTTAGTCTATGGAGTTCGACTAGATCGCATGTGCTATGCTCATATTCATATGGTTGATTATAGGGGTATCTTGCCACTCATCATTGGCACCGTTGTCGGGGACTAAGTGTTTGTGCGCTGAATTGAACATAAAGGATATCACTCACATCGTTGGGAGCCTAAATGAACCTTAGGGTTAATCAAATAGAAAAAATTATATAATGGTAATTAGCACACTGAAATAAAAATGTCTTCTTATCACAAGAGCAACTCACCACCTAGAGATAATACAAAGACCAGTCAGCAATCAAAAACACATAACCTGAATCAGCCGGTTCCTCAATAATACAAAGTGACATATACTCATCCTGATGAGTATATACTTGATTACACTTTTATCCTCCATCAAGACAAACAGATGTGCTGGAGAGATTTGCAAGGTAACATTGTGTTACCTCCAAACCGTGCAGTCCCATACATGCTTCTCTGTGCTTTGGCATAGATTGGCATGACAGAATTATACGCTGAATACATTGCAAAAAATTTTGACATGAGGGATTACCATCCCACACCTTTACAACATATGAGGGACTCAAGGTAGGAGAGCTAACATACCCCTGTTGAAGGGCAAAGGCCCGCACGTCCTTAGTGAAACTAGAGATGGTGAACCACTTACAATGGGTTCTCTATCAAATGATGTTCCCCCTCCTAATGATGGTGAGGAGGTAGGGTATCAGAACCTATGATCAACGATATATAACACTAATTCTAACCCCCGTGAATGCCAACTGTTCACAAAGGAAACAATAATAAAGGACAAGGACGGGCACTCTGATCATCACCACGATCAGGGCCGAACCAGCCGAAGAGAAGGTAGGAAACATCGTCATGGCGATGGTTCTCCTTCTTATTTTCCTTCTTCACATCACTCACCCTCTCCTTCCACCTCAGGGAATAAGCATGAAGAGCTTAATGGAGAGGGTAAAGGTAAGAAAAATGAGAGACCTTGACGAGAGAGTCGAGAGAGAGGACAAGGGCATGAATGAAGGGAAAGTAGGGACAAACGGAGACATCATAGGTGTCATGAAAGAGATGATCATGATGAGCCCCTACTTGCAACCTAAAGTGTGCTTGATATAATGGAGGCAGTAAGAATCCCAACAAGGCATTTAGAAGATAGTCAAATTAGGTGTTTAGACATTAACAACATCCCACACTTTGAGGGGGGATACAATGCTGATCCGCAGCATCATTTATAGGCATTCCACAATGCCTGTGCCTTGCAAAACATAGAAAATAAGTGGCAGTAACTTAAGTTGTTTTCTAGGATACTCACCAAGGAAGCAGAGAGCTGGTACCGGTCCTTAGAACCAGAAACCATCAGGAGGTGGAGTACAATGTTAGAACTGTTCAACGATAAGTATCAGACATACTCCAGAGTGTCCAATTTGCATAAGCAGATCCAAGGATGGAAGTAAGAAAATCATGAACCCCTGGATGCTGCCATGGCCTACTACTACACATTGTTACATCGTTGCTTGGGCCATGGATACGCATAGCAGGATCAACTTCGCCACATCATAGATGGGCTAAGGCATGAAACTAGAAGAACCCTTGGGACTTATGCCCAAGGGAGACTACCACAACTTAGAGCCCATAAAGTTCATCGCTTGTTGGAACAAGTAGCAAAAGAAGAAGGGGAGCTACGCAAAATGGAAAGTGCAGAAGAATACAACCGTGATCCCTCTCTTCGAAATAAGGGAGTAAAATTTTGTGATGAAGAGGATGAGTCAACAATCAAAGAGTTGGTGAACAAGAAAACCTTACCAATTCAAAAGTTAACAACAAAAATAGTGGCTAAGGTAGATGACGTATGGAATTCCTTAGACTCCAGACTTGAAACTGTCCTGAAAATTGTAGAAGAGTCTAAGTAGGAATGAAGTAGTGATAAGAACAAGACAAAGCAAAGAGATTCAGGCCCTGCACATAACAAGGGTAAGGGGAAAATTACTATCTCTGATGAGGTTGTGGAATAAGACACAGAAGATGATGGTGGATGTAAGATCTGCCACTATGACCATCCTAAGGGATGTTGTCCAATCATCTCACATCTACAAGAGTCTAGGGTGTATGCACTCAACTCGAGACTTAACCAATGGTAGACACCCCGAAGGTTACCTTATCCTCAAGGTAACCCAAGGCAGTTCTACCAACCACTAACGTACTATCCAAGTGGAATTCCATCACAATCCATCGGATAGCATCAATAGTGGAAATACTCACAGTCATGGGGGATGCTACCGCCAATACAACAGTACCCTTACCGGCAGCCAGACCCATATGGATATTATGTGTAGCAACCAGTTTCTCCAAGTAACTCTATGAGTCACACAACTCCCCAACGTCACTACCAAGTTCAAGAGTACTTTAGGAGGACTCCTTCTCCTCTGAGAGGCACCCCACATACTTACCATCCTCCAACTCCATCTGCACCTCTTCCACATGTAGTTCCCATAACACCTCTTGCACCAAAAATTCAAGGGGAACTTCCTACTCAACCGCAACAACATCACGCTGCAAGAGCTATAAATATTCAACCTGTTTCTGGTTCTGACAACTGTAAAAAGAGAAGACCCTTCTTCAAAACCATAAGCCTAGACAAACTCTCGTAAAAACAAGCGGTTGAGCCCATGTACACTCCTCCACCATCTAACACTTCGGAGTACCCTTCAATCTAACAAAGCTTAACGCATATTGTTATGTTAACACATACCGTAACCGACTGGATCAATGTAGGCCATCTTCCCAGGAAACTAACTGATTTTGAAAGTCCCTTAATCTACCTTCAAGTCACTAGAAATGAACCACATAGGGCTCTTCTTAGCTCAAGTTTTAGAGTCAACTTAATTTCACAAGAGATGTATCATGCCTGGAACCTGCACCAACTTAAGGAGAGCAACATTCAACTAGAGCTAGCAGACCAGTCCATCACCATTCCCTTGGGATTAGTGGAGGACACCATTACCACTTTGTGTGGTTGGTCTTACCAAGCTGATTTCTTGGTGATTGAAGTCAACAACAACAAAGGGGACTTCCCAATTATCATGGGAAGGGCATGGATTAGTACAGTATATGCATGCCTTAGGATCCATGATCTTTCTTTGGAAATCTCTAAGATAAATTCCATGCATCACATACAATGAGAAGAGGAAAGATTAAGAAGAGGAAAGTTCCATGCATCACATAAAGTGATTCATCGGGTGATGACATGGAGGAAATGCCTCCATGCAGTAGGTGTGCCCTTGAAACTTTGAAACAAAGATGCATGTATGTAGCAACCACACAACCAGTAGAAGACATCCCGTGGTTGACAGCTACTAGAAGGAGCAACCAAATATGCATGGAATGAACTGAGGCACTAACCCATGCCAACAACGAAGGCATAGACACATTGGAATATGAGCGTCGCCAACTTCCACCCCTTAATCTAAGATCATCAATTGGGAGAAGTTGGAAACTTCTTAGAAATTCAAATAGGTGCTCATTATTTCGGATCTCTCCCTTTCCACTCAGTCATGGGGGAGATGGCCACCTATGCTAATCATATGGGGCGCTCAGTTCTTTTTTGATTTTTGTTTTACACATTTTTTTTACATGTTTTTGTTTTACACATTTTTTTTTACAAATTTCTTTAACTTTTCTTGTTTTTGTTTTACAAATTTCTTTAACTTTTCTTATTTTTGTTTTACAACATCGTTATACTTTTTTATTTTTTCTGTATGTGTGTGTGTGTGTGCGCGCGCGTATCCACCCTGTAATTTTGTCACCCAATAAGTGTTCAGAATGATGGTATGAACTATTTTCATATTGATTGCTAATGTTTACTTTTTACCTTTAAGTCACAATGTTGATACTAAGGTATGTTTCTTTTGATATGGCATGCAATGACTTCACTCCATCCATCCATCCACCAAGTTCTATGGTCTCTCTCGACTTGGAAATGTACAGTCCCCTTCTAATAAGAACTTTAACGAATTGGTGACTGGGCATTTCTCAAACTAAGGAAGGACTCAAGGATTGAAACGGGTGTGACTTCAAGGGAACTTGATGCTTTTGTGTTGGCCATTCCCTTGGGTGCTTGAATTTTTTCTTTTTGAGTTTTCTCGTCATTCTGATGTTAATCCAATTATCAAAAGCTGAGACAATAAAAATAAAAATTCTTTACATGGTGTGGTTCTCACACATAAAAACACAAAACACAAAAAAAAACTAATTGAGGATTCAAAGCACACCCCTTAGAAAAAATAAACTTGGGCTACAAGAACTGGTTATGGAACCAAAAGTGTTCTCTCTAACTAAGGCCCTTCTCACTTCCCATTCTCTCCTTTGTTTCATTGGAATGGTGGTGACTCTTGGGGAAGGCATCCTTGTTATCCAAATGGATGGTTTAGCCAAATGCATTGATGCGAAGTCACTAGATGTGGTTGGTTTGAGGCTGGACTTGGAATGGGATTTGCTAAGTCACATTAATCATGAACTACACAAGGGGTTTTACACCACCTTGTCCTTGAGATTCCATTCCATTCTATTCTCTTCATCCTTCTCTCCATTGTTCACCCCATTATCGGTTGTATCATTAGTTTATATACTTTGGTAGAGGCATTGTTTTCTTTTTGGTAAATTCTTATGGTTAAGACTTTAACTCTTCTTCCAAATGACATTCCCAGAGCCTATGGACTCTTTGAATGTGGGTTTGTCAGGGCATTAAGGGCATGGGCCTGCTTTGGGGAGGACCCACTAACTTTCCTATTTGGTGCACCAATTAACTTCTTTTCCCTAACATTTTTGCAATTAATTTTATTTTGTTCATTACCATCTTGACATCCATTTCCTCGATGCTATAGTTGTCCCTTTTTATCTATCTTTCTTACTCCTTTCCTTTCTCCATTCTAACGCTACCAGAGGTTCACGATTAGTCATGGGGGTACAGAGCCCGATTTTTTCAATTTTCTTCTAGCCCCAAATTTTTTGATTTTCTTCCTAACCCCTACACCTTCGGTAGTCACCATTAGTATATCTCCCGATCCATATTAGCCATACCACAACATAGCTAATGAACTTACACCGAAGTAAGGTATTAACTACATTAAAATTCATTTACCCTTCCTAATATAGGATTATGTTGTGTGTGCAGATGGTGATCATGCAATAATGAACTGGATCTAGAGGGAACACATGGAATGGAGTAGCGCTACAGTAGCTATGTAAGGAGCAAGATCGATGGTGCGCTTACCGATGGATGAAAGGTGTAATCTTGGCATTGGCAGCAACAACACTTCTTTTTCTCTCTCTTTCTCAGCTGCCAACTAAAGCCTGATGTCAATGTAATAAGGTGTTCACCCTTGTTTTCATGAAAACTAGTTGTTGAGTCTTGTAATGATGATCCGTTCACATGTCATCCCATTAGTTCCATTCCCCTCAATAATCCCATACCTTCCCAATATTTTGTAATGAACTCAAGGATGAGTTTTCATTCAATCATGGGGGTATGATGAGACGTGATATCGCATAGGCCGTGATATCGTGTACACGATATCGCAGTAGTCATGATATCGCATCCCATGCAATATCACATACGCAATATTGCGTCATCCCCTACGATATCACGTACGCGATATCACGGTCCGCTGCCAAGTCTATAAATAAGAGGTGGCTCTCCCTTGTTTCCTCACCCTGGGCTAGAAGTAGGGAAACTCTGGCAAATTGATCACTCCAAAGATAGAATATTTTCCATGTGCCCGCGGTAGGAGTCCTAAAGTGAACGCATCTTTATTCGAGCAACATTGTACCTGATCAAAAGTTTTGTATGGAAATAAAAAAGAACTTCCTAGATAAACCTTGTAGTGCATGGAATAGGATTTTATTTTAATGTTATTTATTGCTTTCTCTCTCTCACCCTTAAACTCCTACAATGCGAAATGAGTATGACTTGATTACGAGCATCTAAGGATGTGTACGGATAATCAAGGAATCTGCTACTCATCACAATGCAGTATGAGTATGACTTGATTACGAGCATCTAAGTGTGACTACTTGGTAACCCAGTGGCATATCCAGGATTTGTGCTTGGTAATCCCAGTGGTAGTCATGCACCAAGATGTGTACGGTTAGTCAAGGAATTGGCTACTCATCGCACTTAGGCTAGATTAGATTCTCTCAACCCTTTCCTCCTAGTTAAGTGCCTCAGTACCACCACTTCGAGCACGTGAGTTATGCATGGTGATCCCAGCAACGATTAGCGTTTGGTAGCCATGGTTGCATCGGTTCAGGGTGTGTGTGGTAAGTGGGAACAGATGCTTACGCTAGGTAATTTAGACTTAGTCATTAGTTAGAGTTAGCAATTAGTTTCTCAACCCTTCACCTTGTTAGCATAGGAGACATAAAATATAAAAATCATATACCTTGGGCTTACTTAACCATACACCGTGACAACTACAGGTAAGTCTAGGAAGACAACGAATGATTAACCCTAAGTGTTCCATGGGACGTGTAGGCACTTAGTCTGTGGAGTTCGACTAGATCACGTGTGCTACACTCATATTCATATGGTTGAGTGTAGGGGTATCTGGCCACTCATCACAAGAGGAGGCAAAAGTGGAATTTGTTAAGTAGATTTCCAAAGAAGAGGCTACAACAAAACAATCATAGCAAGGAGTGGCATTAGGGCCTATACCAAGACTTGAAGTCACATTAACAAAATCTTGTTTCAACACAATCAAGCCCTATGATGTCCAACACTTAGTTCTCCAAGAACTAAACTTTGGATCATTCATAGAGCATGGTCTAGCAAAGGTGAAGACACAGTTGTAAATCCCTGACATGTGGCCAATCATCACTTCTAGTGGGAAGTGGTACATGGAAGAGACATATCTCTTTTGGAATAATAGAAGGGAAGGCTCCATGATGAAGATCAAGGATATTCAAGCGTCCTACTTAGCTAAATCCATTACACATGCTCTTGGGTTGCCTAATTCTAGGACATAATTGGTAGAGTTATCTACATAAGCTAACCTAGAGGCCAAAAATGAGTGGACCTAGTGATGTTACGGGGTTAATTGTAAGGAGTTTGATGCACTCACACAAATAGAGTATGCATACTTCAAGATAGTGAATTATCACCTCAATCTAGTAGTGAGGCCCAATAAGGTGACTACCTTCTCTACCTGAGCATGTGCCACTCTAAGTAGGAGATTTCTAGCAAACCTTCCACAATTGATCAATCTAGAGATCAAAAAGCATTTCAAAGAAAATGAACATGGAAATAAAACCATACCTTTCCCATGCCTCATCCAAAAACTTTGCAAAAGGGTAGGGATAATCCATTATGTCAATGACATGATCAAACATACATCCATTATCTTTTGGTTTGATATGATGAAGGATAGGACATTTACCATGTCCAAGAAAGAGAAGAAGCAACCACCACCTCCACCACCTAATCAAGAAACAACATCAAAGGCATGTGTAGCCATTGAGTGCTTACAAAAAATCTAAGAATAGATCTTGGATGAGCAAGAGAAATGAGCAAGAATAAGTGATGGAGATCCATCTCTATATCAAAAATGGATCACCTTTGAAACACCATGAAGATTACGAGTCGGCCTCAGGCAAAGATTCGCAATTCAGGTGAGAGCGCGCATCAGCTTTGTTCAAGGACAAGTTTACGCTCTATTACGCATGGCAGCGTAATGAGCATAATAAGCTCCAAAATAGTCAAAGGCAGAGTCTAGAGAAGCACAACAGTTCGACACTTTTTCTCGTGGCGTATGGATAACTTGTCTTTACGCTCACTACGCGGTGGTGCATACCATTGTGTATTTCATCACTAAGGCTAGACATTATTTACGCTTCGTTACGCGCGGCTGCGTAGTGAGCGTAAATTAGACATTGTTTACGCTTCGTTACGTGCAGCTACATAGTGAGCGTAAGATAATTTTGAGCCTATTGTTTTTATACCGGATTACGCTCATACACGCAACACAACACGAATGAGTGTAATATAGCCTGAAAGCAATTGAAACACGCTCAACATGTACCTGCTCTTCACACGCACAATACGCAAATGAGCATATTGTGCGTAGTCATAGTCTGACTTAAAATGATCATGTCAACGGAACCCGAAATATCCGGGACCCACGTCATCAGGGTTGCGCCTTTTTATGGGACCGCGCAGCCTATAAATAGGCCAGTTGACAAAGATACAAAAAAAGGGGAGCAGCAGAAAATCAAAAGGGCAAGAGCATTTTCTGAGCAAGGAAGCACTTATCACCTTGAGCAGAGAAACAAAGAGCAACTTTTTAGCAACTGCCGACAGCACCATCCTTCAGCAAGAACAGAGCACAGTGCGCTTGAGCCTTAGCAACAAGAGAGATCATTCCTTTGGGGAAGATACGACTTTCTCCATTAGCAATTGCTGCCCTGAGCAGAACCTACTCGAAGCAAAGAAGCAGAACAGGGAGTGTGAGATTGTCTCGCCCAGTTTGCAGACTCTACCAGTCAGAAACAGTTGATCGGCAGACCTCAGAGCTTGACCATCCTTGCATCCCAGCTTTGGCCTACGAGGTAGATCGGACTTCTGTCTGGACAGTTTCCTTGTTGTTTTGTGCTCATTTTTGCATCAAGTTATTGGGGGTCTCTCCCATTGTAACATGACATACAAATCATACATTCTTTCAAAAATTGAAACATAGATCTTTGAAAATCACGCGTTTCTCTCCTCATTAGCATTTCTTCGACGTGTTTGACGTTATCATCGTAGCAATCCATCCATGTCGTTTTCCTCCCATTTCACGATCCCTCGAAATCAAATCGAAGCACGCAAAGATCCGTAATCTTCATCGTTTTACTGACCCGTAAGTCCCTGTCTGATCGACAAGACCGTTCAGGGCACCGTGGATTCACTTTTTTCAGCATAGCCCTCGTGCGGATCCGTGGTTAAAACTGTATACGCGGAACCTCAGTCGGTATTTCCAGCTGCCGACATTTTCTATCGTTACAACCTTAATGAATTGGCTCAAACTATTAGTTAAGTGAAAAGAGGTGGCCCAATATTCTTAGTTCAACAAATGCAACTACCCATGAGATCAAATCACAGTGCTTGAGAAGTGATAGTATCTCTATCTCAACACCATTTATTGTCCAAAATCCTTAGAAAATGCTACCTTCTTTTCTATGTGCTTAGAGGAGGGTAAGGGGGGAACTGTATTAGTGATGCAGCACCAAGGGCAATAGACGACTATAGAAGTGGTTGCTGAACAAATTGTAGAAGCACTTAATGCACCTGTAACATCTATACTAGATGTATGTTCACTTCAAGATGTGTAGACATCCATACAAACTATTAGTAGAAAATTGAGTGCAGCCTAGCACATAGAGTGGTTGGACTAACTAGTGAGGATCAGGTGACCGATTCTAGACATCATTGATTTTCTGGATAACATTACTACAACCTAGTCAAAGCTACTCAAAGAAAAGGGCAAATGCATCATCCTAGAAGAGCAACTCAAAATGAATCAAGCACAAAACCATCACTTCACCATAGAGGTTGCTAAGATGCATGCCCATTTTGCTCATCTTACACACCTCAATCTTATAACAACTAGAGATGAAGCTTTTCAGTAGCTTCAAGAATAATTAAAATAAGCTAAGAAGAGAATTATAATGGCCATCTTCAACTAGTCCATAGTAGAAGCAAAAACCTACTTAGTTCAAAGGGACTTGGTTCAAATGCGTGAGAAAAATGAAACATTGATGGTAGAAAACCATTGCTAGCAAAATGTTGATGTACAAAAACAATAGATGTAGGAATTTATTTATCAACAATAGGAGTAGCTCACTAGGGTGAACATATAATTGAGGAAATTGGCTATAAAGAATTACAATCTTTCTATGGTAGAAGTCTATGTCTTATGCTAAAAATCTACCATTGAAATCATTGCTTAGAAAAATGAGGCTCTCAAATTTGAGAGAGTAAGGAATGACTACTATGATTAGGATGGATTATAGAAAGAAGTAAATGACAAGCATATCCAAGTGGCTAAGGCAAAAGTAAATGAGACCCTCCAACAACTCCAACAAGATAGAGAGGTATGACAGCCCATCATTGATGGGATAGATGCCCACAACAAAGCAAAGATCTACTTGAGGGAGTTGCAAATTGAAGAAATAACAGAGTATGTGAAATTGACCAATGTCTAATATGCAAACCTAGTAATGCTGATTGCTAAACAACTATGGTCAAAACTCAAAAAATAGGTGGCCAACTTGTACTTGTTGTATGAGGTCAAGTTCAAGCACCACAACGACACCAAGAAAAAGTTTGAGATGGCAAACACTAAACTTGAAGTTCTCAAGGCACGATTCACTAATCAAGAATCAAATACCTATACTATTTGAAATCATCTATGCAAGGCTGAAATGGGACAAGCACCACATGATTTACAAATGAGTACAGAAGACCCTACCTTCACTTGACGACGAGCTAGAATTGACGAAGGTAGAGTACCTTGGGTGGTACGCACGCAGATCAGACAAGGATTTCCCCAACATATACCAATGTGCAATACACTGGGTTATGCGTAAACAGCATGATAAACGTTGACCAGAACATGAACGTGCAAAGAAAAAAATGCAGGGATAAATAAAAATGGATGAAAACTATAACAAATCTTGACCAGAAATGAAACAACTTTATTGTAAAATGAGATTACAATGCACTGATCTGAACGCAGTTGTGAATCTAACACAAGGCAGACGAAGAGCCCTGGTGGATGCGGAGGGATGATGGTTAGTTGGTTTCAACTACAGGCATAGCATGAAGGTTGTATACTCAATGTATAGGGTAGAAGTCCAACGTATGTGGTTCCTGCCCTGATTTCCTAAGTGCCTTTAGGTTTTGTCTCCTGTACTCCCAAAATTGCCAACCCCGATCTAGTCAAAAATTGGGGTTTTTATGAGGTTTTGGGTGTTGGATTTGGATTTGGAAGTCTATGAGTGGTTGTGGATGAGAGAATTTTGGGTTGGGTGACATGTGGCTACATTTTTTGAGTGCAAAGAAAATTACAATTATATAGCGTGCTGCATGCTAGCGTGTACATGCTAGGCATGTGAACTCAGTGTACAGACTTGCCCAACGTAAGAGAATTGAACTTTACAAATGAATATACTGTTATAATAGAAAATCTTAAATTTGGCCCTTGGATCATGAGAATGCTGCCTGTCAAATTTGGGCTCATCTGGGCTCGATCTGACATGGTTTTGGAAGGCTCTGACTGGTGTACGCTGGGATGCACATGCTCAGCGTGTGAGCTCCAAAATGCATGATTTCAAGGTAAAAACCCAACTTTATTATGCCCATAATGATGCCTAACAATGGCCTTGTCTCTAAGGGTTGATGCCTTGTAAAAATCCTACTCTGAAGTGCCTGTTTTGGTTCACCTTTGAAGTCATACGCTGGGCGTGCACGCTGGGCGTATAGGATGCATACTTAGTGAAAACCAAGTTTTTTAAGCTCAAGATTTGCCAGGTTTTATGTTGGATGTCACCGTAGTCCCAAGGGATCCTAGGGGACCTTTTCCTATTTAGTTTGACTCTGTTTGATGCTATTTTTGAGATTCGCAAGCTTCGGTCATGCTGGGGAGCATCATGACTTAGTTCGATTCTTGTTGGAGAAGTGCTAAGCTCAGAATTTTGTGGTGTTTCATTGGTCCCTCTTTGTTGACACTTGGAGGAATCAACCCAAGAAGCATCGACAAAGAAGTAAAAAACACCACAAAAAACTTGGTAGAAATATTGTCCTTTGGCACTTGGCCAGATGTCATCGCACCGTGTTTAGTAGTACATGGAATTGGGGGAAATGAAGTTCGTAGCTGGATGGGGAAATGGAGATTGTGGGGATTGGGGATAGATCAAGGGATTGTGCATGGTGAAGGGGATGCTCTGGTGTGTATATGGGTTATGTTGATCCTTGTCAATAGCCATTGTCTAGTAGACTTGGAACCAAGACATGAGGTGTACGTTCTTTGGTGGAATGAGATTCTTGTTTAGTGTTTAAGAGGACTTGTTGGCATAACCAAAGCCACATGATGGTGTGTTGCGTTCTTTAGAGGAATAGGGCCTTTGTTTAGTGTTAAAGGAAACCTATTGGCAGAGAGCCAAAGCCATGCAATGAGATGTTACTTAAGCGTTTGAGACATGAGTACTTGGTTCCAAGACAACTACCTTCCCGCCTGGGGCTTGTATGGGAAGTGCCAAGGGTCTTGTGTTTCTTTTTGGCTTTTTTGCTCTTTGCTCTTTTGCTCTTTTGTTATTTTCTTTTTCTTTTTCTTTTTCTTTCATTTCTTTTTGTTTCTTCATATATTTTTTGTGAAGAGCTTTGTTTTGATCTTATACTTATGCTCAAGTACCATGTTGTGTGTTGCAACTACTTAAAAGTGTTGCAGTGTGCAACGGTGTGCTCAAAGTTTTGGGTGTACTGGGTGTATCAGGGGTGTAGCTAAGTAGAGTATGTTGAGGAATAGATGGGAAATGTAACAAGAAATGGGGATGTACTAGTGAATGGCTTGATTAACCTGGTTACGTGTGTTAGGAACAATATGGTACCTTACTGCTATGACGAAGTGTATTCTTGTACGAACACCTCTGAGTGTCATCCTACAAACATAACTCCAAGAAGGCAAGAAAACCACGAGTAAGTGAGTAAGCTTAGACTAAGAAAAAAAAGGCACCGGATGATATTTTAGGCACTGAATATGCATGGTGGCAATGTTGTCAAGATCAACTGATGATGAGCGAGGTAGCGACTCTAATGAAGTTCAAATGTAGCTACAGACCGAGAGGCTAGAGATGAAGCTACCAGGTTGTAGTCATAGCAAACTGTCGTGGGTTAGTTTTATGTCATAACCCATTGGATGTTGCTAGTTTAGCATCGTAGCAGATGATACATTGCTAGTTTATAGTCTTGGTGGACTATGAAGAGGCAAACCATTTTATAGTCTTAGCGGACTCCAACGAATGAAACTGTGGCAGTTTAATGTCATATCGAATGGGTGCTAGTTTATTGTCATTGTGGACACACTGTGGTATCAGTTTATCATCATAACACCAGGACGAGCTATGGTATCAGTTTACCATCATAATTCCAGGACATGTTGTGGTATCAGTTTACCGTCATGATTCCAGGACATGTTGTGGTCTCAGTTTACCGTCATGATTCCAGGACGTGCGCATACCTAAGAGGTTTAGATGTGAAATGGTTTGAGGTATAGGTGGTTCGTTGGATGAGCAAGCTCGTTACTGTTCATATCAGCTAGCTTAAATGCTTCATTGTTGTATGCTTTGGTGACCAAGTAGGGCCCTTCCCAGTTTGCTGCGAACTTGTCCATATCTTCACGGATCGCCTTAAGTTTAGGGCAACTGAAGGCGATCCATGAACATATGGACAAGTTTCCTTCATTAGACATGCACTAGCTATGTTAGCCCTAAGTTGCCTTAAGAACTAGGCAACGTGTGGAACATCTTTGGCGCTAAGTTTAGGGCTAACATAGCTAGTGCATCTCCAATGGTGTTATCATTTCTGGAAACATGTTGTACATCTATGTTTTTGAATTACTTCAGTAAATGCTTAGTCAAATCACAATATGGTTGTAAGTGTTGTGCTTTGCATGCGTAAACATCTATGACTTGATTTAGAACTAATTGTGAGTCACCTCTGACTACGAGTCGTGTGATATCAGAAGCTAGTGCTATTATGAGACCTCTATAGAGGCCTTCATACTCTGCTACATTGTTGGTATAATGAAAATTAAAATGATAAGCAAAGGATCAGATCTCCCTGGAGGAATAGGTGATGACGATAGTGGCACTTCCCCCTTAGGAGGTGGATGCTCCATCAAAATTCAAAATGGCATTGTAGTTATCAGATACTATGTCTATTGCACTTACATTTTCGTCCGAGAACTCTGGCTCTATTATCGCTTGATCATGCATTGGTGATGTAGTCATTTGAGTTGCTATAGCTTGACCCTTAACTGATGACTGCGCTATGTAGTGTAGTCAAACTCAGCTATCATGGCTTTCCAACAAGCTATCTTACTTGATTCATAGAAGTTGCCTGTGACGGCTCTGAGCACATTATCCTTGCAGATTATATTGACTTGGTTGCGGAAGAGATAATGTTGCCATTTATTCAAGGAAAAGATAAGGGCTAAACATGACCTCTCCACCTCGTTGTAGTTCTTCTCATGGGTTACTAATGCATGACTTAACTAATAAACAGGGACTTCAGTTCCATCATCTCGTTTCTGGCAAACCATAGACACGATGGATGAATCTGAAGTGGCTAGGTAGATATAGAATGGTTTGTTATTTTGAGGTAGGTATACTGTCGACAGTTGAACAAGTGTTGTTTTAATGTTGTCAAATGCTTCCTGGCATTGTGAAGTCCATTCAAAATGGACGTTCTTGCGTAGTAAGTGGTTCATAGGTTTCAACTTGTCCGTCAATTTTTCTATGAAACGCCTGATGAAATATAGTCTACCTTGTAGATCTTGGAGCTTGGTAAGGTTGCCTGGTGGTTTCAAATTGGTTATAGCTTTAACCTTATCTAGATCTACTTGTATTCCTGTTTCTAATACTACGAAGCCTAGCATCTTACCCGTTTTTACCGCAAAGGCACATTTCTTTGGGTTGAGCCTAAGCTCATATTTTATACAACGTTTTAAAACCAAATCTAAGTCTTGTATGTGCTGCTATGGTGTTTTTGATTTAACTGCAATGTCATCCACATAATCATTGAGTGAATGAAGTATGTAATCGCTAAAAATGAATGTCATTGCCCTTTGATATGTGGCACCGGTGTTCTTCAAGCCGAATGGCATCATTGGTCGTCCTGAGCTGATGTTCCGGGTTAATCCGTATCTAATTATATCCTGAAAAGCCATCCATAAAAGACAACAGAGTGTGCCCCGTAGTTGAGTCAACAAGTTGATCAATGCTAGGTAGCGGGAAGTCATCCTTTATGGTTGTGATGTTGAGATCCCTGAAGTCTATGCATAGGCGAATGCTCTCGTTCTTCTTTGGGACTATAACCATGTTGGAGACCTAGTCAGCGTAGTCAACAACCTGAATGAAACCAGCTTGATAAAGCTTAGTAATCTCATTGTGAACTGCCAGTGCTACCTCAGGTTTGACCTTGCGTGCTTTCTGTTTCACTGGTCTTAACTTGGGATCGAGAATAATGTTTTGTTGGACAATGCGAGGATCTAGTCCAGGCATGTCATTGTAAGACCAAGCAAATGCTTCCATGTTGTCTCGAAGTACATGTTCTATATCCTTGGCAAGTTGAGGTTGTAATAGTATGCTTAATTTTAATACCTTAATTTCACCGTCAGGCATAATTATGGGGGTTTCAGTTAAAGGGTCTTCAGTGATGCTATCAGCTTCTATGTCCAGAGATTTTTTCATACCTTCATAGCTGTCTAATATTTGTTGCATTGAGGCTACAAATGTGTCGCTTGTTGATGGACCTAAGTTGATAGAATTTATGTTGATTTCTCTTGTGATCTTTCCGTATGACCCATCGATGGTCAATGGTGTGAATAGATGCTTGCAAGCCATCGTGCTTGCTCCTACCAATAAACAGGGAGCAAAGTGAGATAGGGGGGTTGTTATGCTCTCCAAGCAATGTAACTCATGTGTACATTTGACGATGACTAAGGTATGTGGTGGTAATTTATTGTCATACCTAGGAGCATGGCATTTTAAGGCCTTACTGGGCCGTTCAATAGTTTGGGGCCATTTCGGGCCATCATGGTAGTTTAAGGCCTTACCGGGCCAATTGTGGCAGTTTAAGGCCTTACCGAGCTGTTCGACAGTTTGGGGTCATTTAGGGACATCATGGCAGTTTAAGGCCTTACTGGGCCGATTGTGGCAGTTTAAAATGCCTAAGTTCGCTGCATGGTTTGTAACCGTTATTGAGTGTAAGACTGCGAGATGAGGAGTTTACACCGAGATGTTTAGTTTGGACAACAAGAATTGTTGTGCGAGGAAAGATCTTATGATGGTGATATTTGGCCCAAAACATAGTTATACATTCTTATTGTGTTCATAGGTATTTGCATTGTGATTAATTATTATGTTTACTGCATTCAATTTACCACTTGTATTTTACTCTAATTTACAGCTTATATTTTACTCAAAATGAGATAAAATACCCAAGACGCCGATTTCCTAGAGGGTAGGGCAGTGTGAGCAATGTAGGAGTGTATAAAATGCAAAGTAGTGAGCATTAAACGCAGGATAGCCAGTGACAGCGTGAACTTAGATCAAGTCCCAGCATAAACCCCACAAAGCTCAAGCATGAACCTAGTTTCGTAGCATTAGCGTGAACCCAGTCTAGCCATGCAAGTGTGGTGGCAAAGATCTGGTTGTAGGGGGAGGTAGACGAGGGTTGGGTGCATTGGAGGTAGCTTTAGGGCATGGCAAGTCAGATGAGAGCATCCAGCGTGTAGCTTCAAACCCCAGCGTGAGCCTACCTCAGTATATTCTTTCTTTGTGACGGTATTCTATGGTGTCAATTAATAAGACAGTTCCTCTGGTTTTCATTGTTCCCTTGTTTTGTTTCTTCATTATTTCTAGTTCTGTTAATTGCATCTTGCGGTCCTGATTCTGGTTTGTTCATTTAGGAGTTGCTAGATTTCCAAGCTCTGTGAGGTTCAAGGTTCAACGTGAACTTAGCATGCAGGGTTCAGCGTGAACTCAGCGTGCAGGGTTGAAACCCCAACTTATAGGGTTCAACATGAACGCCACGATGGGTAAGGGTAAGCAAATAGAAGGCCAGGGGAGGAAGGAGCCTAGCTTGACCTTCACCGAGGAGAGTGAGGCGATGCTCCAGTGCCTGCCTAAACCCATGACTCCATCATGGTCTGGGTCGATGTGCCGGTAGGCTCTGATTTGCTATCCAAATTTGTGTTTTTTGCCTATTGCTCCTGTCAATTTACCCCATTGCGTAGCGTAGATGTTTCCACGGCGTAAGGTTTCTATAGCATAAATGTTTTCATAGCGTGAAGGATACGCTTGTCATGCGGGGTTTGTGCTTCCTCGTTCCAGTGTGAAGGACTTGCATGCCGAGATTTCCAATGTGCAGGGTCTGCACGCTAGGCGTTTGCAGCGTGCAGGGTCTGCACGTTGGGCATGAAGCAAAATAGCTTTCCAAGTGTTGGTCCCTAGGATGGACTTTATTTTTGCATAGCTAATTTACTGTGGTTTCTGAGAACTTGCAGGGATCCTAAGCCTTTCCTCCTAGTGGTGGAGCTTGTTGGGGTTCTGGCATGATTTGGGCCTATTGATTCTGACGAACCTACTCCTAATATGATTGTTGATCGAAATGGAGTTTGGTTCTGAATGGGTGTCTACAAGTTTCTTCCCTTTATGCTAGAAAAATTCAGTGTGGTAATATGGTCCCACTTAAGTGAACAGTTAGCACGAAGCATGCTTGAGACCATGTTACCGGGATCCTCAAACAGCGTAGCAACTTTCATGGTTGACATCGATGAGGGACCACTTACGATTGAGGACGGTCCTTCTGGAGGACCCAGATCTACCTGTCCATTATCACGTGTATGGGACTTATTGTCAAATGGCCTTCACCACATCAATAACATCCTATTTCTAGCTGCTCATGCACATACTTTGTTCCAGAACCCTCCTGGAACGGTGTACCGAGTAAGAAGGTAAGGTTATTCAATTTAGCATTTTTTCCTTGCTAATTAGTAGTTTTTTATGTTTTGACCATCATCTCTTTGCAGGCCTCAATTCGATAACAAAGGAGTGTGCATAGGAGATGATGGGATCGCTTTGGCTCATACCACCTTAGAGGCTTTCAGGACGGGTCCCACTCTCCGTGGTGCCGTGTTAGCCTAGACTAAGGATGAAATTATCCATTTCCACAAGCGATACTCCTTTGCGCAATGTGAGGCTCGAGGGTGGTTGCATGGGGATTGGTCTCGTAATGGGCCAATTTTTCCATGCAATGCTGATTTGGCTCCTAACGATCTGAATCCACCGTCTGATGTTAAGAAATGGTATTCTTGATGCCTCATTTTGTTTTTTTTGCTACATCGTTGGTTATATTGACTCCATGGTGTTACCTTATGCGTACAATGGACGTTTCCCCTGGTGAATCCACTATCACAACTGAGTGGATTGAGAGCACCTTGGCTATGAAATTCAAGGAGGTTGGCAGTGCACAACGATGGCTATGTGATAAGGCATCGCCATACATTATCAGTTGTTTAAGTGATGCCAGCCTCATGGAGTTATTTACTACCGTAAGTCCCGATGTCTCTGTGACTGAGATTATCACGATCGTTGATTCGTTCAACGAAGCTGTCACCTACTATAGCACTCGCATCAAGGGTGTTAAGGTAGTTTTTCATCTATCGATGGAGTTCTTTTCAGACCTCTTCGGTGTACCGATAGATGGGGCTAGAGTGGTTTTGGATCGAGCGCAAAGAGAGATCCATGTTGTTCGTGAATTGGAGGACTGGTTGGGCATTCTTAAAGGCACTAAGGGATTACCCATGCAGGGAAAATCAAAAGTAGCTGAAGTTAATGAGTTGTATCCCTTGTTTAGAGTGTGGGTGTTTCCCAAATCCCTGTCTCAAGTAAAGACTTTTGGGGTGGAACCTGTGCGTATCATGCACACGATTTTGGAGACTAGGGTACGTTATAATTAGGCCGAGTTTTTACTTACAGGTTTCCATGGGGAGATAGTGAGGTTGCATTCGAACATTGAGGAACAATCCCATTTCACCTTTGCATTCTTTGCCAATTATTTGCACCGACTGGCCGAATTTTTAGTTCTTCGTGCGGATAACAAGTACGTGTTAAGGGATCGTAACCAACTATCTCACCCGTGGATTCACCACTTATTTGAGGTGACCCAATCTCAAGATGCTCCAGAGGGGATCGACAAGTTGATTTCTGTGACAATAGAGGGATCATCTGGTGCTTCTATTCATACATGTGATAGCATAGGGTTGGAACCAGATAGTGTGCCCTATATTGCTAGGAGAGCTGATCAAGTGATTAAGGAAACAATCAGGAAGGCAAAATCCAAAGTTCAAAAACACGAACGCTCTAGAGAGGTTGCTCCAACTGTAGATGAGCCAAGGGTGAAACGTATACGATTTAAAATTCCTGCATGAGGTAAGTAAGCCTGATTCACTGATTTGTGCTTATTTTATTCATCATTAGTATTATTCTTATTCAATTTTACATTTTTGGCCATTTATACGAAACTAATGTTGAACCTATGAGTTTTCCTAGAGCTGATTTAGGAAATAAGGAGAGAGGAATTAGCCACAATCGTCAAGGAGGAAGAGGTCCAAACGAACTCAAATGAGGAGGAAGAAATTGGCAAAGATGAGATGGAAGTCCCTGTACACCAAAGGGAAGTGACCAAAGAGCGGGAGGAAGACCCCATGGGAAAGGAACACATTGTTGATCCGGATGGGCTCGATGAGATGTTTGATGGTTTCCTCAAAGGAAGGTTGGAGCTTGGCGATCCTCTGAATCAGGAAGAAGAGAGAGATCTTGGTATATTTTCCTTATTATTTTTACTTGCCTTTTGAATTGTGCTTTCCATTATTCTAAATTTTGATTTTATGTTTTTACTGCTACAAGGCGAAAATGTTGAGACCAGGACAGTTCCTAACATCCATTTATAAGTCCCTATGATGAAGGCTCCCATGGAAACAACCACCGAAGCTAACCCATCTCCAACAAAGAAGCCATTTACTTGGATCGAAATGCCAAGTAAAATGGATTTTGTCCTTGGCATCGTTGATGAGGTAGTTGGATGCATCCAGCAAGCTTACCCTGAAATAGGTACAGATGTCTTAAGCGTTTGGCATGCTTCGTTTTTTTTTGTACCCGTTTTTAGTGCTCAATGTCTAATGTATATTTTTCTCATGCAAATAGGGGCTAAACTGAGGTGGGATCCATCTGAGGCTATGTGTATTGATAGTTTTCCTGCACTACCACCAGAGATTGAGCAAGTGCCAAGGCAGATCTATGACGAGGTGGCAGAATATGTTGTGCAGAACACCAAGTCTCTTTGGACCTACAGGCGTTCTATCAAAAAGCTATGGTTGCAAATTCAGGCAAGGGAAAAAGAGATTTCCAAGCTATCAGCAAAACGAGATGACCTCAAATCACACTATGAGTTTGCCTCGGCAAGGTTGACTGGCGATCATTCCTAGCGAACTTCCGAGATTACTTATACTAGGTATTGGAACCTATTAAATCATCAAGTAACTATGACCCGGGAGCTAGCAGAGCGTAAGGCACAAATAGACTTGTTGAATCTCAAGTGCTAGGATTGGAAGGCTTTTGTGTCTAAGGTGCGAAAATGGGGTCAAGATGAAAAGATGCATAAATATCATTATGAAAAGGCATTGAAGGAGCAATCCATAGAGAAGCATCAACTGGAAATGTTTGTAGAGGATTTAGGCCTATGATCTTCATTTGATGCTTTTGCTAGATACACTGTGGTAGAGATGGAGTCCCCCAAGAGGGTTATTACTACAGCTTCTGGGGAGGTTTCTGTGGGCAAGTTTCCTCTCAAATGTTCCACTTGGTTTGTGGTAGATAAAGGGAAGGCCTTAGCCGATGTTGATCTAGGTCTTGATGGAACTGACTGGGCAAGTGTCTCTGAAGAGGAAATCCTTCGTCGGCTGGAGTTTGGTCTACGAGGATCTTCTTCGGTAAGTCGTTTAAATTTGTCAACTTTGTTTATTAGTCTTTAGCAGGGAATGTCATCTCTTTTTTGTTAATTATTTTCTTTCTTCTTTTTTCCTTTATAGAGTCACGGCGATGACGGTGGCTAGGAAGGTGGCCCCAGTGGAGTGGGGCAAGATGATGCGGAGGAGCCTGAAGATCAAGCTCCTCCTAGATTTGATGCCTAGTTCTGATCTGATGTTTTTTTTTTTTGTTAAAGTGATCATGTATACAATCTATGTATTGTGTGGGGACATTGTGCTAAGTTGTAATTGACTTTAATACATTTATACAATTTTTTTTCGGTTGAGTTTTCTGTTATTAATTTTTTTTGTTTGAATTTTGAGTTTGTTTGAGCACTGATAAGCGTAGATTTGAGATGAAAATATTTTTTTTCTTTTGGTTGTTTAAATGTAACCAAAATGCAATAGTGTAAAATGTTTTTGTTCATTTTGTTGTTTAAGTGTAATGCACGAAGTAGGAATGCAAGCAGGAATGTAATTGTAATTGAAGCATAATCATATAAAAGGGGGATGCAAAGGAAAACTGTAACTGATAACGCAACAATGTAAGCATAAATTCGAATAGTGAACTTGAATTAAGAGAAAACAAATGTAAGAAAATGCTCTAGTTTAAGGCCATTTCGGGCCATGTGCATAAGTGTGTCAGTTTAAAGTCATGACGGACTGTAGTCTTGATGTTCTAGTTTAAGGCCATTTTGGGCCCCATGCACTAGTTTAAGGCCATTTTGGGCCATGCGTAAATGAGGGAAGTTTCAAGTGATACTGGTGGGTTTCTTGACAAACCGGCCATGGCTAGTTTTATGTCGTTGCAGACATGTGGTAGTTTAACGTCATTTCAGATGATGAATGTAGCTTAGTGGTTTAGTAATTTTTTGAGTTTTCTTAATTTAACATTAGTAGTGGCATTAATAGGTATGATCCTGTACTCAGCGTCCCCTTCGTTGATCACGTTGAATGGTAATTCAACCCAAGGGACATCCAATGGAACAGGCTCTATGTTGGCGTCTTCTAGTATTTCCGTATGTTCAGTAGTTTTGATGTTTGTTGTAGTTTCTAGGTTGAGCGATATACGTACAGTTTCAGGTTTGGGTGTTTCTATGTTAGGTGAAGTTTCTTTTACGTCTGATGGATCATTGTCTATTGATCGCATGTAACTTTGTTTTTGCTTTGTGTCATCCTATTTAGGTTCTTCAAACTTAACCTCCGAGCCTTAGTTTGTATCTGTATGTGACGAGATGGTAGGTGTAGTAGCCTCCCCGTGTATAACGATTTCACCACCTTCATAAGGCAAGTGGATCTCTTGGTGTATGGGGGAAGAGACTACTTTGAGTTGGGCCAAACAGGATCTTCCTAATATTAAATTGAACCCTAGCATTTCTTCGATGACAACAAAGTTAGCAAATTTGGGGAATCAATCCCCTGCTATAAAGTCCAAAGTTATGGTGCCTTTTACTACTATGTGTGATCCACTAAAAAATTTTAAACATGTGGTGAAGGTCGATCTAATTAGTTCCGTAAGCCCTAATTGTTTGATAATGGGTTAGGGTACTACATTTGTGGCGGCTCCGTCATCTACATGCACTCGATGTATTTTGAATTGGTTTACTTATATCATTATGAACATAGGTCTGGTTGTTACTTCTCCTATTTTCTCATCAATTTTGATATTGTTAGTGTGGAAGCCTAGTGATTTAGAAGTTGATCCTTGAAGCGAATACATTACCGCATGAATTGACGATTCATTTGGAGGTAAGTCTTCACTTACCGGGATCGATGTCAACATGTGTACTAGGGCTTCGCGATGAGTTTGAGAAGTTAACATCAGGTCATATAGGCTTAATGAAGTATTTTTTTGTTTAAGTTCCTATGTGACCTGTGTTAGGTTTGTTTCTAAATCTTTACCGTTAGGTGCATGTTTGTTAGTGGTTACTTGGTCTATCAGGCCCAACAGTTTTATCTCATGTGTAGCTGGTTTGACATTTTCTTCCATAACCGTTGATTTTGATGCATCATGTATTCTTGATGATTCTCCCTTATAGGTCATGTTTGATTCATTATTAGGTGATGTCATGGGTACTGCACTTAATGGAGTAGGCTTGGGGTGTCCTAAGGCAAGTTGTTGATGTTCTTTCTCCAATCGTTCACGTGTGAGCCTGTCTGCCAAGCAGTCTCACGTGTGGCATGGGGGAAGATTTGGTTTCTAAACATTAGGTTGCTTTGAAACCTGTATGACGTATGGAGTAGGACGGGGTTGCGATAGGGTGGTTGAAGGTGGTTGAGTATCAGGTGGTTGAGTGTCAGGCTGCCTAGGCACCCTGATAACGTATGGGGTCGATTGATTTTGTGTTTGTGAAATGGAAGGTTGGTGGTTATCAGGATGTTTGGGTATCTTGACAACATATAGGGTTGGTCTTGTTGGGGGTTGTACCTTCATAGTTGCAATTGCGGGTGGCACCCGGACTACATAGGGAGCGGGCCAGGTCAGAGGTTGCGTGTTTGACGTTGTAGCAGTAGGAGGTACACACACCACGTATGGTTTGTCTTGTGGTGGTATGGTAGAGGTTGCCACTGCAGGGGGTATCCGGATGACATAGGGTCTTTGCGGGGTAGGCAGGTTATATGGAGGATATGATGCTTGAGATGTGGGTGTTTGTGCAGTAGGAGGAATACAAACTACGAAGGGTCTCCTAGGTGTTTTCTATTCATTATCTAAATAAAGGGTGTTAATCCAAGGTGCTTCTTGTTCATTGTCTAAGTAGATAGTGTTAATTACATATGGTGCTTCCTTAGTATTTAGCGGGTCCTTATATATGCCCATGGATTGGTTTTGCGGTTGAACTGGGTTGGACTCATCAAAAGTTATTTCACCCCTATCTATCATTCGTTGAATGTCTTGTTTTAGGGAAAAAAAATCGGTACCATGCCCATTACGTTGATGGTACTCACAAAACCTATCGAGTCTAAAGCCTTTTGGGACAGGAGGCTCATTAGGTGTGGGCAAGCCTAGATTCTTGATCAATTCACAGAATTGATCATGTCTTTGAATAGTTGCAGGAGACATTTGATTTTGTTTCATCATTCCATCCTTCAAAAGTTGGTCAAATAGTTGATAAGGCTTCACAAGTAGTGGTGTGTATTGAGAGGGATCTTTCCTCTCAAATTTTTGGGCATGACCTGTTGTAGCAGTTTGCGATGTAGAAGGTTCGGGTGGAGTAGCAGGAGCTGGTCTAGTATAGTTAGTAGGGGCAGTGGACAGTTTATCTTGTTGTCTCGTACTCATTTTTTGTGCTTATGCTACTGCTGCTATAGTTGCCTTAGCCTTTTCTTTGTCCTTCTTATTATGTTGGTTTTTAAAGGCTGAATAAGCTGGATCATGACTATTTTGTGCAGCTTCTTCAATATTCTTTATTTGTACAAATGCTTGGCTAAGAGTGTGTGTGTTAAGATAGTACAATTTTGACTTCACAAAATCATTAACGAGCCCCTTTAGAATAGTGAGGAGATAAGTCTCCAGGATTGGCTCATGAAGCTCATTGAGGGAAGCACTCCACCGTTGAATAAATTTTTGAACAAGGCACTGATTTGGAAGGTTCAAAATCAGATTTAATGTTGACGCAATGTGAATCTGAGGAAACCCGATGGTAGATCAGAAGCACAGGGGACGGGTGTATGAGATCAAAGTAGATTTAAACAATTTCAGGTCCTCCTTCTAGCGCCATTTTCTGTACTGTCTGAAATCATCCGTGCAAGGCTGGAATGGGACGAGCACTACGTGATTTATAGACGAGTACAGAAGATCCTACCTTCACTTGAGGAGGAGCTAGAATTGACGAAGGTAGAGTACCTTGGGTGGTCCGCACGCAGATCAGACAAGGATTTCCCCAACATATACCAATGTGAAATACGCTGGGTTATGCGTAAACAGCATGATAAATGTTGACCAGAACATGAACGTGCAAAGAAACAAATGTAGAGATAAATAAAAATGGACAAAAATTGTAACAAACCTTGACCAAAAATGAAACAACTTTATTGCAAAATGAGATTACAATGCACTGGTCTGAACGCAGTTGTGAATCTGACACAAGGTGGACGAAGAGCCCCGGTGGATCCAGAGGGATGATGGTTAGCTGGTTTCAACTGCAAGCACAGTGTGAAGGCTGTATACTTAGCATACAGGGTAGAAGTCTAGCATATGGGGTTCCTACCCTAATTTCCTAAGTGCCTCCAGGTTTTGTCTCCTATTCTCCCAAAATTACCAATCCCGATCTAGTCAAAAATTGGGGTTTTTATGAGGTTTTGGGCATTGGATTCGGATCTGGAAGTGTATGAGTGGGTGTGGGTGAGAGAATTTTGGGTCAGGTAACATGTGGCTACATTGTCTGAGTGCAAAGAAAATTACAATTGTACAGCGTGCTGCATGCCAGCGTGTACATGTTGGGCGTGTGAACTCAGTGTACAGACTTGCCCAACGCAAGAGAATTGAAATTTACAAACGAATATACTTTTATAATAGAAAATCTTGAATTTTTCCCTTGGATCATGAGAATGCTTCCTGTCAAATTTGGGCTCATCTGGGCTCGATCTAACATGATTTTGGAAGGCTCCGACTGGTGTACGCTGGGCTGCACGCTGGGCGTACATGCTGGGCTTGCAAGATGTACATGCTCAGCATGTGAGCTTTAAAATGCATGATTTCAAGGTCAAAACCTGACTTTCCTGAGCCCATGATGATGCCTAACAATGGCCTTGTCTCTGAGAGTTGATGCCTTGTGAAAATCCTGCTTTGAAGTGCCTATTTTGGTTCACCTTTGAAGTCATACGTTGGGCGTGCACGCTAGGCGTACACGTTGGGCATACAAGATGCATACTTAGTGAAAACCAAGTCTTTTAAGCTTAATATTTGCTAGGTTTGATGTTAGATGTCACCGTAGTCTTCTGTGGATCTCAGGGGACCTTTTCCTGTTCAGTTCGACTCCGTTTGATGTTGTTTTTGAGGTTCGCAAGCTTCGATCATGCTGGGAAGCATCATGACTTAGTTTGATTCTTGTTGGAGAAGTGCTAAGCTCAGAATTTTATGGTGTTTCAATACCAAGAACTTGGCTAGTAGAATGAATGATTACCAAGAGCTATAAAATGCAATCAAGGTGTTTAACATCGATCACAAACAATTTTCTACCTAGCTCATCAATGCTAAGGAGCTATTCCCAACAATTCCCTATCCTTGGAATGTGCCCATTCTGATCCATATTGGTGAAGTTGCATGGACCATGCATAATCCTAGGATTAAGGAGGAGAAAATGAAAGCATTTCTAGATGCTTTCCACCTCCTACCAAAAGTTGCAATAGTAGCTAGACAGCCACAATAGCCTCAACTCCTACATGTGCCTAAAGTTAAAGAAGGTCTATCGAAGCCTCAGGTACCTCCATTGACTTGGATAGTATGATCATTTCAAATAGTCTTCACAACATTATAGGATGTTCTATCTAATTTTTTAATTGGTGTTCCATTTTTTGTGTCATGAACATCACAATTTTTAATTTTGTTGATCCATACACCCAAACAATTAGTTTTGTCATGTAATATTATTAAGTCATGTGCTAGTCAATAATCCCATACCTTCCAAATTTTTTAAAGAAATTGAGGATAATTTTTTATTTATTCATGGTGGTATGATGAGTTGTGGATTGGCCACATTGATGAGGCCTTGTTGACTAGGCCCCATCGACTAGACCCTATTGACACATCATTTGATGCGTTGATGTGGCCTAGTTGATGTAAAGTTTATTCTTGCCTATAAATACATGCCAACCCATAGTGTTTATAGAAATTTAGTCATAGTTTTAGTGACACTTATATTTTTTCTATTCAAAAGTTCAGATATTTTCCTGAGTGTCCATAGCAGGAGTCATTGAGTATATAGATCTTTATTCAAGCACTATTGTACCTGAGCATGACAGTGTGTGCCATAATAAAGATGAGATTCTTGATCAACCTTGCAGTATTTTGGATAGCTTAAATATTTTATTCATGCATTTAACATTTTTAATTATTTATTTAACATTCCTTAGTAATTAAGCTTATTTAAGTAATTAGACAAATTAAGTTAAATAATGATTAAGTAAACACATAAGTATGACCTATTTGAGCATTCTTATGACATTTGGTAATCTCAAAAATCCTTAGTAACCCAACAACATTATATGTGTTCAAGATGTGTATGGTAAGTGGGATCAAATACATATGTTAGGACTAGTTACACAATATTTAGTCAACTAAACTAAAGTAGACATTAAGTTACTTTATTCCTTGACTTATTTGTTTCAAGCACCAAAACCATAAAATATAAAATTAATCATGTGCCTCAATTATACTTAAACCATACCCTTAATCTTCACAAGTGTAGTTGGGAAGATAACAAATATCCTCAACATAAAGTTTACTTCTTAGAGAACTAGTGCATTGAAAACTATAAAGTCCATAGAATTCAACTGGAATGCACAGGAACACTTTATGATTCGTATAGTTGGGTGTAGGGGTACCTTGTTGCTTATCAACTATGGAAGGTTCACAAGGAATTTTCCACTCAAATCAACACATGCATGAGTAGAGAAAGTGGTCACCTTGTTGGTTCTCACCACTGGATTAAGGTGTTAGGCTGCTATCTTGAAATATACATGCTCCACTAGGGTGAGTGCACCATACTCCTTACGGTCCACTCCAGAACACCACTAGGTTCACTCATTTTTTACCTCTAGGTCTACTTGAGTAAAGATTTTTGCAAAATTTATTTCAATATTAGGCAATGCAAGGGCCTATGAAATGGACTCCACTAAGTAGGACACCAGAATGTCCATGATCTTCACAATGGCTCCTACTTGCCTATCGTTCCAGAAGAGATATGTCTCTCCCATGTACCATTCCCCATTGGAAGTGATGATTGGCCACATGGAAGAGTTCTTCAACTACATCTTGACTTATCTTGGAGCATGTTCTAAGAATGGTCCAAAGTTCAATCTAGGAGAACTGAAGATTGGATGTCATGAGGCTTGATTTGATCAAGGTAGGCTTGAGTCAATGTGACCTCAAGCCTTGGCACTAGTCCTGGTTCCTTATCTTAATGGGATTGTTTAGTTACAGTTACTTATTTAACAATCTATTAGATAGATCCCACTTTATGATCCTCTTGAAGAGGTCTTATCACATGAGTTTCTGTTACCTATTCTTAGGCTTATTCTTGTTGATCTCTTCTAGCTCTAGGTCATTTGTCCCTTACTTGGGATGGTCCTCCTTCCTCCCATTTATAATCACAACATGACCCCAAGGATTAGCACTTAATGTGTAACTTTAAAAAATTTGGAACACCTTATCTCTTAGGATAGTCACACATGGCTAAGTTTTGATCATGACCAGTTTGATTATTTTAATATTATTTTATTATTACTTAATTAAATAGGTTACTAGAGTGTGTTGGAAGGGTTTAACTTTCATTACATAGTATTTTAATATTATTAATTCATTAAACTCATGGGGAAGTTAGAAAATTTTTGAAAATTTTGGTCATTGAAAACCTAAGTTTTGTGGCCCCCATGACATCAAGCATACCTTCAAAAGTTGCAAAACTTAAGAGCAAAGTAAATTAGACAAAGGTTTGAAAGTTACCAGCTCTAGAAGGTTGTGAGCTTTGAAAAATTGCAAAGTCTTCACTTATGTTTGAAGCAAATGGAAAAAAATATCTAAGTGATGGATGCTATATATAGAATTTTTCCCATGTGTTAACTGGGCCTCGTCAACGAGGCCTATTCAAAAAAACTATTGACCATAGTTGACCAAGTTAAAATTTCAAAAATACAAGGATTTTTTAAGCAAAATTGAAATCAAATGAAAGCCTAAAAATCCAAGAACACAATGAGATGAAGGAAAAGGACTGGATATTTCACAAAAGATGGAGAATGATTGGAGAAATTCGTTAAGGAGCACATAGTTAGATGCAACCTATGTGGAATGCAAAAGATTTGATTGCTAAAATGCCTAAGGATAAGGGACCTAAATACTACCACTAAGAGACATGCAAGTAGATCCTCCCCATAGCAGGCTTATGCCCTTTTTTCCTTTGCATAAGCTCAACTAAAGAATTCATGGTCCCACAATTGATTAATGGTTATGAAAAATTAAGGACCAAATTTGGAAGAATTCATTTAAGAATTTTAATACATCAAACTAAGACATTAAGCAAAACATGAAAATCAATAGTGAGATGAGTTATGGAAAGCATTGATGGATGAGAGAGGAAGTGAAATGGGTTCTAATTGTGATCACATGAAGTTCCTTGTGGATTTTATGGTTAAATGACCTAATAAAGTTCATCC
The DNA here is from genome assembly GCA_015680685.1 of Gnetum montanum. Taxonomy (NCBI): domain Eukaryota; kingdom Viridiplantae; phylum Streptophyta; class Gnetopsida; order Gnetales; family Gnetaceae; genus Gnetum; species Gnetum montanum. The sequence goes on from MNCI01033476.1 coordinate 210,283, forward strand.
TTAGTCTAGATCAAAACCAACCACTTTCATTGACTTTGCATCGCTACTCTAAGACTAGATCACCCCCATGAAACATAAGAATGGTCCCATAGATCAAACACTATTCCTTATTAGAGAAGAAAATAGAAGTAGGATGTGAGGAAGGGCTTTTGTTAGAGGGGACTTTCAGGCATGGGTAATATATCTTTCTAGTTCCATAACCAGTGCATGTAACCCATTATTTTATCTAAGGGATGTGCTTTAAATTTCCACCATGTTTTTCTAGGTTTTTTGGATAGTAATCACACCATGAAAAGACTTATTCAGCTTCCTGTTATTGGAGGACACAAAACAATAAGACATCCATGAAAAACACTTTTGCACCCAAGTGAGTAGAGAGGCAAAAAAAGTACTAAACCCCCTTAAAGTACACCTTTTTCAAACCTTTAAATCTTTTCCAAGTTTGAAACAAGTATGTTAAAGTTTCATTAATGGAAAAGGAACGTCGTATTTCAAAAATAAGGAAAACCATAGAGTTTTTGAATGGGTGGATGATGTGGAATTACTATCTATTCCATGGAAAAGAAACTGTGTTGGTCATTAGTTATCAAAATTCAAAAATTGAAACCAAAGATTAGCAATAAAAAACATTAGGTACCAACCATCATTGGCAAACAGCTATAGCATCACTGTGTCCTATTGGAAATAAAGAAAATTTTATTAGAACACAAGGAAAATTCATACCAAAATAAAGAAAAATATATAATAAATTATAAAATATTCAAGATAAATAAAGCATACTATCGATGTTATAAAACAAAAATATGGAAAAATAATAGTGTAAAAAAAAGGGGTATAAAAACAAAAAAATTGTAAAATAAAAAAGTAGAAAAACTAAAGAGCCATTTTAATGATTAGCATACATGACCATCTCCCCCATGACTAAGTTGGAAGGAGGAGATTTTAAAAATTAAGTGAGGCTATCCATCTAAGGAGGCATTGATTTCACTAGCTTTATTGGTCTCATGGAAAGGTTTAACTTGTTGCATGTTGACCAATTGTTTCTTATTTGGGCTCTCAGGTTTGTAGATCAACATGGTCTTAGAAGAAAAGGTTCCATAAATGATATAAGGTCTTCCCACAATGTTTGGAACTTAGTCTATTGAGGTATGTATGTGGGCTTCCACTAGAGGACCTTATCTCTAGGTTTAAATTTAAATTTTTTTATTTTAAGTTTATGGAATTTTTGTTGAATGCCTTATTTACTTCATTCAAGGACAGGGCTACCAATCAATTTTCATCTAAAACATTGAGGTTGATCAATCTCTCTTTCTATGCTAGGCTAAGGTCAAGATCTAGATCACATGCTATTAAAAGTGTACAAAGCTTGGATTGAATTGGAAGAGTTAATAATTTTTCATACACCAACTCATAGGAAAAGTAGCCTATAGAAAGTTTCCATGTGAAGTGGTAGGCCCAAAGGGAATCATTCAGTTTTGTGCTCTTGTCTCTTCTATATTTGCTAATTATTCAAGTTAAGATCTTAGTGATCTTCCTATTGGTAACCTCTACTTGACCATTGACTTGGGGGTGGTAGGGTGTTGTTAGTTTATGTTCAACCCCCAAGCATTACATGAGTTTACAAAAAGTAACACCTCTAAAATGAGTACCATTGTTAGAAATTAGTGCACATGGCACTCCAAACCTATTTACAACATTCTATTATACAAGCCACATAACAGTGGAAGATGTACAGTTGATAATGGCTACTACTTTTACCCATTTGATATAGTAGTCAATAGTGATTGTTATATACACCTTTTTATTTGACATGGGCATGATGGAACCCATGAAGTCTATGCCTCAGATGTTGAAGGGTTCTAGTGGTTAGCTCTATTACTAAGGTTCCTCCATTTAAGTAGGCATCCCACTAGCTCATTGATAGCATTCATAAGAGAGGATGCACTGGTGAGCATCCCTAAATATTTTTGGCCAATAATACCCTATCATCAAGATCTTAATGGTTGTGCATCTCCTTGCATAGTGGCACTCACAAGGACCCTCATGAGCATCTAAGAGAACACATAGTTGAGCAACATCAAGAACATACCAACGAACTAGGCCATTAACATATAGCTTGTAAAGATGTCTGTTAATCTCTATGAAGCATTTAGCCTAATGAAGAAACTATTATTTTTTTCTAAAAGTCCAAGTCTCGTGGCATCTCTTGAGTGAGAAGATAAGTGAGGATGCCATTGTACCATTTTAATTCAATGGGAACTTGTTCATTTATTGCATAGACAAAGAGGAGTTCATTAGGAAATTGATTAGAATGCAAACTTTCCTCCTCCTTGTTGTCCTATTGTAACTAATACAAGTGATCAACAACCACATTCTTGATGTCCTTTCAATCTACCATCATAAAATCAAACTCCTATAAGATCACCTACCACTATATGATACAAGGGCTCATTATTAGCTTGTTCATGAGGAAGTGAATGGCACTGTGGTCCATGTGCACAAAAACCTTGTACCCAAGCACATAGTACTTGAATTTCCCCAAGGCATAAACCACTACCATTAACTCTTTTTATGTTGTGGTGTAATTGAGCTATGCACCTACAATGCTTCTACTTGCACAATGGATGTAGTAAGGATGCTTTTGATCATTCAACTATGTAAGCATGACTTCCATGGAATATTTTAATGCATCTAGACCAATTTTATGCTCATAGAATTGGAGTTTCTACAAGCTTCTCCTTAAGCTATTAAAATTCCTTTTTGAATTCCTTGGTCCATATGAATGAAGAATCTTTGTTTGTGAGCTCGACCACTAGTTCAGCAATGTTAGAGAAGCTCTCTATGAATCACTGGTAGTAGCTAGTGTGGCCAAGGAATGACCAGACATCTTTAATGATTTTTGGTTGATGATTTATTCCTTGGATGATCCTAATCTTTTCAAGGTCCACTTCGCTCCTTACTTAAGAAATTATATGCCTAAGCACAATGCCCTCCTAAACCATCAGATGGCTTTTCTACTAATCAAGCTAAAGATTTACCTCCATGCATCTTTTAAGCACTTGCTCAAGGTAGTCTAGGGCTTGCTCAAATGTAGCATCATAGGTGGATAAGTCATCCATGAAAACTTCCATCCTGTTACCAATCTACTACTAAAAAATTCTCAAGACCAAAAATTATAAGGTTGCAAGGATATTACATAGACCAAATGGCATCTTACATTATGCAAAAGTTTTCCAAGGACTTGTGAATGTTATTTAAGCCTAATCTTGGGCACAATTTGAATTTGGTTATAGCCATTATAGGCATCTAGAAAGCTATAATAGTAATGCCTAGAAATAGTGTCCAATAGTTCATTCACAAATGGCAATGGGAAATGATCTTTAAACATCATCATGTTCAATAGCTTAAAATAAATACAAATCCACCACTTGCCATCTTTTTTTGGCACAATGATAAGTGGACTAACCCACTCACTATTAGCAATTGGATAGATGAACCCTACCTTTAATTTGGGGTTCAACTGTCACTATGGCTATCTCTTTGGCTTCATGGCTAGAATGGTATAGATGTAATGCTAGCATATCTTAGGATCAATCCTTATGAGTTCATGATATGACTAAGCAAAGGCTATTGGCCATTCATTAACCACCTTCAACAGCATTCATTTTTGCTTAGGAGCAATGTTAACATTGATTATGACTAGCTTACCATTTTTCAAAAATGCATATTCCATGCCACTATGTAGAATTTTCAACTTTAAGGGATCCTATTTAAAACTATCAATATTTTCAACTCTTCCTAATTGGTATCATTAGGTTCATTATTGGAGAGTTGGTAATGAAATTTCTTTAGTTCATCCATGCCTTGAACATAGGCACAAGTTAGGCTTTCACTAGGTTCCATGCAAAGCATGCTACTTTCAAAATCAATAGTCAGCCATTGGGTTTCCTCTTATTTTGTGACTACTATGTATAGGCACTTTTGGATTTCAATTTCATCTACACACTATTTTCATGCTTTGATTGATGTACTTTTGATAGACCATAGTTTCTACACATAGTTGCACCCAATATTGCTATATGTATGCATTGAACTATATTCTTTTCAATCTTTTTGAATGTATTTTCCTTGAAAATTTCTAAGAAAAGAACTTTGATGCCTATTCAGACATCAACAGTGTTGAACCAAGCCCTTTCCATAATGATTAGAATTTCCCCCTTTCAATTTTTGACCTTGATAACCAAGAAATTAGTAGGATACAACCACCCACAAAAAATGGTCATAATGTCCTCTACTAATTCCAAGGAAATAGTGATGGATTGATCTACCAATTCTAAATAGATGTTTCTCTTCTTGAGAGGAGGTAGGTTCTACGGTTGGTGCATTTATTGGGAAATCAAGTTGATACTAGAACCTGAATCGAGAAGATCCTTGCATGGCTCATTTCCAATGATCTACAAGTAGATGAGGGGACTACCAAGATTATCCCTTCTCCTTGGAATTTTTCCAGCCTTGATCCAATTAGATAAATCATGGGTTAGCATGACTATGTAGATCTTTGGAGGTGTTTTGTTTGAAGGGCTCTAAAAAGAAATGGATTTAGGGGATGAAGGAGACACAAAGTGACCTACCGCATGAGTCGGAGAGGGCTTTGTGGGGCTATTGATTTGAAAGAATGGTCTTTTATGGGATCTAGTTTTCAAACCACTTAGTTAAGGAACCAATTGTAACTTAACAACCATGGTAGTATTACATTATTGTAGCTATGTGAAAATTTTGCCTTGCATGAATGGGGCAGGCAATAATGGGGTTAAGGGTGGAGAGACATGTGTTGAAGGATGAGGAGGATGATAAGGATATGGGGATTTCTCTCTAGGAGATGGAAAATGAGTTTTTTAGTACTATAGAGGGTAGTATTAATGCTAGAATGAAGCGTGACTAAAACAGTCACATGGAGACATGGGTTGTTGAACATAGTACCCATATGGATTAGGTTGTCTATAACAATATTACTATCTTGGTGGTGGCATCCACCATGACTGTGGGTGCTACCATTGATGGTACTATTCATACAGTTATGATAGAGCTTCACTTGGATAATAATCTTGTTGTTGTTAGTGGATCTAACTTCGATTGCTTCAAGGATAAGATAACCTTCTTGGTGCTTGCCTTTGTGTCAGTCTAGGATTTAGAGCATACAACCTAGATTCCTATAAGTGTGAAATAATAGGACAACATCCCTTAAAATGTTCATATTGGTAGATTTCATGCCCACCATAATCATTTGATTCTAACTCCACAACCTCTTCAACTATAGCAACTTTTTCCTTATCCCTTTGGTAGGCAAGTTTAGCTTCCTTTCTTCTCCTATGGTCATGATCACTACCTTGCTCTTTAGATTCTTCTATAATTTTTAGAGTAGTTTGAAATTTTTCATCTAAAGATTTCCACATTTTTTGCAATTTTAGCTGAAATTTTAGACATATATTTTTGAATTGGCATGGTTTTTTGCTACACCACTTCATCAAGTGGTGCCTCCCCCTAACTATCACAAAATTGAACCTTCCTTTTTTTCATGGAAGGATTTTGATTATACTCCTTAGCACTTTCCATTTTATTAACTCACATTCTTCTTTTGCAACCTACTCAATCAACCTTTGAATCTAATGAAATCTTAGTTTTAATAGTCTCCATTGGGCATAGACCCCAAGAGTTCTTGTTTCTGATCGAATCCCATCTATGATATGGTAAATCTACTCTTGTTGAGAATAACCATAGATAGGACAACTATGAAAAAGGGAATAATACCTGCCTATGGTTGTGTCCAAGGATTCATGTGTTTGTTTCCACTAGCCTTGGATTTTCTTTCTCCAATTTGACACTCTAAAGTACATTTGATATTTTTCATTAAACAACTCAAGCATTGTCATGAGGAAGATTCTACCAACTTCTGAGGAAGATTCTAGCTCCAAGGAGAGGTACCAACTTCTTTTATGAGTGTCATGGGGAATAGCTTAAGTTTCTACCAGTTATTTTCAATAATATATAAGGTACAACCATTGTGAAAGACTTTGAGATAGGTCTATTAATCTAAGTTATATTCTGCCTCAAATATGGGGATATTTTTCATATCCAACCTCTTGATTCTGTTGTCTTTCACATGCCTAGTTGGAATTATAACTACCTTTGCAATGCTTAACATGCTTCAAATTACCAGCAAAGGTTCTTTATCATCATGATTTTAATGATGCCTATGATGTACTCTGCTACCCCTTCATTCATGGGGGTCTTTATGATCATTATTATCCTTCCATCCACTTTCATCACAATTTCATCCTCTATGGTGTCAATCATATTCAAAGGAGGAAGAAGAAGATGTAGATGAAGAGGACAAAGAGTAAGGAGGACTTCCACCTCCACTATATCTGCCACCTCCTCTCCATTAGTCATGGCCATTTTCATTAGTTTTACCATCTTCACAACACTTTCCCAATCCCCTTCCTTAACTCCTAATTTTTATCTGAACTAGGATTATTGCTAGTGAACTCTAAGTGTTGGTCCAAGTCCCCTTCACCAGAGTCAAGTGGTGGAGAATCTTCATGTGGAGAACCCCCAAAGGAAGGATCTTATTGTCATTTTGATTCAATAAGAATAAGGGATTAGTGAACCATTTCCCATTCATAGCTTCATGGCACTTCTTCTAGTGTTGATTTCTTTTAAGTTATGTTTCAATGAACTTGTAGTCCTGATAGTCATGGTCTTTCACAACATATTCATCATGAATATCTTAGATGCCCAACCTCTTAATATTTTGAAGTAGCATCCTAGGAATAGATTAGTTGAGAGGAAACACAATGTTGCCCTCCATATCTCTGCATCACAATTGTTCATCCTAATGTAGGATGAAGGTGAAATCGAGTCCAAACTCATCTAGATGAGTGTACATCGCTTTGAATTAAAAGAAGATATTTTGGATTTATCATGCCTATGGGAAGAAGATATTTTTGATTAAAGAAAAATTTTAGTATACATTAATTATAATTATTACTATTATTTTTTGAATGATTGTGACACTAGGATTTATTCCAATGATCTCAAATAATATTGACTAAGTTCTAGATAGTGCACATATCAAACTACAAGTTCCCAGCAATGGTGCCAATGATGAGCGATTAGTAGACCCTACACCCAACCATAAAAATTACTAATCATTCACGCATGATCTAGTCAAATCCCATAGACTTATAACCTTCTAAATACACTAGTCTCTTGGAAGAAAAACTAACCAGTGCAATTATTGTCTTCCCAATTACACTTGAGAAATGCAAAGGTGTGGTTAAGTGCAACTAAGGCATATGATTTTTTTCATGTTTATGTTTTATGTTCCAAGTCACCTAAGAATATAAAATAGAAAATTAAATATATTTAATTACTAATTTAATCTAACTATTTAATATTTAACTAATCCTAACATAAGAATCCATTCCCACTAACTGTACACATCCTAGGCATATTTAATGCTACTAGATTACAAAATTTTAAGCATTACTAGGATTACTAAGCACCAAGCATATGCTCAAAGTGGTTGTACTTCTATGCTTACTTAATTTCTATTTAATCTAGATTAATTTAGCTTAATTAACTACTTAATTAATTAAAACATTAAAGGAAATTTCTTAAAGTATTAAATGCATAAAGGGAATAATTAATCTATTTCAAAGTGCTACAAGGTTTATCAGAAAGCTCTCATTTATTGCTACACACACTACCATGCTCAGGTACAATAGTGCTTGAATAGAGATCTTAACACTCCTAGACTTCTACTATAGGCTAGTGAGCACATCTTTGTAGGAAAAAATAGACACTAAGTTGACGAGGCCATGTTAACACATCAAATTCCACGTTGATGCAACCATGTTAATAGGGTCACATCGATGGGTCCACATGAATAAGGCCTCATCGACATAACCCTTGATGTGACTCATCAAATGATGTCCATGGTCCTTATTTATTAAACTCATTTTTGCTAATAGAATTTGTTAATTTGATGATGGTTTCTAAGGCTCTTGATATCAATATTTTTAATCATTGTCAAGATTTTTTGATTATTCAAAGTGGACTTCCTCTTTTAATCTAGCATCTCTTGAATTTTGAAAGGTTCCTTGTTTTGTTGAATTATTGAATCTTTCATTTATTTTTAAAAAATTCAAAAAATATATTATATCTCATATTAGGCTAATCAATTATTCTAAAGTCCTTGATGCTCCTAATGTTTTTCACAAAATTTGATATATGATTGAATTGAATCTTATTCACTTAAGTGAAAATTTATTCTGCATGCTGGTGTAATTGATTATGCATAGAAGGTTTTTTATTACTATATTCCAAAGTTATGTCACTATTATCATCAAAGAGTCACATGTTTGATTCATGTTAGCAACAAACTACTATAAACACTACTAAGGTTTCTTCTACTGATGTTAGAAATTTTGCTAAGGTTTTTTACATATGTTGCAAATTTGGTGATGATTTTTTCTAATGACATTTCAATAGTTAGCACACCCATTTCTTTTACTATTGTTCAATAAAATATATTTTTAAGGAATGTTTCTTCAATAACTAAGGGGAAACAAATATATGCTTCTAAGGTTCTAAGAAATCCTATTGTTGATTTAAATAATTTCCAAATGACTTTTTATAATGAAAAATATCAAGGAAGTCTATCTATTGGTGATCATATGCCAAATCATCATAATGGTTAGCATGTTCAAGATATTTTCATTACTAATAATCTATGTGCAACTATTGGTTAAGATATGGAGATAATTTCTTGAGACTATTGATTCTAATAACAAGGTGAGGACCTTCTACCCCTCCATCCTATGTTAATATTTTCATGAAATGTTTAGGGTCTTACTAACAGACTTTAGATAAAAGTTGTTGATGCTTTTCTTTGCATGCAATATTTAGTTCATGATTTTATTCTTCTTTAAGAGATTAAGATTTCCAATTTAGATATAGTCATGGTAGGTAATAGTATTCTTCATAATTTATATAGTATTATTTACTAATCATAATATTGGTTAAGATGGCATAGTTCTCATTATCAATCATTTTTTTTTTCTAAAAAACATATTTCTCATGGAAAAGATAATTCTATAGTTTGGATTATTCTTTAAGAAGGTTTAGGTCCTTTTAGTATCTATAATATTTATGCTCCTACTACCTCTATAGATAGAATTCTTTTGTGGAAGTTTCTTCTTCAAAGTCTTTCTAACATTGCTTGGCTTTTTTGTGGTGATTTTAATATGATTGAAAATTCTTATGCTAAAATTAGTGAAGTTTCTTCTCAAGATTACTTTACCTAGTCTAACCTTTGTAAAGATAATAATTATATTTTTCAAATACTTGATTGATTTTATTCTTCCAATTATTCTTCTTGGTTCTTTAACTAAAAGGTTACAATTCACAAAGATGCAACTTTTTTAGACCATTTTCCAATTTCTTTTAATTTAAAATTTGGTATTAAATCTCTAGTTCAATGTTATTAATGATAAGCATCTATGTGTCGCATCAATGAGCCCCTATTTATGTGGCCTCATTGATGAGCCACCATTGATAGAACCCCATTTACGTGGTGTTGCCCTATCGATGGGACCATGTTGATGTAGCATTTGCTACATTAACGGGGCCCTATCAACATAACCCTAGAGCAAAAACTATAAATATGAGCTCCTAGCCATGTTTATGGGAATTAGACTCATGGTAGTAGTAGAGCTCTTGCAATTTATCTATTTGAAAGTTAGAATATTTTTTCAAGTGCCCGCAACAAGAGTCATTGACTGTACAGATCTTCATTTAAGCACTATTATACCTAAACCACACTAGTATGTACGACAATAAAGATGAGCTTCTTGATAAACCTTGCAGCATTCTGAATAGCTTAAATTTTTTATTTATGCATTCATTATTTTTATTAAATATTCAATTAATTAAGCTAAATTAGACTTTAATCAATAAAGTTAAATAGATTAAGTACATAAGTATGATCGCGTTGAGCTAAACATGTATTCACTTGGTAATTCCATTAGCATTATTGCTTAGTGCACCCAGTAGCATAGCACTTGGTAACCTAGCAATGGATACATGGGTTCAATACATGTATGGAATGTGGAACTAGATGCTTATGTTATGACTAGTTAGAGATTAGTTAGTTAGTTAAATTAAATTAGTCATTGAATTACTTCATCTCTCTATTTAAGCACCAAAACCATCAAACACAAAATGATAAAAATCATATGTCTTGATTGCGCTTAAGCATACCATTATGCTTCACAAGTGTAATTAGGAAGACAACTAATGACCTATATGGTAAGCTTCATTTCCTAGGAGACTAGTGTACTAAAAACTAGAGAGTCCACAAAATTTGACTAGATCATGTGTGAGTGCTCTATGATTTGTATGGTTGGATGTAGGAGTACCCTTTACTACTCATCATTGGAACTATTCCCAAGGACTCTATCTATTGAAATTTGCACTATCTAGGTTTATTGGATATTATTAATATCATTGGACAAATCCCCAAGGTCAACATCATTGCAAAATAACATAACTACAAGAGCACACTGATATTTTATTATTTGCAAAATATCTTCTTCTCACAGGTGAAATGACATAAAACCACCAATCCCACAAGAGTGTAAAGTGATATATACTCATCTAGATGAGAATGTATTGAACTTCACCTTCATCCTACATCAGGATGAGAAACTACGATGACATGATATGGAGGGAAACATCGTAATGCCTCCTAATCGATCTATGTCCATGATGTTGCCTCAAAATCTTAAGTTATGCATTCATGATCTTTAAGAAGAATCTTGAAACACCACCAAATTTTGGCTACAATGTCTTAACTACAAATTTTCCTAAGTTTCTACACAATGTCACTTTCTACAAATTTTTCTAAGTGCTAAGACTATGCTCTCCACTACCCCAAAGCATAGTCAAGGGTAGTTAGCATGAAGGTGCATTTTTTTTTTGAAAATTTTTTTCTAAGTGTCAAGTCTATGCTCTCCACCAATTAGAAGCATAGTCATGCATAGTCAAATGAAAGCCAATTTTTACAAGTTTTTCTAAGTGTTGTGACTACACTTGATCCTAGTCAAGAGTGTAGTCAGTGTCCTATGGAGAGAATAGTCAGCACATGACTCTTTTTCTACAAAATTTTTTTAAGTCTAGGACTACGCTCTCCACTAGCCCAGAGTGTAGTTGAGTGTAGTCAGCTAGAATGGCCTCCACAGCATAGTAATGGCACACCAACATAGTCAACTCATCCTTAGCAAGCATAGTCAATAGAAGCTTTCTCTCTCTTTCATCCCCTCTCAACCAAAATTGTAACTACGCTTGACCCTACTAACCTCAGTGGAGAGCATAATTGGGTGAGAGCATAGTCCCAACCGTTCCATCTACCACATGGCAGTCCCTCCACATTTCATGCAAACCCTAATTCTATAGATACCTTATGCCCTCAATGTTTTCATGGTTAACATTTTTGGCAAATCAATGTTGGTAAGTTTGAAGTGCATTTGGCATTTTGGAAATCAAGGCATTGGCAAAATTTTGGGTTAGCATTTGGCAAAGTTGTAGATGATTGTAGCTCCACTACAACATCATCATAGCCCATAGTACACTATGGTAGCCAATCCAGCAAGCATAGATAACATGGTGAGTGCCAGTCTTCATGGCCAAACACCCCTAAGATTGTGACTATGCTTAATTCCATTTGGGGTAGTGTTCCATTTCTCTCTCCAATTTTTCACATTTTCTTTGCATTTTCATTATTTTTAACATTTGATCACATTACAACTATGCTTGGGTGGTGGTCCCTACACATTAGCACCTCTATTTTTCATTGAAACTCCTAACTATGCTCAACATCATGGACATTGTCAACACCACTAACATTGTGAATGCCACAAACACAGCTTAAACACTTAGCACCATTTCTCATTAGCATCATGGCTAATCATGCTACATCCTAGTTCCATTTGGTAAAGTCCTTGTTCAATTGACAAGACCATTTAGGGTGCCTTGCCTCTACCTCCAGTAGGCCCTCACGTGGGTGCAAGGTTAGGTTGTATGCTTGTTGATCCCTTGATGTTCCAGTCATTGATGTTTTTAGTCCTTACAGTGTCTGGTGCTAGAAGGATGAGCAAACCACTTTTTTAGACTCTGTTATGGTTATCATGCATGCTCTCTACATCATAGTTGGCTATCAACCTATCAATGTAAATTGGACCTTGTAGTTGATCCCCTAGAGACCCCACATAGCAACGCAAATTGCATTTCTCTCCACTGAGTTTTCTTAAGTCTCCATTCTCTTAGCATACAGAGCATAGTCAATGGAAAGCGTAGTCTCCATTGTTAGCCATTTTTCATAGTCTTCAAACTTAGCCATTTTCTATAGTTTCTAGAGTTAGCTATTTTATTTTTATTTTTATTTTGCAATTAGCAACTTGTAGCTCTTCTTTCACAACTCAATTTGTGGCCATGAATCCATATTATCCTTCAACGTTAGTATCAAATGCACCAAACATCTTCACCATCCAACAAGAGTATGCCATGCTCAATAATAAGTAATATAACTTCATTTGTGCAAAGATCCAAGTAGGATTACCCATGGATCACTTGGACATGGAAGCCAAATGAGGCTTCGAGCTTATCCACCAGGATAGATGAACATATATGTCTTCCTCATCTAACATTATTCTACTCATGAAACCCTACTATTGGGCTCTATCCTAGCTCATGTGAGAAAATGAGTGTGATGTAGGAACTAACTATGAGGAAGTCCTATAGGAGGAAGAAGATGAATTTGAAGCTCACTCTAAATGTTAGAGCTCCTTCCACACTGTCTTCTAACAACCACTTTCTAGTCTAGCCCTTCCTCGGTGAAGTTCACCCATCCTCACCCAAATGACTCCGGCACCCTATGTCCTACCTCTTTCATTAATGCCCTCATCATCAATCTAATCCACGTGTGCATGGATTTCCTTGGTCACCATGCCCTTAGCATGGCCAATGCATCAACTACATCATGTGGCTCCATAACTAGCAATCTGGCCCTAGGTTGTACAACCAACATAACAAATTGCACAGCGAACACAACTAGCTAGTGCATCTCAAAACTTGGATCAAGCATTCCAGTTGATCCAAAGTTTGATGGAGGAGGTAAGGTAACTCAAAGCCACTTCCTCTGAAACCATCAAGGTGGTGGACTTTTACCAAGATGACCTTATAAGTCTTGCAATCCCACCGCTAACTCTACTAACTAGGGTCATGCTACCTCAACTCACCAAGTACAATGGTGAACGAGATCCCAACACACACCTAGTGACATTCATGTCTAAGTGCCTACTACTACAAGCATGGCCACATGTCATCATACATGTTTTTGCTATGTCACTCACTAGCAAAGCCCTAGAATAGTTTCACACATAACCTAAGGGCTCTATCTCCTCTTTTGAGCATCTTATGAACTAGTTTGTAATGCGCTTCAAGTATAAGTTGAAGCCTGAAACTACCTTGGAGCAACTCATGCAAATCAAGTAGGGTCACCTAGAGCCTATACAAAAATTCATCTAATGCTAGAGCACCTCACTGAATGATATTTGAAAGTCCATAGTAGAGATGCACCTTCTGACCATATTCAAGGGTGTAGTTAATGACTTCATTAAGTCAAAGTTGTACTAAATAGCCTCATAGTCTTTGAGCCAAGTGTTTGCCTAAACTAAAAGTATACAAGATGTAGTTGAATCTAGTAAGGACTTGGCCTATGTGGCCTACAAAAATCAACATGCAAGAAAGCAAAATGCAACAGTGGCAATGGTAGCCACACACACTAAAGCAACCAACCAAGGGCTGACGACTAGGTAGCCCAAAGCCCCAGCTCACAAAGCTACCAACTTTGGCACCCAAGAAACCAACCCACCTACATCTACAGTGTCCATAGCCCAAGTAGCTCCAAGGCCCAACTTTGAGCATAAGGATTGCTCAAAGTATACCTTGTTGCCACTAAGATCCTTAGAGCTAATGGATCAACTATTGAAAGTTAGGCAAATCCAACATAAGCAAGTGTTCAAGGATGTCTACAACTAGCACAACAAGTACTACAAGCTGCTAAGGAATCCCACATTAGTAGCACTAAATGAGCCCTTGGTCCCACCGCACTTTAGGCTAGACCAATTCTATTAGCACTAGATGTTTAGTCACAACATGGACTTATGTTAGGCTTTACAAGATGCTCTGCAAAAGATGATAGAAATGGATGAACTAGTGCTTGACACAGCAAACCCAGTTAGGCCCCAAAGCCTATATGGTTATGCCTACATCATAAATATCATCAACATGTGTGGCAAGCTAGAATTGGTGTAGCAGCCTTGCATGATCCAAGTGCCTTCCAATAGTGCAAGGGTCCCCTAGGCCTCCATGAGTTTGAGGCCCTCCTTTGTTGTTCAAGCACCACCTTGGGCACCCACAACATCCTTTGTGGTCAAGGTCCCATAGCATGCCACAACAATAACTACTCAACTACCATTTTTCATTAGGGTGCCACAACATGTTGGCCCCTCACCTACCCAAAGCCTGGTAGTGGACAACACATCGATTCCTTCTCATCCAAGGGCTAATCCTACCGACAACATGGGTTGATCCACTAGGTGGCAACACAAGAGTCCCAACAAGCATCTTGTAGGTGAAATTATTAGGCAACAACAAGACCAAAGATTTCTTGGTCCACCAAAGCCAGTCCCTATCTCTGCAATCCCTATGGCTGAAGTAATAAAAAAGGCCACAACCAACAAACCACAACCAAGCACTACGGCCCCTCCATGAGAGATCGATCTCTTAGGCTACATGAAGGAGGTCAAAGCCAACAAAATGACTGATGGCAAGGACTTCACAAATGCATTAGCCTAGGTTAAACAAGCACTCAAGCAAAAAAAACATAACATTGAGCCTATATGACCTGGTCATGACCTCATCTACTCATCAGGAAGCATTGGCATAAATGTTGGCCTTCATTCCTATTATGGAGGACATCTTTACATATGAGAATGCCATCCATGTAGTGATGTTGCCCCTTGCACCACAATAATCAGGTCCAACATCCCTAGTGTTTCATGATAAGGCAATCAAGATCAACCCTAAGCAAGGAAAGGTTATCACGACATCCATGATTATTATCATACATGTTGGGTAGTGCATGATCCATAGAGTGCACATCAATGATGATGTGGCAACAAACATAATACCATATACTATCGTCGACAAGCTAGGCCTCATAGACCAAATTAGGCCAATGAATACTATGTGCCTAAAATCCTTCAACAGATCATATGTCACTATCAATGGCATGGCAACCATAGCTTTTGTGGTAGGGGAGCAATTCCCCATCAACATTAAATTCACCATCATAAAGGAAATGCCAAGCTCTAACTTGATATTGGGTAGGCCTTGGCTGGCCTAGTTACACGCCATATCCTCTCCAATTTACCAAGAGATCCACCTTTCATATGAAGGTGGTGAAGTTATCATCCATGGTGATAATGTTGTCCCTTTGGCCATCCATAACACTAAAATGGAGTAAGGGTCAAAGATGAAATTTCTTGGTGATGCACCTATGGTAGACAATGTAACACATAAGGTTAACACACCTGAACAAGTAGTGGAAGTCAACAACCTCCCAGAGGATGCTTTGTGGGTGAAATCACCCCCTAATCCACACCAAATTAGGAAGCAACTATGTGCCCAAGGTACCCCCTTAGGCCAAAATGTGCTAGGTTCCTACTTACCCTTTCCTACTATGCACCATGCATTTTTTACTTTTGCTTGCATTGCACTTTTCTACACATTTACATTTAGCCTACTTACTTAGATTATGCATTGTTTCACTTAGTTTATGCATTTTTTTTGTCTTTTTTATGCATTTATTCACTTATCTTACTCATTTTCTCATTTAGTGCACCCTTTAGAAAAAAAAGCATCAAAATGCACAAAAAATCATAAATGTCAAAATCACAAAAAAGAGATAGCAACATGATGGCCCACCATGGCCTTAAAATGGCAATGTGTGGCCTACCAAGGCCTTAAACTAGTGATGTGCAGTCCACCAAGGCCTTAAACTAGCCATACTTAGCCTGCCAAGGCCTTAAACTAGCAATTCCTGGCCTAAAATGGCCTTAAACTAGCAATACTTAGCCCGCCAAGGCCTTAAACTGGCAATGCCTAATCTAAAATGGCCTTAAACTATTGTTGGAGCCAAGAATGACCTTAAACTATCACCTCCAATCCCATCACCATGGCCCACCAAGGCCTTAAATTAGTGACGTGTAACCTACCATGGCCTTAAACTAGCAATGTGTAGCCCACCAAGGCCTTAAACTAGTGACGTGTTATCCACCAAGGCCTTAAATTGGCAATGTACAGCTCGCCAAGGCCTTAAACTAGTAATGCATGGCCTACCATGGCCTTAAACTGTAACATGGGCCCAAAATGACCTTAAACTATAACATACTAGAGCTCGTAATGGCCTTAAACTACCATTAGGGCCTAGAATGGCCTTAAACTATCACTATGGCTCAAAATGACCTAAAACTATAATCAGGGTCCAAAATGACCTTAAACTAGCATAGGGCCTATCAAAAACTAACAACATACTTTCTACGGCTTGCAATGGTCTAGAATTGCATACTCATAGCCAATGTCATAAAATCATCGTATGCCCTACTTGAAGCCATACTACATTCAACATGCAGCACTACACATCATTGAAGCAAGGTACACACTCATCCACCACGATGCTAAAACTAACACAGTAGTCTATGATGACTATAAACTAGCATAGCACTCATTTTCCATAATGATAAAACTGGCACAGCAGTCTACTATGACTATAAACTAGCATAGCACTCATCTAACACAATGCTAAAACTAGCACAGTAATCCACTATGACTATAAACTAGTGCAACTCATCCACCATGATGCTAAAACTAGCATAGCATTCATCCTTGGATCATGATGTTAAACTAGCACAATAACTTATCTGCCATGATGCTAAACTAACACAACATCCATCCTCTACGATGTTAAACTAGCACACAGCAATCTTCTAGGACTATAAACTAGAAAATTATGATCTGCTAGGATCTTAAACTAGGTTCATGATCTACCACCAATGCATCTTTCTACACTCCTACAAGTGAACGAGCGAGCATCACCCTTGCATCCCTTCTACACTGAATGGATGGGCATACTAGTTTTATTAAACACTAGTAACTAGCACAACCTTTGAAGCATTTGTAGCATTTTCGCTTCCTACATTGGATTTGCATTTCATGTTTTATGGTTATCCAATCTTCTCAAACTTTTTTTTGTAGGATGAAGCCCCAATTCATCATGCAACAGCAAGTTTCCACATCACTCTGATGTGCATGATTGAACTAGCTAAGCCTCTTGAGAGTGCACATCTTCCCATTCCATTATAGCCTATGCACATCTACTCCTACATTCCAATACCCTCTTGCGTTTCCCCACATATTTATTAATTGCAAACTCTTTGATGTTCACATGTTGCCACCATATGGCACCTTCTTCAAGTCAAATTGTAGAACCCAAGGTAGACAATACAAGTTGTCTCATAGGCAACCTCTGTTAGCTGGTCAAGCCTAGGTGGATGTAACATAAGTTATCCTAAGGATGAAACACCTATCCTACAGATGTGACATGGTTTCACAAGCATCAAGGAAAACCCCATCTTGTGGCATGTAGTCCACTTGATGAAAAGCATCTCATAGTTAGCATTTAGCAACATGCAAAGCCCCAAGTAGGCTCATTGCAAAAAATAGCAAAAAAGCAACAAAACAAAAATAAAAGAAAAAAATAAAAAGAGCAAAGGGAAGAAAGCATGTCCCCAAGTAAATCAAAAGTGCTACAATTTCACAATTGGTCCAGCCCTGAATCTACATTGACTCTCTCATGAGCACTTCAATGAAAGGCCAATGCTTTTAGGAGCAAACCATCCTAATGCCATGGTCACCATCAACCATGCAGATTCCACAATTCCTACATCATAATGTCCTTTTTACACTCTATCTTCCCTTTTACCTAGCACATTGCCTATGCCTTTCACTCCTGCCTACACCTCGTACTCCCAGCATACTACTACCTACAGCACTCTTGAGCATGGTTTAGTGACATCTAATTTAGTACTAAAGAGCAATGTTTGTGCCAAGCTTGCTATGGTTTTTTGCAATTCTTTTTTAACATCTCTTGGGCCACTCCTCTAGATGTCAATAAATAAGGGCCAATGAAACACCACCAAATTTGGGCTATATCATCTTGATCGCAAATTTTCCTAAGTTTCTACACGAGGACACTTTTTGTAAATTTTTCTAAGTACTAAGACTACACTCTCCAATACCCTAGAGTGTAGTTAAGCATATTTAGCATGAAGGTGCATTTTTTTATAGATTTATTTCCTGAGTGTCGAGACTACACACTCCACTAGCTAGGAGCATAGTTAAGCATAGTCAAATGGAAGCTAGTTTTTGTAAGTTTTTCTAAGTGCTGGGACTACACTCAACCTAATTAAAGAGCATAGTTAGCCTCCTGTGGAAAGCATAGTTATCACATGACACCTTTTCTACAAAATATTTGTAAGTCTGGGACTATGCTCTTCACCAGCCCAGAGTGTAGTCAAGCATAGTTAGCCAAAATGGCCTCTAAAGGCCTCCACAACATAACAATGGCATACTAACATAGTCAAATCATCCCTAGTGAGCATAGTTAGCAGAATCTTGCTCTCTCTTGCATTTCCTCTTATCCAAAATTGTAACTACACTCAAACCCACTAGCCTCAATGGAGAGCATAGTTGGATGAGAGCATAGTCCCAACTATTCCCTCTACCACATGGCACTCCCTCCACACTTCACGTGAATCCCAACCCTATAAATACCTTTCACCCTTAGCATTTTCAGGGTTAAAATTTTTGGCAAATCAACATTGGCAAATTTGAAGCTTATTTTGCATTTTGGAAAATCAAGGCATTGGTAGACTTTTGGATTAGCATTTAGCAAAGTTATAGACAATCATAGCCCCACCATAGGCATGTGGAACACTACAACCCATGGTACACTGTAGTAGCCAACCTAGTACGCATAGACACAACAGCGAGTGCTAGTCTTCATGACCAAACATCTCTAAGGTTGTAACTATGCTCTTCACTACACCTATTATATCCCATGTACCTTCTCACCCCTTCTAGTGTTAAATACGCTCAACCCCATTTGGGATGGTGTTCCATTTCTCTCTCCTAATTTTTCACACTTTCTTTACATTTTTGCTATTTTTAATGCATGGAAACGTTACAACTATGCTGAAGTGGTGGTCCTTACATGTTGGAACCTCCATTTTCCATTGAAAATCCTAACTATGTTCAACATCATGGACACCTTCAACACCATTGTCACCATCCACATGATCAACACTGCAAACACCACTTAAACACTTAGCACCTTTTCACGTCAGCATCACAACTAACCATTCTATACCCTAGTTCCATCTAGTAAATATTTTGTTTAATCGACAAGACCATTCAAGGCACCTTATCTCCACCTCCAATAGGCCCTCGTGTAGATGTGGGGTTAGACTATGCACCTAGTGACCCCTCGGTGTTCCAGCCATCGACATTTTTGGTCATTACAAATATGTTTGTAAGACTATGACTACTGAGACTATTGTCCCACTAAAAGACAATGTAGGAAAGATCGACATTAGGAGAAGCATCATGTGGGTGCTAAGAGGAAATGGTTCACTGATCCCTTATTCCTACTAAACCAAGATGACAATGAGAACCCTACCTCTAAGGGCTCTTAGCATGATGATTCTCTACCCTTTGTTACTAGTGATGAGAATGTGACCTTGAATCTACAATCTACAATCCATAATTTAGGTTCAAGGAATGATGGCAGTCAAAGCAAGGGTTTAAAAAAGCATCAAAATGATAGGAAATTTGATGAACATGGCATGATAGCCAAGGGGTAATTGGTAGATTTCATGGTGGAGGCAATCCTCCTTCCTCTTCCTCCTCTTCATCTATGTCTAGTTCTTATTCCTCTTCTAATTCTGAAAGATGTCATAGAAGGAAAAATCATAATAGAGGTGAGCATCAAGGTAATAATACTAATTGTCATGCCCATAATAATCAAAGGAATAGCTAAGGACATCATTGGTGATAATGAAATCATGATGATGATGAGCCTTTCTTAGCAACTTGAAGCATGCTTAACATTACAAAGGTAGTTAAGATCCCAAATAGGCATGTGAAGGATAGTTGGATCAAGCACTTAAACATGAACAATATTCCAAGGTTTGAGGGGTGATATAACTCTGATCTAAAAACATATCTACAAGATTTTCATGATGCCTATGCATTACATAACATTAAAAATGATTGGTAGAAACTCAATCTATTTCCTAGAACATTCATCAAATAGGCTGAAAGCTGGTACCAATTCTTAGAGGCAAAATCCATTCATAGATGGAGTACCATGTTGGAGCTATTAAATGATAAATATTAGATGTACTCCAAAGTGTCTAACTTGAGAAGGAAAATCCAAGGATAAAAACAAGGAACACATAAACCCTTGGATGCCACCATGGGTAGATATTATTCTTTCTTACACCGATGCCTTGTCCGTAGTTATTCTTAGAGGAAGTAACTCTACCACATCATAAATGGGCTCAAAGTAGAATCCAAAAGAACTCTTGGGGTTTATGACTAAGGGAGATTGTCTGAACTAAGAACTCATCAAATACAAAGGCTTATAGAACAAGTTACAAATGAAGAAGTTGAGTTGTAAAAAGGAGAACATGTAGAAGAATATAATAAGGATCCTTTCATAAGGAAAATGGAGGTCTAATTTTGTAATGAGGAGTCACCACTCAATGAAGTGATGAATAGGAAAACCTTGCACATCCAAAAATCTATTTCTAACATTTCAGCAACGGTTAATAAATAATGAAATTATTTGGATGAAAAATTCCAATATAGTATGAAGATTGTTGAAAAATCCAAAGAGCAAAATAGTGATCATAATTGCAGGAGGCAGAAGGAAGCTAAATGTGCCTAGCAAAGAGGTAAGAAAAATGCTGCTACAATAGAAGATGTTGTAGAGATATACTTTGACAATGATGTTGGTTGTGAATTTATCAATATGAACATCTTAAGGGATTTTTCCTTGTGATGTCACACTTACAAGAGTTTGGTATGTACACATTGAATTCTCAACTAGCACAGAAGCAAGCACCTAGATGATTACCTTATCCCTAAAGTAATCCAAGGTAATTCTATCAATAACAATAGGCTTACTATCCAAGTGAAGCTCCAACACAACCATATAAATAATATCATCAGTGGCACCAACCATAGTCATGGGGAATGCCACCGCTAAGGCAGTAGTACCCTTATAGGTAACCAAATCCATATGGGTACTATGTTCAAAAATCTCTTTTCTCCAAGAAGTTCTACAAGCCATGTCTAATTTCAAAATTACTATTACCCTCAAAAGTACCATTGAACTAATTCACATCTACTCAAGGGAAGCACTGATATCCATACCACCCTCCGCATGCTTTTGCACAAATCCCTCTATCCTCAACTCACTTACCTCTTGTTCTATCCATGCAGGGTGAAATTCCTCTATACCTATAGCAACAAAATGATACAAGGGCTATACATTCACAACTATCTTTCCAGTGGAATGGTTTAAACAATAAATCTAGGAAATAACCATTTTTTTCAATCCAACAGTCCTTCCAAACCCTCACAAACTAATGTAGATGATTTTCCTATATCTCCAACACCCTCATCCTCTACATCAAAGCATATTTAAGTACTCTTCAAACCAAATGCCACCTTGGATCCACATTATGATGTTAACTCATGCTATTTTTAATTGGATCAAGGTTGGAAATCTTCCCATGAAAAGATCTAACTCAAGAAGTCCAATCATTTACTTATTGATCACTAAACATGAGCCATGCTAGGCCCTTCTTAATTCTAGTTCTAGTGTTAATCTCATCTCCCATGACATGTATAATGCTTGAAACCTACCACCTCTTAAGAAGCGTAACATTCATTTAGAATTGGTAGATTAGTTGATCACTATTTCCTTGGGATTAGTGGAGGACATTATGACCATAGTTAGTGGGTAATCCTATCTTATTGATTTTCTAATAATCAAGGTAGAAAACTGCAAAGATGAGTTTCCCATCATTATGGGAAGGGCATGGTTAAGCATGGTTGATGTGCAAATGGGCATAAGAGACCTCTCCTTGGAAATCTCCAAGGAAAATGAATTTGGAAGGCTAGAGAAGAAGCATGTTCCATGCATCACATACAGTGATAATGGATGCAATTACATATAGAAAAGTTGGTCCATTAAGAGTACATTCCTCAAAGCATGCAATTAGTGTGTACATAAAATAGATATCCAAAGGTGTCTATCTGCAATAGCCACAAAATAAGAGGACACCTAGTGGTTAACAACTAACTTAGATAGCAGCATACTATGCATAAAACCAATTGAAAGCCTAACATGTGCCTATGTCAAAGGCATGGATGAACTTGAGCAAGTTCAACACCAACTCTTTGATGATGAAGATGATGATACCTATTGGGGAGAGTTGGAAATCCTTGATAATTTCAAACAGGACACACTAGAGTTAAAAAATATATTGGTTGGCATGGAGTGTGCATTTTTAAACAATGGCAAGCTAGTCATAATCAATGAAAATCTTGCTCCTAAACAAAAAGATAAGCTATTTCAAGTTTTCAACAAATGGCCAATAGCATTTGCTTGGTCATATCTTGAGCTAACTAAAATTTATCCAAGGATATGCTAGCATCACATTTACACCAACCCAGCCATGAAGCTAAGAAGGTAGCCACAACAGCTGCTAAACCCTGAACTAAAGCAGATCATTAAGGAGCAAATAGAACAACTCCTCAAGGTGGGGTTCAACTATTCCATCGTGGATAGTGAGTAGGTTAGCCCACTCATAATTGTGCCAAAGAAAGATGGAAAGTGATAGGTCTGCATTGACTTTTGGCTATTGAACATGGGAACATTTAAAGATCATTTCCCATTGCCATTTGTGGGCCAAGTGTTAGACACTATCTACAAGCATTGCTATTATAGCTTCTTACATGGTTATACTGGCTATAACCAAATCCAAATTACGCTAGAAGATTAGGTCAAGACAACATTTATGAGTCCTTGGTAGAATTTTTCATATTATTAGATGTCATTTGGTCTATGTAATGCCTCTATAAGATTTCAACATCTAGTCCTTAGTATTTTCCAATAGAAAATTAGTAGCAAGGTAGAAGTCTTTATGGATAACTTCTCTACCTATGGGGCTAAATTTGAGCAAGCCTTGGATCACCTTGAGTAAGTATTAAAGAGATGTGTTAAAACAAACCTTAGGCTTGATTAGCAAAAAGGCCATTTAATGGTCCAAGAAGGCATAGTACTGGGGCACATAATTACTTAGGCAAGGATTGAAGTAGATCCAAAAAAATAAGGGTCATCTAAGAAATCACATGTCAACCAATGATAATTAAATATGTTTGATCATTTCTTGGACATACTGGCTACTACCAGCAATTCATAGTAAATTTCTCTAGAATTGCAAGATCGTTGGTTGAGCTTACAAAGAAAGATGCTACATTTTTTTGGACCAAGAAGTGCGAACATGCATTTCAACTATTGAAAAAAAACTCATAGAAATTCCAATTCTATGGGCACCAGACTGGTCGAGGCTATTCCACATAATAATAGATGCATCTAATTATTCCTTGGAACCTGTGCTTACATAGTTGGATGATAAGTAATGTTCATATTACATCCAATATGTGAGTTGAAGCATTGTGGGTGCACAATTAAATTACACCACAAATGAGAAAGAATTAATGACAATGGTGTATGCTCTTGAAAAGTTCAAGCACTATGTACTTGATTATAAAGTATTTGTGGACACAAATCATGATGCCATCCACTTCCTAATGAACAAGCCAATAGTAAGCCCCATATCATATGGTGTCTTATGATCTTGTAGGAATTTTATCTCACAATGGTAGATTGGAAAGGAACTAAGAATGTGGTCGCTGACCATCTCTCTCAATTAAGATGGGATAATAAAGAGAAGGAGAGTTTGCTCTCTGATCAATTTCTAGATGAACTCCTCTTTATAGGAGTGATAAATGACCAAGTGCCCATAAAAAAATGGCATGATGGCATTCTCACTTACCTTTTTACTTAGGATATGCCATAAGACCTAGACTTTAGGAAGAAACAACAGTTTCTTCATAGAGCAAAGCACTTCATGGAAATCAATAGACACCTTTACAAGGTGTGCACTAATGGCCTAGTTCATTGGTGTGTCCCTGATGCAAATCAACTGTGCATTATCCAAGATGCTCATGAAGGCCCTTGTAGAGGCCACTATGTAGGGAGATGCTCGGTCAAAAAAATCTTGATGGCAAGATACTATTGGCTTATAATCTTCAGGGACACTCATCAATTTGTCTGATCTTGTTAACGTTGTTAATGAGATGGTGGGATGACTATAAAAATGGAGAGTCCTCAATAATGGATTTAGCTGCTAGAGCCATTTAACATATGGGGCATTGACTTCATGGATCCCATCATAGCCATGTCCAATGGAAAGGCATATATCATCCTAGTAGTAAACTACTATAGAAAATCGGTAGAAGCAACAACTGTCATTGATTGTACATCATCCACTGTTGCTAGATTTGCATAATAATATGTTGTAAATAGGTTTGGGATACCACATGCAATGATTTCTAACAATGGAACTCATTTTATAGCTTCCACTTTCTGAAAACTTATGCAACGCTTGGGGTTTGAACATAAATTAACACCTTATCACCCCCAAGATAACAGTTAAGCAAAGGTAACCAACAGGGATATTACAAAGATCCTAACAAGTCATAAGCAAATATAGGAGAGATTGAAACACAAAACTCAATGATTCCCTATGGGCCTAGCACTCAACATGGAAACTTTCTATTGCCTATTCTCCCTATGAGCTAGTATATGAAAAACTTCCAACACTCTTGATTCAATCTAAGCTCCATACACTCTCAATAGCCTATGAATTGAATCTTGACCTAAGTCTAGCACAAAAAGAAAAACTGATCAACGTTAATATGTTAGATGAGAACTAATTAGTGGTCCTATCTTTAAATGAAGTGCATAAGGCATTTAATAAGAAACAACATGACCTAAGAATATGGAAAGTAAAATTCCAACTTAGAGATAAGGTTCTCTACTAGAACCCCACACACGTACCTTAGAAAAAAAATTTCAAACATTGTGGGAGGGACCTTATATAATTTCTAAAACCTTTTCTTCTAGGTCCATGACTATATATAAACCTAAAAGTCCAAATAAAAGATAGTTGATCAACATCCAACAAGTAAATCTTTTCCATGAGTCCAAGCAAGCTAGTGTAACATATACCTCAATGCATGGACAACTACACTCAATTTTTTAGATCTTCTCCTTCCAACTTAGTCATGGGGGAGATGGCCATCCATGCTAATCATCTGTATGGCTCTTCAGCTTTTTTATTTTTTGTTTTTTCTTTATTTTCCATGTTTTTGATTTTGCAATTTATTTCTTTTACAACTTTTGATTTTCAAAATTTTTGCTATTTTTGCACCATTTTTTATTTTACACCATCATTAGTACATTTAAATCTTTATTAGATATTTTACACTTTCTTATATATTCTACCTTATTTTTTTTAAGTGTGATTTTCAAATTTCTACTAATAAAAGTGCTTTATTACCAATAGGACACAATGGTTCTATAGTTGTTACTAATGGTGGTTTGTGCTTTATGTTTTGTTTGCTAATATCCGGTTTCTATTTGTAAACTTTTGTATCAAAGATTTAGTCATGTTTTCTTTTTCATGGAATAGGCAATGCATCCACGACATCCACCCATCCACAAGATCTATGGTTTTCCTTGTTATGGAAATTTGAGGTCCCTTTCATTAAAGAAACTTTTAATAAATTTATGACCTTGGTAGTTTCTAGAATTGGGAAGAATTCAAAGGTTTGAATAAGGTGTGACTTCAAGGGGACTCAATACTCTTTGTACTCTTCTACTTACTTGAGTGCTTGAGTGTTTTTCATGGACTTATTACCATTCCATTCCAACCACTAATAGGAAGTCAAATAAAGTCTTTGCATGGTGTGGTTCCCATACAAAAAGAAAAGAAACAAAAATAAAATATAAAAAAAGACATGATGGAAATTCAAAGCGCATCCCTTAAACAAATAAATGGGCTACAAGAACTAGTTATGAGACTAGAAAGACATGCACCCATGCTTAAAGGTCCCTCTAACTAAGGCCTTCTCTCACTTCCTACTTCTTTTTTCTTCTCTTTATGGAATGATGGTTGTTTTGTGGGTGGACACTTGTGTCTCAAGGAGGTGGATCAATCTTGGAGTGGTAATGTAAACTCACTAAAGGAGGTTGCTTTTGGTTTGGACTAAGTATGGATCTTCTTCAGTCAATTTAAACATGAACTCCACAAGGGACTTTTTATGACCTTAATGTGGAATTCCATTCCACCTTCTCCATCATCCATTTATGCTATCCATAACTCATGTCACTACTAGTGTCCATGTTCTTGATTTCATGTCTTGGTTTGACATATTTGAATTCTTATGTAGAATCTTCCAAGTTTTGGTCCTTTACTTCCTTTGACCATTAATCACCTATGGGGATCATGGACTCCTTAGGTTGAGGTTATGTAAAGGAAAACAAGGCATGTGTTGCTATGGAGAGGATCCACTTGTAGATCTCTTGTTGTTCATTAAGTACCTTATCTCTAGGCATTCTTGCAAGTAGAATCCTTGATACACCCATCTTCTACATCATCCCATGTGTTCCTTTACATATTTTGTTCATTAAATATGTTCTCCATCAAATTTTTCAATTTTTAAACTTTCAAAGATCTTCTTCAATAATTTTATCATATTATTGGCTTTTCTAAGATTTCATAGACCTCAAATTCATTGAAAAATTCCTTATATTTCTTGAGATATTCAAATTTTAAAATTTTGGCCAGTGGGCCCCATATACAAGGCCCTGGCAAAAAAACAAACCTCTATACAGGCCCCCATCGATGGAGTAGACCCATATACAGGGCCCTATCAATTTCTAGGAAAAATATTATAAATATCCACAATCTCACTTAGAAAATTTTACATTTTTTCATAAATGTGAAAGAAGTTTTTCAATTTTTTAAAGCCCAAAACATTCTAGAGCTGATAACTTACAAATCATTTATCCAAATCACTTTGTTCTTTAACCCTACAACTATTAAAGGTAAATACCATTTTTGACAGAAAATTTTTTGTGATTTTTTTCTAACTACCACAAAGGTTTAACTAAAAAATCAACTATTAAATACCTAATTACAAGAGTTAAACATTTTCAACAAGCTTTGGTGACAATTATAATAAATAAGAAATAAAATAATAATAAAATAATTAATCTACCATGGTCCAACCTTAGCCAAAGTGTAACTAACTAACTAATGGAAAAGGTATTCAAAACATTAAATTTACACATTACATCTACTAATCCATGGATGTGTTGTGACCATAGATGGCACAAAAAGGAAAGCACATGCAGGAAGAAGGACTATCCCAACCAAGGAACAAATTGCCTAGAATAGGAAGAATAGCCCCAAGAAGAACCACTCACAACCTATGCCACAAGTTCTCTCATGGAGGAGGTAGAAGTGGAATCTATCAGATAGATTCTAGAACCACCATCAATAGCAATAGAACACTTCCATCGGGATGATGCATCAAAGCAACTAGCAAATCTTGAGGTAACCTTAACAAAGGCTTGGCTAAATTATATTAAATGAAGGGAGGTCTAAAAATTGATGCTCTAGGAGTTAATTTTTGGCCCTTTCCTAGAGTATGCACCAAGATAATTATAGGACTAGCTAAAAGCCTCTCCCATATTGCCAATCATCACTTCCATTAGGGAGTGGTACATGAGAGAGACATTCCTATTCTAGAATAACAAGAAACTTGGAGCAATGGTGAAAATAAAGGACATATCAATGTCCAACTTAGTTGACGCCATTACTATAGTGCTTGGGTTGCTTGAAATAGGGACAAATCTTACTAAAATTCCAATGTAGGTGGATCTGAGCATATAGAAAAAATGGCTACAATGGTGCTATGGTATTGACTACAAGGAGTTTGACACACTCACACTAGTAGAGAGGATCTATTACAAGATTGTAACCTTTCACCTCAATCCCATGGTGAGGCCAAACAAAATCACCACCTTCTTTGCCTGAGCATGCACAAATCTGAGTGGGAGATTCCTGGTGAACCTTTTGTAGCTAATCTATCTAGAGATGGAGAAGTAGTTTAAAGAAAATGAAAGTGAGAGGAAGATACTCCACTTCCCATGCCTCATCAAGAAACTCTATTAAAGGAGAGGGATATTTTGTTACATCAAAGACATAGTAAAAACTATTCCATCCACCAAGTGGGTGGAAATGATGAAGGATAAGATGCATACGACCATAATTCACAAAGAGGAGTAGTGACCACCACCTTCACCTACCACTCAGACAATGGTACCAGACATCATTACAACTACCTAATGATTACATGAATATAGAGATTGGCTCTTGAGTGAACAAGAGCAAAGATTAGGCATGAGTGATGAGGATCCATTTGTATACAAACCAGCCATGAGTCATCTTAATGAGGTGGCCCAAATGATCAGCTTAATGGATGAGGGTGGATCCATTTTCTCAGCCTAAAGAACATAACTACCTACAAGGTCGAATCTGAGTGCTAGAGAGATTACAGTATCTCTCACAAAACAACAGTCACTCCTAAAAATCTTTGGAAATGCTACAATCTTCTCAATGCACTTGGAGGAGGGAAAGGGGATAATAGTTTTGATGATGCAATACTAAGGGCAAGAGATAGTAGCAAAAGTGATCACTAATTATATTACCGAAACACTCAATGCACCTACAACATCTGCACTAAACATCATTGTAGTTAAGGATGTGCAAACATCTGTAGTAACCATGAGTAGTAGAATAAATGCAACACAACATGAAGAACTACTGGATTACTTGGTGGGGACTAGGCAACTGCTTCCAGATGTCTTTGATCTTTTGGATACTATCACTGCAACCCAGTTGGAGCTATTAGAGGCAAGGGGAAAAACATCATATTGGAGGGACAACTTGAAATAGCCAAGGAGTGGAATGAATGCTTGGTTGTGGTAGTTGCTAAATTAAGAACCTAGATTGTTGATTCTGTACTTCTCAACCCAACACTGATAAGAGATGAAGCTATGGAATAACTTCACACCAAACTCAAAGGAGTTAAGGGTGCAATGGAAATAGTGATTTTCTATCAATCCTTGGCAAAGGCCACACAACACAAGATTCAAAAGGCTTGGAATCAAACCCAGCAAGAAAATGTCTATTTGACTGTGGAAAATCATCATCTATGGAATGTTGATGTGCATAAGCAACAATTAACTAATTTTATCCATCAATAGCAGGAGCAACTGGGTAGAGAAAACATAGAAGTGAGGATATTGGTAGCAAAAAATAGAAATCTCTTTATGGAGGAGGTTCATGCCCTTTTCCAAAAATTGTGATTGAGGTAGCCACTTGGAAATCAGAGGCTCTCAAATTTGAGAGAGTTAAGGATCACTATAAAGAGCAGGTTAGTTTACAAAAAGAAATAAATGAAAAACATATCTAGTTGGTAAAGGAAAAAATAAATGAGATCCTCCAATAAGAAAAAGAGTTGTGGCAACTCATCATTGATTGAATAGATGTCTACAACAAAGTAAAAATCTACATGAAGGAGTTGCAGATCAAGGAGATGATGGAGTACATGGAGCTCACGAAGCTTCATTATGCAAATTTGGTCATGTTGACTGTCGAACAACCATGGTCTAAATTAGAGAAGTAAGTGGCTAGCTTGTATTTGTTGTACAAGGTTAAGTTCAAGCACCACAAGGACACCAAGAACAAGCTTGTGATGGCTAATGCTAAACTAAAAATTTTCAAGGCATGATTTGCTAATCAATGATCAACTATCGAGAGCCTAGCTAGAAGGATGAATGACTATCAGGAGCTATAGAATGCAATCAGGGCATTTAGAATTGAACGTAAATAGTTTGATACCTAGTTTGTCAACATAAAGGAAATGTTCCTGATGATGCCTTATCCATGAGATGTCCCCATTCCAACCCACATTGGTGATGCCACGTGGACCATAAATGTACCATAAAGTAAGGAGAAGAAGATGAAGGCATTAATTTATGCCTTTTGCCTTCCACCAAAGGTTGCAGCTATAGTACGATAGTCATAGCTACCCTAGCTCTACACGTGGCTAAAGCTAATGAAGGTGATTCAGAGCCTTAAGAGCCCCCACCACCTTAGCTACAATAGTCATAGCTACCTTAGCTCTACACGTGACTATTTGATCTTCTGCACCACCTTCATACCATCAAAGGAACTATTGTCCAGTTTTTTTTGTAGTCATGTCATGGTTTTCAATTTTTTATCATGAACACCTTAATTTTTATAATGTGTTGATCTGTACACTCAGGCACTTACTTTTTTCAAGTCAATTTATTTTGTTAAAGAGTCAGTCCATAATCCCATACCATTCCAATTTTGTAAAGGAACTTGAGTACAAGTTTTCATTCAGTCATGGGGATATGATGAGTGTCAATGTGTTGTATCGATGAACCCCTATTGATGCAACCTCATTGACGAGCCCCCATCAATGGGGCCTTGTTTACATGGTATTCCCCCATCGATGGGTCCACATCGATGTAGCATTTGCTACATTGATTAGGCCCTATCAACATAGCCTAGAGTAAAAACTATAAATATGAGCACCCATTCGTGTCTATGGGAATTAGATTCATAGTAGTAGCAAAGCTCTTTCAATTTGTCTATTCGAAAGTTAGAATATTTTTCCAAGTGCTTGTAGTAGGAGTCATTGAGTGTATGGATCTTTATTCAAACACCATTGTACCTAAACCACACAATTTTGTATGACAATAAAGATGAGCTTCTTAATAAACCTTGCAGCATTCTAGATAACTTAAATGTTTTATTTATTCTTTCACTATTTCTATTAAATATTCAATTAATTAAGCTAAATTAAGCTAAATTAGACTTTAATCAATAAGTTAAATAGATTAAGTACATAAGTATGATTTCTTCAAGAATAAACACATATTCACTTAGTAATCCTAGTAGCATTATTACTTGGTGCACCTAGTAGCATAGTGATTGGTAACTAAGTAGTGGATACGTGGACTCAAGATGTGTATGGAAAGTGGGCCTCGATGCTTATGTTAGGACTAGTTAGAGATTAGTTAGTTAGTTAAGTTAAATTAGTCCTTCAATTACTTCATCTCTCTCTTCACACACCAAAACCATAAAAAACAAAATGATAAAAATCATATGCCTCAATTGCACTTAACCATATCATTATGCTTCACAAGTGTAAATAGGAAGACATCGAACAACCTATATCACAAGATTTACTTCCTAGGAGACTAGTGCACCAAAAACTAGAGAGCCCACAAAATTTGATCAGATTACGAGTAAGTGCCCTGTGATTCGTATGGTTGGAAGTAGGGTTACCCTTCACCGCTCATCAATGAACTTTTTCATATTAATGCATCTTTATTTCTTACTCCTTCTCAAAAAGATATTTTAATGTCTCTTTAGAATGTAGAAATGAGACCCCTTGGTAAATCAGGTTAGATTGATCAATGATTGTGTGCTATATATTATGTTCATAATTTTGCCTATTCGTTAGGTAAGCAATATGTTAAGAGACAAATGTAGACTAAGAAAAAATTCTATGATGAAATTCAATAGATCAACACTACTTTACATAGTGATCCCTCTAATATTAACCTTCAACAATGACTTGCTTATGTTTGCTCAATCAAACAAAAATGGGATATGCATATTGCTAAGAGTGTTCTCATCAAGAGTCATCTCAACTAGTTGAAAAAAGAGGGAGAACCATGCAAATACTTTTAAAAAATATTAAAAGGTAAAGGTAATTTTCCTATTATTGACTTCATGGAAGTTGATGGTCAAATTAGTTCCAATCTTCTTATTATTAATGATTTTCTTAATTCTTGAAAACTATTTTCAATGTGTATTTGTCTTAGAGGGTTTTAATCATGTATATTGTTTTTCTAATTATGATCATTTACCTAATATTATCCATGGCAATTACAACCATCTTCTTGAATAGGATATCTCTCTTACTGAAACTAAATATGTAGTATTTAGCATGACCAATGACAAAGATCAAGGTTTTGATGGAACTCTAATGAGCAACAGGTACCCCTACACCCAACCATATAAATCACAAGTGTTCACATATGATCTAGTTAAATTCTATGGATGGGATTAATTGTGGCATCTATATTGTTTAGCATTGATTGGAGGATGTTGTCTTCCCACTTGGACTAGTGGTAGCTTTGTCACATATGGTTTAGTCCAAAGCGAAGCATACAATAATTAATGTTGTTTGGCCTTTAATACTCCTAGTTGTGAACATGATAAAAGTTTAGAATAGGAATCTAAATCTAAGTAATGATAGTAATGTAAATCTACTCTAGCCTAGAGTGATGAGCATCTGGTCCTAGCTTACCATACATGCCTTGGACTCATGTAACCATTACTAGGTTACCAAGTATTATGCTACTAGGTGAACCAAGCTATAACACTACTAGGATTACCAAACAATTACATTTAAATACTTGAAACCAATCATACTCATTCCACTTTACTAATGAACAAGTAAAGTACTTCGAAATGTAAATTATTAAAATAAGAAAATAGTAAAAACTATGCTAAGTAAAACAATAAAACTAAGTGGATGCTATAATGATGAAAAGAAATCTTGATTTTTATTTCTAGTCATGAACTCTATCCATGAAGACTTCACTCAAATAAAGATTTTGTACAACTGTATAGCACCACATTGCAGGAATTCATTCTTTATTGCCAAAACTATAAAATAAAACTGCAAAAATATACCTAAGGTTGGAATGAAACTTATGTGGATCCATGTTCCCAAGTGTTGTATATATAAGCTTCACACATCCTACAATATCATATCTATGATGATGTAGCACATGCTATGATATCAGATATATGACATAGATGCAATATTGTAGTTATGATATCATAGGTGGACAAAAATTAACTTTATCAATTAGATGTGACATCACATCTACAACATCATAGATGTGATTTCACATCTATGACATAGCAACCAATTGAGGTGCACCAACAAGGATGCTACAATATAGATGTAGTGTAGCATCTATGATATCTTAGCCAACTGATGATTCATCAAAATCCCATTAAAATTTTTAAAAATCATTGGGATGTTGTTGGTATGGATTTTTATTGTGTTTTTGTTAAAGCTACTTAATAATGTTCTCTTGTTCAAGAGCAAAATAGAAGACTCATCAACCTTATGCTTGAGGATGGTGACCTTTATCATGTTGGTAATTAGTGTGCTATTACTCTTTTGAATTTTATTTATAAAATATTGGCTAAATGTCTTGCTAAAAGATTGAAACCAACTATTCCTTATTTAATTAATCCAATCCAAACTAGCTTTGTCAAAGGTAGATCTATTTTGAATAATGTTCTGGCAACATGTGAGGGTATTCTATGGACTGAGGATTCCAATCAAGCCATTGCTTTTTTGAAGCTTGATTTTGCTAAATCATATGATAAAACTGAATTCTAGTTTATTATTGGTTGTCTTTGCAAATATGATTTTCATGAAAATTTTATTAAGCTAGTGAAGACTTTTTTTGTAGATGCTAATGCACTTGTGGCTACACATGTTAGCATTACTAAGAGCTTCAAGCTTTAATGCTTAGTTAGGTAAGGTTGCCCTCTTGCTCCTTAACTCTTCATCCTTGCTATGGATTTTTTCATGTTATGATATACAAAAGGACTAGAAACATAATTTTCTACAAGGCATCTTTATTGAAAATAATTTTCCTACTTGATTTAAAATGCATTTTACAAATAACTCTTTTTTAATGATAAAAAATGACAAAGCTATTGTAAATTATTTTTTTATTGTATTGATTAATATTGTAGAGTTTCATGCTCTCAAATTAATTGGTCCAAATCTTCTATCTTTTGTAATAAGGGGGTTCAAGAATGAGCTTTTTTTAAATCTTGGCATTTCTTAGAACAATCAAATTTTTTCACATTGTTAGGCATTCCCTTTTCCTTTGGTGGATCTTCAAAAACTTTATGGGATATTATAGTGAAGAAAATTAAACAAAAACTTATTAAATGAAAAGAGAAGAAACTTTCAATAGCTAGTGAGTTTATTTTGTGTAAGCATATCATTCAAGCTAATCATGTGTATTATTTTTTATATTCACCTCCTAGTATCTCTACATATTGTTACATTAATCAACTTGTGAGAAATTTTCTTTAGTGTAGTAACAATTCTAGAAAAGGATTTTGTTGTGTTGTGTAAAACATTTGCACTTCTCATGAAGAGGATGATGGATTAGGATTGATCAATTATTATAAGAAGGGTATTGTTTTATGTGCCAAGGGGGTGGTTAAATGCTTATCTAATAGAGAGCCTTAGAAGCTTCTTTTTCATAAACACATTTAGATGAGTAAACCTAGAGGTAGTAATTATTGGAGAGATATTTATTTTTTTAATTGGATCCTTTTTTCAAAATAAATTTCTATATTAGGTTCTATTATCATAAACATATCTAGAAGGCTTAGAGTTTTATCAATGATTTTTAGAACTTCAATAACATTACTATTTTGACCTCTATGCTTAATAAGATATCTCCTTGGTGGCTTCCAATTAATAATGAATTATGGGCTATTAAGCATCTACACCTTTGTAATACATATTGTAAGTTTGATATTCCCTCCCTTTCATCTCTTCACATGCATAATCATTGGATTATTCTATTTGAGTGTCAAAGTCTTTATGACATTAATCTTTCTAATAAGACTACATTTTTTATCTATTGGATAGTTTGAATAGAAGTGTAGCTATCGAAGATTCACATAATGATTTTCTTGATTTTTCATGGATTAATGGCCATCATGTTTTTTCATATTATCTTAAGATTGTGCATCCTCTTATTAGTTTTAAAAATAATATTTGGCCAAGATTCAATTATCTTTGGAAGGTTAATCACAATGTGTAGTTATGGAAGCAATGAATTTAGAAGATATAGAATGTCACTAATCCTTCAAAAATTAGACATTTTTTGTTATTTATTCATCAAATTTTTCCTATTAGTACTCATCCCTCTTATTTGGGTGTTCATGATGCAAGATGTCCTATCTTCAACATGGAAGATATATTCATCACTTTTCCCCTTGCACGTAGGTCTTAGACATGGTGTAGTAGGCATTTACATGGTTTTTAACTAGTATTAGATGAAGTTATATTTGGTGATACTCCTTAACTTTAAGCCTTTCTACTTCATTTTTGACGTTTCTTTTTCCTCTTATTCTTTATGCCATCAAGAAGTTTTAATATAATGTGGATTTTCACAAATATTCTCTAACTAATGTTCTCCTTTTGTTAATTCAAGGTGACATATTTAATGAGTCATGAATTGTTGGCTGCAATATCGCACCCATGATATTGCGTACGCAATATCGCATATGAAATATCATAGCCTAGACGCGATATCGCATACGTGGTATCACAACCTATCTCCTCATCTATAAATAAGAGGTAGTTAGTTTTGGTAAGAGAGTTTTAGATGTTTAAGTTTTCGATATTTTTTAGTACGTTATTTTTTCCTCTCAACCCTTTTCTCCCAGTGCATGCCCACAGTGTGATGATTGTAATTGTATGGCATCCTTATTCGAGTGTGATGTACTTGGACACGCACATGAATGGAAATAAAGATCAAGATTACTTCATCATTGCTTATTTATTTAATTGTTATTTTTATTTACTACTTTCTTAATTAATATCTCTCTACCCTTATCTCCTAGTAATGCAGAATGAGTACGACTTAATCATGAGCATTTAAGTGTGACTACTTGGTAACCCAATAGCATACCTAGGCCATGCGTTTGGGAATCCCAATGGTAGTTGTGCACAAGGTCCAAGATGTGTACGAATGATTCAGGAATGGATGCTCATCGCACTTAGGCTAGCTTAGATTCTCTCTCACCCTCCCTCTCCTAGCTTAGTTGATATTATTTCCCATCGTACCCAGGAGTAGCAGTAGTGTAGGAACACATCATACACCTCACTCTAGACTAAACCATATGTGACAAAGCTAATACTAGTCCAGATGGGAAGACAGCGAACTGCGATCTATAAGTAACTATCTAGATACCACAACTAGTCCATCTACGAAGTTCAACCGAATTGTGTGTGAAACGCTCATATTCGTATGGTTGAGTGTAGGGGTACCTTGCCACTTATCATTGGCGCTATTGCCGGGGATGGTGCTAGTTATCTAGATTAGTTATATCATACAAGGTCACTATATAGGAATTAATGATATATCTTTTAGGGAGAAATAATTACAAAAAGTCACATACAAATTCACACACAATTTTACAATCATGCCTCTTCTACAAGACTATGATAATGCCAAATCTAGTGAGGCAGTTCATTGGAGAACCAACAAATCATATGAAAATGAAGATTGGAGTACGCAGTCCAAGGTGGGAGTTTCTTATAAACATAAACGAAGGCAACATCATCCCAACGCATGAAAGCATAACTTACTCGATGACAATGAACCCCTACTGGCCACTACAAGCCTAACACAAATACAAGAGGCTATTTGAATCTCCCGTAGGCATCGTAAAGAGAGCCACCTACCCAGGCTCGATTTAAACAACTTCCCCAATTTCTTAGGAGGCTATGACTTAGATCTGCAACAACATTTACAAGCCTTCTACGATGCCTGTGCATGGAACAATATTGATAACAATTGGCAAAAACTCAAGCTCTTTTCTATGACACTCGTTGGCCAAGAAAAAGTATGGTATAGATCGTTAAAACCAACTTCAATATGATGTTGGCCAACAATGGTAGAACTCTTTAATGAAAGATATCAAACCTACGCAAGAGTGTCAGCCTTGAGGAAACAAATCCAAGAGTGGAAACAAGCATAACATGAATTCAACCTATCACAAAAAGGAGAAATCAACCTATCTCAAGGAGGAGGAACCATCTTTGCCAGTACAACAATCATTAGAGGAAGTCAAGGAAAAGATCAATAAGGTGCTAGAATGGATGCATAAAAAGTGTGGGGAATATATCAATATTATTGAAGATAGATTTTTGACAACCCAATAAGAAAGAAAAAATATCATTAGACAATCAGAAAGAAGTGATGAGGGAAATCAGAGCTCAACTACTGATCATACGTATGAATGCAACATTTTCCTATATGATCACCCCAAGGGCCAATGCCCAATCTTGTTACATTTATATGAGCATTGGGAAAACATGTTACACCTAGAGTTCGTACAGAGATACTGTATTCAATCACAGTGGCAACAATCCCAGTCATGGGGGAAGCCATCCCTAAACTAGAGACACCCTTCATATCATCTGAATCCAAATGCTTATCTAGTCCAACATCCTGTTTCCCCAACTAGGTCAACATACTTTATCTCGCCACATTATGATTCTCCTCAGTACTATCAGCCCATGTTCTCAACACAACCACTACCTTGTGGACCTTACACTTCTCCTAAATTTCAAAATTCTCATCCTTTCCCTCCTTCTACATCACCACCTATTATTCCTAAAGTGTCTGTAGCACAACAACAACCCACGAACGTTACTTGTGCTACTATTGCCAATAGCAGTGAGAGACCTCCTCAACATCGAAGGTGTCCCTTCTTTAGACATGACTCTCAGAAGGAACAATACAATTTCAAGGCCACTGCATTCTCTAACTCAGAACAAGTCCAACACTGTGGTGCACCCTTCTCTTCAAACCCAACACCTTGTGTTACTTTATCAGGGCCACCAATTAACACTCTAACAACCATATGGCCCAATGAATACAACCATGGAGAGTGACATCCTGATCCTTGTATACCATCTTATGGTCCCAAGTATCATTGTGGGCCAACTCTTTATCTGGGAACCACATCTTATAAATTACCCCACTACATTTACTATAATTAGGTGTGTGAACCCCAATGGGGCAAGCATGACCAAGTTTTGGTATTTCCAACATGCAAGGATCCTCATCTTTCATTTATTAATCCTCTCCATGCTCAACCATTTAGTTATGAGGGATATCCCCCATTTTAATAACAAGCAAGATTAATCAATATTTTTCATTTTCTTTAATTTTACAATTTTTTGTTTTCTAGTTTTTCATTTTTCAATTTCTTATTTTATCTTTTTGTCTTTTTCTTTTTATCTTTTTATAAGTAATCTCATATACGAATAAAACACTCATGTGGCTCATTGGTTGAGGTGTGTTCTATGTTATCGAGTATTCAGTGATCAATTATTTGGACAGTGAGCCCATTACACCCGCTCATCCATTCTACAAATAAGAGGTTCTATACGAGGGTACAGTGATATTCTTGACATTCTTAAAACTTAAAATTAATTTTGTGTTCATTGTACCTAGAATGAAGAAGGATGGATCAAGAGGGAATGATTAGGGTGTGACATCAAGGGGACTTGCAAATTCTCTTTAGTGACATCTATGAGAGTTATCATGCAACGTGTTTGTACAAAGATCCTTGTAGATCTAACGCAAAATGGGAGTAAGAGTAATCAAAAGGCACTCAAAAATCCAATGTTGTTCTAGGGGGTCCCACTGGAAATACATGCATCCATGCCTAAAGGTTGGCGACTTCTCTGTATTCAGCAATCGAATCAAAAATAAATAAATAAAGTTCCACAAAGCAAAAATCACTCCTCCCTTGAACAAAATGCCAAGTGATCGTACACCTTGTTGTTATGATACTCTCATAGTTGTTCATCATGGGATGAAAAAATGTGGTGTCACTAATTAGAGGAATGGACTTTTTCCTGATCTTGGAATGACGAGTTAATGACACATTAATCATTCTTTACATGCAGGATTCATTGTGCCCTGGGTCAATTACCTCATGTCCCAACTTCTACAATCCCTTCTATAGTCCATCTCATCTCATTGTTCATGTAATTGTGGTTCATGTCTCATGTAATGTAGAATTCGTACTTCATTCCAATGATACTTACATGTGTGTGTTTTGTGGAACCAGTGTGGATTACATTTAACCTTTCTAGTGCCTATGAACATTTTAAGGTATGGTTACGCAAGGGCATTATAGGTTGGAACCTGCTTTGGGGAGGACCCACTTGCATAATTTTTTATAATTTTCACTCATAACACATCTTCCACACATCATCTATTACCCTTAGCATATTTTCAATGATATTCTTTCCCTTATTACTATCCCTCCGATGCAAACATTCCTATGGACAATCACATAGACTTTTTCTCCCTTACCACCTGAGGTCCTTACTGATAAATTCCACACCATCATAATTTTTGTGCCTTTAAAACTAGTTGAATTACCTTGGAACACTTTAACAATAGTCCAGATGTCCTTAGTTTCCATTGTTACTTTCAAGAAAATCTTAAAAATTTGGCATATTCCATATTGCCCTAACATCGATAGGCTGCAATATCGTGTACGTGATATTGCATCTCAAAAATATATATATACGTGACCCCCTATGCTACTTAACATTATTTTCAACTATTCACGTGGGGGAAGTTTTTCCAAATTCTCTCTACGACTCGCAATTGCATGCCCTTGCTTTCATATTCATAACTCACTCACTGGTCCTTCGATTTTCATTCCATTTGAACCTACTTGAACTCGGAGTGTTCAGCTTAGTCGTGGGGGAGGGTCACACACTGAATAGCGCATAAATTTTTTGAAATTCTTCATCTCACAAAGGACATTATCAAGGGTAATTAGTTATAAAATCAAGGATAAATGTGCCAAAAATAATTTCATCCCCTTAGTTATACCGAGAAACTAGATTTGGAAACCACCTAAGCAAAAAGGATTAAATATTATAATCTTTCAAGAAATGTCACATGGAGATAAAACGAATTCATTAAGGCAAGCAATAAGGTATAACCTAACTTTGGTAACAACCTTACTAATGATTGGCCCCGTGTGATTGCAGATGGCACCGAAACACAGACAACAAGAAGGTCCTACTCAAGGTGGGAGGAAATGACCTAGGAGAGGTGAAGGACAAGTTCCTGCTAGATAGCATGCAGAGTAGGAGGAACAATCATTTAGTATCCTCCAATAGGACCCTACTACTATATAATCAAGGCAGGTAGAAGGAGAAGCTGTTGTAGCATCTGAACAGGGAAAACATCTCACGTTGCCCCAGGATTATGTTCAGGTCATCCATGAAAGGTCCATATTCATTGTAGTTATTGTGGAATTAAACTTTGGATGTTTCACAAAATTTTCTCTGGAGGCCATTAGGGATCACCTCAAAGGGTTCCCATTATGGCATACCCTCTCTAAAAGCAGTGCCTAGTACTTAGGGGAAACATACCAATTTTGGCACAACAAAGAACAAGGCACCATGGTTAACATTTGTGGTGTGACTATTGATTTCTTTGTTCAAGTCATTTCAAAAGTATTAAACCTTCTGAATATAGAGCCAAAGGTTACTCAGTTGTCTACCCATTCAGACCTTTATGCATAGCGAGTTTGGTTAGAAAGGACGTATGGCAAGGTAGATAAGATGTTTGGGGAGTTCACAACAGAAGAGAGGATTTATTTCAAAATAGGGACTTATCACCTCTTCCTCACAAAAGGCTTAAAAATAATTTCAACATATGTGGCAATATGATGTGTAGTTTTAATGGGAAAGGTTAATGCTAACCTACCTCATCTATATTTTACAGAGATCCTAAGGCACTTTGAAGAACGGAAGATAGGGAAGCTTGCGTTGCCCTTCCCTTGTCTTATCAGGAAGCTGTGAAAATATGCTAGTATCAAAGGATACACCAAAGATTTCCTCCAAAAAGCCCAAAATGCTTCATATGCCAAACTGCTAAAGCCACTAGCTACAAGGAAAATCACTAGTGAGACGCTGGGGCCGGAACAAGGAAAAGAATATATGGCAGGGCCAACTACAACTTAACTTGTAGGACCCAGCCAACTTCCAAGCATGGGACCTAGCCAATAATAAGAATGAGGGCCTAGCATAGGCTAGCAGGATCAACCACCACCACTACCACAAGATTACAAACCATTAATGAGCCATCTCAGGGCCATCGCTAAGACAATCAGTTGGGGAAGTCGTGATGATGCAAATCTCTTCCACATCATCGACAATGCCATAAAACTCATTGTTTCTTTGGATCGCGCAAGGGGTGAAGTGTCCATCCATACAAAGGGAGGAGAGAGCACTTAGTCACAACAGATCTTAGGGAATGTTGTGTCCTTTCAAGTGTGGTTAGAAATAAGTGAAGGGGCCATGGTGCTAGTCATAGAGCACTAGGATGTAGCAGGAGCCACAAAAGTGGTCATAGATCACATTAAAGAATCATTCAATGTGCCTATTGTGCCACCAGTAGATCTTACAGGAGCACGAGATGCTCAAACTGGTTGGAACCTCAATGACTCATGCTGAACATGAGGATGTACTTGACCAATTGCTACAAATAGGACAAGTAATGACATCTTTGTTTGACATCCCACAAGATGATACAGCAATTCAATCAGACCTTATTTCCGCCAAGGGGAAGTTGGTCTTGATAGAGATGAGGGTCGAGCATGTAGAAGAAGAAGTGCAAAGATTGCAAGAAAGGCTTGTGACCCTGCAAGTAGCACAGCAAGATCCTTATCAATTCATTCCCGCAAATCAGCTGGACATTTTCAAGACTGAGAAACTTACTGAATTGGTGGTAGAGAATAAAAAGTTGGCGGAAGGAAAAGAGAAGGTTGTTTGGGATGCCTCTATGGCACAAGCACAAACTTATGTGCACACCAAGGCACTCAAATCCTTACAAGAGGAAAACTTGTTGCTGACAACCTTCGGTTAACCTCTATGGAGAAACAAAAGAATGTTCTCGAAGAACATTTTCAATAGTCACGAGAACAACTAATCAGGGTCAACCAGGACATGAACCATTTAGCCAGGGAAAATTGAACCCTCTCAATGGAGGAGGTACGCGCCATCCATTAGAAGACGGCCATTGAAATAAGCACATGGTAGAATGAGGCTAAACAGCATGAAAAGCTGAAGGAGCATTTCTAGGACCAGGTGGGGATGTATAAGCAAATCATCGAGAAGGAGATCCATATGGCCAAGGCCCACATCAATGCTCTCAGTGCTCAACACACTAACTGGCAGGCCATATTGGACACATACGCGTTTGCCCACCAAGCGGAAGTTAAGAGTCGGGACTTGTAGATCCAGGACCTTACAGAATACATGGAGTTGGAAAACCTATGGTATGCCAACCTTGCCATGTTGATAGCAGGGCACCCAAGAGTAGAGCTCGAGCAATAGGTAGCCACCACCTACATCAAATATGAAACATAATTTGCAGAATGCAAGAAAATATTGCAAAAATTTGAGGTTGCAAATTATAAACTTGAGGTGATTAGAGTAAGCTACTAGGGGTAGAAATGTGTTCCAATAGACTTGGCTTGATGGCTCATAGATTTTCAAGAATACAAAGACAAAGCCAGAGCCTACAAAGAGGAACAACGGGTGTTTGCGACGTGGTATGTCAAGGAAAATAAAATATTTTCACAACTACCCTAACCATGGGAGGTGCCAACTCCATCAAACATCAAAACATCAGCATGGATGGCATAGGATCCCTAAACTAAAGAAGAGAAATTCCAAGCCATACTTCAACGCCATCAAATCCCAAGGCCTAGAGCACAAGACAAGGGAAAGACACCCATGAAGGAGCCACCGCCACCAGAAACTACATGAGTTCCACCCAATTTTTTAGCTATAGGATTTTATTTCACCTTCTTTATGTTGTGTTGTGTCTCAATTTTGTTCTGATTCCACACTACAGCATAAATCAAATCTCGTCAATCAATAATCCCATACCTATCCACTATGTAATCAATAGAGCTTTTTCTCACATTAACTCAAGGACGAGTTTTTATTCAGTTGTAGGGGTATGATGAGTCATGAATTTTTGGCTGCAATATCACACCCATGATATCGCATATGTCACAGCCTGTCTCCTCATGTATAAAAAAGAGGTAGGCAGTTTTGGTAAGAGATTTTTAGAAGTTTAAGTTTTCAATAGTTTTTAGTACGTTAGTTTTCCCTCTCAATCCTTTTCTCCCAATGCATGCCTGCAATGTGATGATTGTAATTGTATGGCATCCTTATTCGAGTGTGATGTAATTGGACACACACATGACTAGAAATAAAGATTGATATTACCTCATCATTGCAACCTCCACTTAGCTTAATTATTTATTTAATTGTTATTGTTATTTACTGCTTTCTTAATTAATATCTCTCTACCCTTATCTCCTAGTAACGTGGAATGAGTACGACTTAATCACGAGCATTCAAGTGTGACTACTTGGTAACCCAGTAGTGTACCTAGGCCATGTGTTTGGTAATCTCAGTGGTAGTTTTGCATGAGGTCCAATATGTGTACGAATGATTGAGAAACAGATACTCATTGCACTTAGGCTAGCTTAGATTCTCTCTCACCCTCTCTCTCCTAGCTTAGATGATATTATTTCCCATCATACCCAGGAGTAGCATTAGTGTAGGAACACATCATACACCTCACTCTGGACTAAACCATACGTGATAAAGCTAATACTAGTCCAGGTGGGAAGATAGCGAATTATGATCTATGAGTAACTATCTAGATACCACAACTAGTCCGTCTACGAAGTTCGACTGGATCATGCATGAAATGCTCGTATTTGTATGGTTGAGTATAGGGGTACCTCGCCACTCATCAAACATTTAATAACTAATGCTTCAGCTAAATTCCTA
This sequence comes from Gnetum montanum, assembly GCA_015680685.1. NCBI lineage: Eukaryota > Viridiplantae > Streptophyta > Gnetopsida > Gnetales > Gnetaceae > Gnetum > Gnetum montanum. The sequence continues at coordinate 254,536 of MNCI01033476.1, forward strand.
AATGTTTATCTCTATAATTTTATTTTTTATTAATAGGAAGCCTATAGTAGAAATTGAAATCCTATTTAGCCATTTCTAAATGAGGGCATGATCTAATCCTTTTCCTACCTTAGAGGGGAGGATTTTTAGGATTGGTTGGAAGGATGAAAACCTAAAAAGGCATCTTCAACATTATTGAGTGTTTCCTTTATGTTATTTTGGAGTTTCTACTCTACCCCTTTGCTTTTGTCTTTTCAATTTGAGTTTTTTATTATATTTAATTTTTGAGGTCCAACACCCCTTAACTATAATCCCCTCTACTAACAATGAGGTGTTATCCTAGTGGTATGGATCTTGGCCTGGTAACAACTACTCACTACTTCTTACACTATAGCCTCCACTCACCTCTAAAACTAAACTAAACCCCTTATCATGTAATCTTAAACCTAAAATCCTGGATTTATAATAACATATCAAAAACTAATCTATACATCCAACAACCAACCTATACTTTAACTCATGATCCATGGCTTATTAAAAATAAACTACCTTTATTAGATATCAAACCATAACCCATGATTCATAAACTAATCAACCCAAAATATATGTACATACATATTAAGCATGGCTAACAAAAATTGTACCTTTAAGTGTAAAAAATTTGTAAAAATGATACATGAATAAGGGGTATACATATTGATAAAATTACAAAGCAAGTGATCTCACAAAATTATGTCAATTAGAATCAAAACTTAGAAATGAAAATTGCAGAAAATATAATAGGATTATGCATATTGAAATCTAAATTTAGAAATGATTATTGTAGAAAATCTAATAAGAAATCCTAATTTTGTAAAAAAACTTCTAAAAGCCTATAATGCAATTTGCAAATCTAAAAGTAAAAAGTAAATCCACAAAAAAATTGTGACTACATCCTCTACTTCAAATTGTGACTACTACTCTCCCAAGGACCAAAAACCCATGACATCCCTTGAAGGATCACCACCTCGTGCCTCTTACCATCCAACCTACCCTTGATATCCTCCTACTCCACCTCATTACAGGCCATCACCAATGACACAAGAATTTTTAGCAATCCCAATATCAATAAACGAATGCCACTTGTGCTATGAATGTGCATAATCACGTTGACACTAGTGGGTCTCAATTGCAATGTAGGAAATGTCCTTTCTGGAGGAAAGGACATAAGCTAACGTAGACCATGCATGGATCCACCATATCATTCAAGCTAGCACAATGCCAATCTAGTGCACCACCTTACTTGTGAAAACCAACATCCTCTAATCATACACAAGGACCATCATCCATCATTACTCCAATCCCAAATCTAAACAATGAATCTAATAGTGTGGTGAGCCAAATAAATCCATCCATATCATATCATGATCAAGGGTGCAATCGTGGACTAGACATTCATAATACTAACACACCTCATGCCCTGATCCACCATACATGTAACAATCAAGTATGTGACCAATGATTTTTCTACCTAGCCATCACACCACCAACAGAAACCCAATGGCTAGGGCATGAATGGTTACCAATGTTTCATACATGCAAGGATCCTATTTATCCACTTATCAATCCTTGTCATGGCCAAATGTTTAGTTGTGGGGGTTACCCCCTGTTCTAAGCTTTAGGATTCTTAAGTGTTTTTCACCTTTTTGTTTTGCACATTTTTTGTTTTACATCTTCTTATTTTACATACTCTTTATTTTACATCTTCTTATTTTACACCATCGTTAGTACATTTTCTATTTCTTGAAAATTTTACACTTTCTTTTTATATTTTCTTTTATTTTATTTTGGTGCAATTTTCTAACTTTTATTAATAAGTGCCAAGTACAATGGTAATGCATTGTTTGATGGTGGTATGTACTATTTTTTTATTTAATTGTTGGTGTCTGGATTCTAGCTTTGAATTCTGTTATTGAAAATTAGGACATGGTTTTTTTTCATGCAACAAGCAATGAGTCCATAATATCCACCCATCCATGAACTCTATGGTTTTCCTTGTTTTGAAAACATGTAGTCCCTTTTTCATTAATGAAACTTTAACGAACTTGTGAATTTGGTAGTTTCTCGAATTAAAAAGGATTCAAAGGTTTGAATAGGGTGTGACTTCAAGGGGATTCAGTATTCTATATGCTTTTCTATTTTCTTGGGTACATGTGTGTTTTCATGGATTTCTTACCATTCCATGTTGACTAATAAAAGGAAGTTCGAAAAGTCTTTGCATGGTGTGGTTCTCATCAAAAAAAATTATGGAAATTCAAAGCACACCCCTTATATACAATAAACAAATAAGTCTTTGCATGGTGTGGTTCCCATTTCAAAAAAAGAAAAAAAAAGATGAGAATTCAAAACACATCCCTTAGACAACATAAATGGGCTACAAGCACTAGTTATGGGACTAGAAAGACATGTTACCCATGCTTAAAGGTCTCCTCTAACTAAGGCCCTTCCTCACTTCTTACTTCTCTTTTCTTCTTTAATAAGGAATAATGGTTGTTCTGTGGAAGCACTCATACATCTCAAGGGGATGGATTGGACTTAGAAGGATGATGTGAAGTCACTGAAGGTTGGTTTTGGTCTAGACTAATGATGGATCCTATCAAGTCATGTAACCATAAAATTTACAAGGGACTCCATGTGACCTTAATCAGGAACTCCATTCCACTCTCTCTCATCCATCTATGCTTTCCATGTCTCACCTCATTGCCAATTTTATGTTCTTGTTCTATTTCATGGTTTGATGCGTTGGAATTCTTAGGCAATTTCTTCTAGGTTTTTGTACTTAACCTTCCATAATCATTAATCATCCACGGAGCCCAAAAACTCTTTGGTTTGATGTTATGCAAGGGCATAAAAGGCTTGTGCTTGCTTTGCGGAGGATCCACTTGCATATCTTTTGGTTTTATTAGTTAAGTTCTTTACCCTTAGACACTCTTACAATCAAATTCTTTTGTTTACCTCACCAATGGCATCCAATTGGGCACATCTTCATATTTTTCAGTGAACCTTCCTTTTTATTGTTGTGAATTCTTGTGTAGAAATTTTTCCTTGTGTAGAAATTTTTCAAATTTAATCGACTGCTTATCTATTTTATCCTATTTTTCAGCCTTCCTACTAACACTTCTAAAGAAATCAATCTACCATAATCACAACCTAGACAAGGTGCTTACTAGCTTTGTGTTACATATGGCATACTAATTCACAATTTTGTTGTGATTGTAGTGGGAAGCATGGACTGGAAGTGGGACTATCTTCACCAAGGATGATGTAGTAGTACCACACAATAAGGACCATTCATGATCATGGGATCTTCTCTCTTTCTCTTCAACTACCAAGAGGAATTGGATGTCAATTTTATCCATGGTGTTCACTTCTCTTATCATGAACATCCAATTTTGTAAAGATTGTAACTTGTACACTTGGGCACTCATAGCCTGTTTGTTCCATCTAAGTTAGTTTTTATGTCAATAAATAATCCCATACCTTTCCAATATTTTGTAGGAAACTTGTTCCTCCTCTTCTACACTCGAGGACGAGTTTTCATTCAGTTGTGGGGGTATGATGAAACATGTTTTTCATTTGCTCTAATGTCGGAGCCTTGATGTTGGGTATCCGATGTTGAAGCCAAGATGCGATGTTAGATATTCAATGTCATGGGGCATATGCCAGCCTATAAATATAGTTCTTAGGCTCACAATTTGAAGATAGTTTTCATATAGTTTTTTAGGTAAAGTAGTGAAGCTCTTGCAGTTTGTTTCTGCCAAAGTTAGAATATTTTTTGAGTGCCCAAAGCAAGAGTTTGAGTGTGTATAGATCCTTTTTTGAACATTTATGTACATGAGCATGGTAGTGTAATGGGAATAAAAACAAACTCTTTTGATAATTGATGAGACGCAGATTGCACAAGCCGCGATATCGCGTCCTTCCCTGCGATATCGCATACACGATATCGCGGTCCGCCTCCATATCTATAAATAAGAGGCGACACTCCCCTCATTTGACATCCTAGGTGTAAAGTAGTGAAGCTCTAGCGGATTGATCACCCCAGAGATAGAATAATTTCCATGTGCCTGCAGTAGGAGTTCCCCAAGTGAACGGTTCTTTATTCGAGTAGCTTTGTACCTAAACGCAAGTTATGTACGGCAATAAAGACGAGCTTTGTGGATAAACCTTGCAGTGCATGGATAGGTTTAATTAATGTTATTTATCGCTTTCCTAGTAATGCGGCATGAGTACGACTTGGTTACGAGCGTTGACGAATGTGTACAGCTAGCCAAGGAATCGGTTACTCATCGCGATTAGATTCTCTAAACCCTTTCCTCCTAGAACGTGGGACAAGTACGACTTGATTACGAGCATCTACGGATGTGTACAGCTAGTCAAGGAATTGGCTGCTTGTCACACTTAGGTTAGTTAAGTGCCTTAGTATGACCGCTTCGAGCACGTGCGTTACATGTGGTAATCCCAATAACGATTAGCGTTTGGTAGCCACAGCTGCACAGTTCAGGGTGTGTACGGCAAGTGGGAACGGATGCTGACGCTAGGACTTAGTGTTGTAGTTAGAGTTAGTTTAGTTTCTCAACCCTTCATAGTTTAGCATAGGAGATAAACCAAAAAATACCAAAAAATCATATACCTCAGACTTGCTTAACCATACACCGTAACACATACGAGCAAGCCTAGGAAGACAACGAACGATTAACCCCAAGTGTTCCATGGGGCGTTTAGGAATTTAGTCTACAGAGTTCGACCGGATCGTGCATGCTATGCTCGTTTCGTATGGTTGAGTGTAGGGGTACCTCGCCACTCATCATTGGCACCATTGCCGGGGACTAAGTGTTTTTTACGCCAATTAGAACATAAGGGATATCACTCACATCGTTGTGAGCTTTAACGAACCTTCAGGTTAATCAGTTAATCAAGAACATAAATAACAGTGAATAGCACATCATTAGAATGGCTTCTTCTTAAAAAATTAACTCACCTAAGGACAACACAGAAGACAATCAGCATCACACGCATAACCTAGACCAGCCATGTCCTAAACAATCTAAGGTTACATATACTCATCCTGATGAGTATGTCCTTGACTTTACTTTTATTCTCCATCAAGATGAACAACTGTGGTGGAGAGATTTGCAAGGTAACATCGTGTTACCCCCAGATCGATCTATCCCTAACATGCTTTTCCATGCCTTAGCACAGATTGGCATGCAAGAGCTATTTTC